>OY720048.1:2503935-2832934 GCA_963082485.1 Eudonia mercurella
AAATCTTTTGCTATCGAAAACACTATCTTACATCAAAGTTATAATTTTGATGAAATGTACACAAACATTAGCCGTAAAATTTGTAAAAAAGTTGAAGAATTTGAGGAAAGAGATAGTGGTTGGGCTTATTTACGAAGCTTGTATCTAGAAGTAAATATAAACAAATATAACCCGTTGAGAGCCTCGGGTTACTTAGATTTACCTAGCACCATAAAAACAAACGTGCATGTATCAACATTAAAAATTCAGACGATTACTGCTTTTTGTGGTGTGTTATGGCATCACATTTTCCTGCAAAAAATAACGCACACCGAACGACAGCATATCCGCACTTTGAAAGTGTACTTAATGTCAAAAATATGACCTTTCCAGTAGGGTTCGCGGATATAATTTTTGAAAAGAATAATCCCGACATAAGTATTAATGTTTATGGTCTTAAAAATAACACTAAGGTTGTTGGACCTCTGTACAAATGTGAATTTCGAAAAGGACATCACGTCAACATGCTTTTTCTTGAAAATGGAAAACGCACACATTACTGTCAAATTAAAGATTTATCTAAATTACTTCGCAAGCAGTTAACATCATTCCAAAATATTTTTATGTGAGGATTGTATGATATTTTTTGACGACAATCTTAAGCTCGAAGCTCACGTTTGCAGTGGTGTAGCAACAACGTTACCTAATCAGGGAACTCTAATACAATTTGAACATTATGAACGCACGCAAGACATGCCCTTCGTCTTATACGCAGACTTTGATTATTGTTAGAGCCAGTTGAATCAAATTCTGGAACAAGTTGCACAACGATTACGCAAAAGCATGTGCCAGCTGCATTTGCTTACTATGTTGTATGCTACTACGACAGCTACCTTAATAAATATGTATCTTATCGAGGAGCTGACTGTGTGAAATTTTTTTTTTGATAACCTTCTATCCGATATTACTGTAATTTATAATATTTTACATTCATCGATCCCTATGTTCTTAACAGATGAAGATAGAACCAATTTTGTTCAAGCTAAAAATTGTTATCTTTGTAACAAAATATTATTTGACGACAAAGTAAAAGATCACTGCCATCTTACTGGGCGATATCGTGGTGCAGTACATTCTTATTGTAATATTAAATATTGTTTGCCTAAGTTCGTTCCCATATTTTTTCATAATTTAGCTGGTTATAAGTTTATCTTACAAAGACACCAAGCGTTACATTATACCCAATTCCACTAACACACACTAGCTTGGGGTCATTACAGGATAAAGTAAGTTACTAACATAGATAAAAAAAAAAAAAAAAAAAAAAGTTTTACTTACCTATATTTTTAATTATTATTATATATATTTTTTTTTTAAATTTTGTGAAAAAATTAGCATAAGGGTTTTTTAAATGTTGTATTTTTTATTTGTTTTTTTGTATTTTTACTTGATTTTTTTGATAATTTTTTTTTTACTTGTGTAAATTAGTTTTAAGTTTCTTTATTCCATTATATTTTTTACATTTTTTGTGTTTTAAATTTGTTTTGTGTATATATATATGGTATTAAATTATAAATTATTCAGTAGCAATTCAATTGAAAAGAAAAAACTAAAGTTGTTTATAACAAACCAATTTATTTAGGTTTTAGCATTTTGGACCTTTCAAAATAAAAAATATGGTTTCAAAGATGACTAAACTAATAATTTGATTTGTAATGAGTAATGCAAGATTACGACTAAAACATATTTATATCTACCGCAGAAAAACTTTTAAGACGAATTATAAACTGGATCCTTCTTTTTTACTTAACAGCACCTAGCCTGAGTTTTTGACGCTATGCTATTAAAAACAGATGTTAAATTAGAATTAATAAATGACTTGGAAATATTAAGAATGATACAAAAAAGGCATTCGCGGTGGTATATGTTTATGTTCTACAAGATATTCGAAAGCCAATAACAAGTATTTACAAACTTATGACCCCCGCAAAAAAGTGATAACTTCCTTGTTTATATTGATTGTAATAATCTTTATGGTTTTGCTATGTGCGCTTATTTACCTCATTCAAATTTTAAGTTATTAAGTGAATTAGAAATTTCAAATATATATATATATATATATAGATTTTCAAAAAATATGCCTATTGACGGGGGATATTGGTTATATACTCGAAGTAGACTTAGAATACCCTAATCATTTGCATAATTATCATAACGATTTTCCATTCTGTGCTCAAAAAATTTGCTCCTCCAGGATCTAAAAACTTCGAAATTGATACCAAATTTATACGATAAGTTTTTTTATGTCATTCATTTTTTCTTCCTGAAAACATGTCTAAAACATGGTTTATTATTAAAAAAAAAAAAATACACAGTAATTTAATTCAATCAGAGTCCATACTTAAAACAGTATATTGATATGAACACTGAGTTACGGAAAAAAGGTCAAATCTATATTTGAACAGGATTTCTTCAAACTTTTAAACAATAGTATGTTTGGTAAGACATTAGAAGATACTGAGAAAAGGGTTAGTGTGAAGTTGAGACAAACCCATATATATATACATTGGCTTTTCCGTATTAGAAATATCCAAAAGTCACATGTTTGATTTTCACTACTCTATTATGAAACCTTTTTATGGGGAAAAAATTAAAGCTTTGTTATACGGATACTGACAGTTTTTTTTTTATTCAATAGAAAGCAAAGATTTTTTATACAGATTTAAAGTTGAATTTTCTTAGATATTTCGATGCTAGTAATTATCCATTAAATAATTGTTTTTCGGTATACCAAGTCTTAACAAAAAAGTACCGGGTCTCTTCAAAGATGAACTAGGTGGAAATTTTTGATTTCTGAGTTTGTTGGTTTAAGATCAAAATTATACTGTATAAAACAGTACAAGAGGAATTAAAAAAGGCTAAAGGTATACAGAAACAGGTTTTTTAAAAAATGTACATTTCGAAGATTACTATAATGTATTAGACAAAAAATACTTTTTTTAAGAAAGAAAAAAACATTATTTTTTAAATCTTTAAAGCATGAAGTATTTACCCAAGAACAGAACAAAATAGCTTTGTCAGGTAATGACGACAAACGCGTAATATTAAAAAATAAAATATCTACTATGTCTTGGGGTCACTGGGATTATATATATTTTTTTTTAACAACGATTGTTTTCACTGTGTTTTTAAATCTTATTATATTTGGGGCTAAAAATGTATTATTATTTATTATCATTACTAAGATTCATTGTTTGAATTAAAAAATAATATGAACCTGTTATAAAGTATTGTAACCCGTTTTTCAATATACTTAAGTAGTTGCTTTTTGCTCAGATTCATTGTTTGAATAGGAAACGTAACTTATATTATGAAATGTAATGTAAATTTATGTACCTACCCAGCTGTTTTAATATACCTAATAAAATATAAAAGTAACAAACAAACTTGCATTTTTATTTAATTTAGTATATACCTTTGTATAATAAAACATTGACGGTAAATAAGTAAGAAAATTCTAACGCAAACAAGTTTGAACAAGTCAGTTTCAGAGTAGGTTGTGTAATACAACTCTTCTGATTATAAGGTAATATGAAACCTATTTAATACAAATCAGGTCACGTTATTGCTAAGTTAATCATTCTTTATTAATATCAATAATATTTTTTTTTTTTTTTGCTAAATTGCAAATTACATGTGTAAAACAGGGAAGCATAAGTATGAAAAATAAAATAACCATGTAAATAACACAAAGAATCAGTTTATTGATAATAATATAAAAATCAAAATAAATTAAACTTAGACATGTTATTATCATAATACCATTTTCTAATACACACAGCATTATTTAATGCACAGTTTATTTTATGATTTACACAACTAAAGTCCGTTTTATTTTTACAAAATTTACTTTGTAACATTGAAAAATTAGGACATCCCTTTTCACCAATATCGATTACCACACAGTTTGCACATAAATCTTTGATCCACTTAATTTTTTCAAAACCCTTTGTAAATAACACAAAGAATCAGTTTATTGATAATAATATAAAAATCAAAATAAATTAAACTTAGACATGTTATTATCATAATACCATTTTCTAATACACACAGCATTATTTAATGCACAGTTTATTTTATGATTTACACAACTAAAGTCCGTTTTATTTTTACAAAATTTACTTTGTAACATTGAAAAATTAGGACATCCCTTTTCACCAATATCGATTACCACACAGTTTGCACATAAATCTTTGATCCACTTAATTTTTTCAAAACCCTTTGTAAATAACACAAAGAATCAGTTTATTGATAATAATATAAAAATTAAAATAAATTAAACTTAGACATGTTATTATCATAATACCATTTTCTAATACACACAGCATTATTTAATGCACAGTTTATTTTATGATTTACACAACTAAAGTCCGTTTTATTTTTACAAAATTTACTTTGTAACATTGAAAAATTAGGACATCCCTTTTCACCAATATCGATTACCACACAGTTTGCACATAAATCTTTGATCCACTTAATTTTTTCAAAACCCTTTGCAATAACTTTTTTATTCTTCAGATGAGGTATGATAACACGATGAAACTCCTTGTAGTCTATGTAGCCCTCACACCAGCTAATTCCTCGGTTTCTTTCTAACCATCTGACTCGTTTCTTTTCTACTTCTGTGAGATGATGAAATGAGTATGGTGGCTTTACCAAAAAAGTTTGTGTATGTTCCTGGCTCGCAATGGCTACTTCTTTTACAATAAAATTGTTATTTATATCTTTAAATCCTTGAACATCCACTATAAGTGTATCTACGTTCATGATATCTTCTTTACGATGTTACTTAGTGGTTTGTATTCAACAATGCAATCGTTGAGAATAAGACAGTATGCTGTAGTCTTATCTGGTAAATAGGAACTGTTTTCAGATTATCTGTTTGTCTGCAGCAGTCAACTACAAACAGAGGTGCTATATCTTTAAATTATTTCTATGTTAGCAACGGTTCTCCGTTTTGTGAATGGTTGAAGCACGACTTCGTAAGAACACAATAATGCGCATGCGTTTTATATTAGTTGAGATCCTTAGAAATGTTTCTTGCAACAACTTGCCTAAACGACCAAATACATTAAGATATCGGAAAGTAATGTCAATTCATCATCAACAGCCTATAAACGTCCCACTGCTGGGCACAGGCCTCCCACGTGAACAATAGCACGTGGGGATATTGAGCCATAACCCACCACGCTGGCCCAATGCGGGTTGGTGGGTTTTAACGACTGCCATCTTACGACATCAACCGGGACCAACGGCTTAACGTGCCTTCCGAAGCACGGAGGAGCTCGAGATGTTTTTTAATTGGTCACCCATCAGGCGACCCGGCATTGCGAAAGTTGCTTAGCGGGCAAGATCGCAAGCCGAACGCGCTAGCCGCTGCGCCATCGAGCTCCTCAATGTCAATTGTTAACGAACAATGGAGGTGATTAGATAATGAGAAAGAATTGTGGACGGTCCGACGGTGTAATCGCCAAAACACAGTGGTAGTTAACAATAGAGGCAATTAGATAAGGAGCAAGGGTCGTCTTATTGTTAACAATAGAGGTAATTAGATAACGAAGAAGGACCATCCGTGAGTAACGTAACTCGGAAACGGCAAGAGATATCGCTCTGGGACCCAGCGCAATCGATTCAAATGGGGGGGTTTTCCTTTTTTTTTTTTTTTTTTTTTTTTTTTTTTTTTTTTTTTTTTTTTTTTTAGGTTTGGTCGACCCTTGAAACGACTTTTCGATGATTCATTGAGCCAGAACCCGCGAATATGACTTTCCATACAAGTGAGCCAGAACTGTCGAATATACACTACTTGAATGCAACTTTCGCGTCACATCACTGGCCTACTTGATATGAAGTCGTTGGCGTGCGGGACATCAAAATATTTGAGACGTTTTTGTTTTTATCCATTTTAAGACTCAAAAAAGCCTGTTTTGCCTAGGAAAATAAAAAATAGGGCTTCAGCTGTGTCCATCTTACAAAATTACAAAAGAAACAAATGTTTTATGTATCGTAAATGTATTTTATCAAAGTAGGTATAATGAAGAACTTCTATAGAAGTCCTGGCGTGGAGGGCACGAAAATCTCGAACTTCTATAGAAGTCGTTGGCGGTGAAAAGGTTAATACTAACCAAACCGAGTGCTAAAACATGTACCCAACGCTGGGAATAGAACCCGGGACCTCTGGGTCTGAGACTGATGATATTCTTTTTTAAAACAAAATTACCAAATGCGTAACAATAAGGGTTATTCTAACAACATAATAAATGTATCTTTTATTTCGAAAGTATTTTATTAATATGACAATCGATGAAGTAAGTACAGGGTTCTTTTAGCGAGAAGTTCGAGAAGACACGTTAGACGTTCAAATACATTTAACATTCGCAAGAGCAATTTTTTTTTAAATAATTATCATCCAACTTTTAGTGCGGTTTCAATTGTCAAACCACTGCCGTGCGTTTTCATATTAAAGGCCAGCCGCACGCTTGTTTTAATATGGAACGCAGTGCAAACGCATGACAGCGGTCCAACACAAAACGCCTCATTTGAAAGCGCCCTTAGAACGTAGACATGAAAATCTGAATAGAATACAATGGAATATAATATATTCTCTGTTATGATGATTTTACAAATATCAATTATATCATTGGATGACCAATTTTATAATATATCTAGCTATCCGTACTTCAGAAGGCTATCTAAGACAGCGATTTTAAAAGTGGCATCCGCGGTGTATATAATGTGAGGTTCGGCGCAATGAATCAAACAATGACACAATGACTGCGATCATAAGCTCTCCCATGTGTCGCATTGGAAAGTCAGAAGGGGAACCCCTCAGTTATTTATTTCATAATTATCATCATCATCATCATCATCATCAGCTCATTAGATGTCCCCACTGCTGGGGCACGAGCCTTCCCTATGGATGGATAGGGAGAACGGGCCATAAACCACCCCGCGGGCCCAGTGCGGATTGGTGATTGTTAACGACTGCTAATGCAGCCGGGACCAACGGCTTTACGTGCCTTCCGAAGCACGGAGGAGCTCGAGATGATAAATTTATGGTCACCCATCCGATGACCGGCCTTTGTGAAAGTTGCTTAACCTCAGCACTCGCAGACCGGGCGCGATAACCACTGCGCCATCGAGCTCCTCATTATTATCAGTTATTTATTTACTTTGATTTTAATGGGGGGGGCTTCTTGAGTCTTCTGAATCTTAAACATTTTGGTACCTCTGCTAAAATATTAGGTTCCTAGTGCAAGTTTCGTTTGACATTCGAACACGTTAATGAAAACGAGAATATAGAAAAAAAAATTTTTTTTTATACGTAGCTCGGCAAATGACTCCATTTCACCTGATGTTAAGTTAATAAAATATGGAATCCAGATGCGACGACAACTGGTGCAGCGTGAAAACAACGCAGCATCAGTTACCCTCACACTGCCGGCCCACAAGGTGCCTCTTCACGCCTCGTTTGAAGGACCCCATTTGATAGGAAGGAGGGAAAACGTGTGCTGGCAAACTATTCCATGTTTTGGAGGTGCGACAAAAAAACGAGTCACCAAATTTCTTAGTGCGCACCCGCTTTTATGTTATGTAGTGTGTGACTCACCTTACCCTATTATTACACCTGCATTGACCAGGACTCCTGTCACGGTCGCCATGCACTGATGGGACGGCTGGGAGAGCTAATTAAACAAGTGTAGTATTTGACGTATAATTTATTACTGAATACATGTCAAGTTATATTGCAAGGTGTAATAATAGAGTAAGGTTTTTTTTTTGAGAGTTTGCTGATTGCCTCAGACGGCATTTTCAGCTTCACCGGGCTTTTTTGGGGGCGGCGAGGAACGTAAAGGTCCCTCAAGCCGTGTGAAATGAATCACCTTCGGAGGTTTTCTAGAGGGAACGGCATCGCGCACTAGTGCGCGTCCCCCTGCCATACTAGTTTCTCCGAAGGGTTCGGATCGGATCGGGTAGACCGGGCCGTAGAGGAGGAGAGAAGCGCCCAGGTACATGTCTGTACCTGGTATAGAGCGCGTGTGAACCGGTTCTTCGTACCCTTGTTCTACGAGTACGGTGTCTTGGAACTAAGCTAGTGTGCATGTTTAGTGTATTCTGTAAATGTGTAGTGACATTTAGAGGATCGGGCGGGGTAGAGTAATTTGAGTCACACACTACAGTTATAAAAAAAAACGTTAACGTAATGGTGAATGAAATTCGCAGTAGGCACCATTTGTTGTTGCAATGGAATGTTTGTAAGTATCAACCGACCTGTGGTACTTGAGCTCCTTCACCGCGACGGTGTGCGCGAGCGGCCCCCAGCCGTCCGAGCTGGGAAGGCCGGGCCGGTCCCGACGGCACTGCACCCCGATGGAGCAACGCTTGACTCGCGCCCGCCGCCGGCAGTGGTGGCAGGAGGATGAAGAGTGGCGGGACGAGTGGGACGACCTGGGGAAGGCAAATCAACGATAATTAATTCTTAAAAATTAAATATACGTCTACGTATTTGTATGCAAAGTATTTTTCCGTATACGACGTGGTGTCATTAGCTTCACTCCAGACTGGATAGTTTGAAGCTTCTGGAGCTCCCTCGTCGCGACAAGGTTGATATCCATAAGGGAGAGGCATTTATCAACTGAAGATAATACGTAATAGCTGAGAATTCTGGTACATTCCGTGGAAGACTGCGAGATGAACTGTCCGTGGCGCTGCGAGTACGAAATTGAAAGCAGGATTTATCCTTCATATAGTCTACCTACGTATTAAAAGGCTTACGGCTCACTCCTCTCAACCACTTTTTCATCTCAAGTAATTTGTAGTAAATGAGGTTGGTGAGAATATCAGGAACATACGGTTGTTATAAGAATTAATTTGATATATACATTGTCATTGTTTGTTTACGTAAATAGATTTAAAAATTCTGTGACAAATATACAAATAAAATATTTATTTATATAAATTTATTAACATAAATCTTCGCAGTGACAAACATAAGACCGAAAAGTTTTGGATATAAGTTAATTATAAATAACTTTTAGATAACAAAGTGTTAGGTCATGATTTCAATACTATAAATAGAATAGAGTATACAGATTCACTGCGATAAATATCTCGGCCTACTTCGATGTTATTGCGAGAAAAAAAAAACGAAAAAAAAGCATATTTCGCTTTTCACTGAGAGTTGATTGCCACAAATTGTCGACATAATATGTTGATATGGAGACATTTATCAGGACTAATTATAAAAGCACCAAATATTTTAGTTTATTTTTTAAAATATTTTTTTTAATTTTCGGACTCTCGGCAATATTTAAAGTTTGAATTTTTTTCTTCTTCAAAACTACAACTCGTATCGAAGTCGGGTTTGGACTGCAGTGCTTAGAATGATGTAAACTAACAGTATCACGAATAAAAAGTACATGACACAAAAAAGGGTTTCTTACCGCACTGTGCATGGGTACGTTTCGGGAATATACACATATTACCAAACATCCTGTATTTTTGTTAGTTTTGTAGGTAGTTTTTAACTATAGGTTCATATTAAAATACCCAATTATTATTATAATTATCAACCATTACTTTCCCTCTGTAGGGCAAAGGCCTCTCCTCCCTTTAAAATATCCAATAATAATACCAACACAACACTAACCAATTTCCCATTAACTATGTACTCCCATTAATTGTAACTATTTGCAAAATTGTGCGTGGTATAATTGATGCCCCTGCGTTGCACAACGAGCTGTCCCGATTATATGTTCCTAGTAAGTACCATCGAAGTAGAAAGCACAAGCTATTTGCTGTGCCAATGTGTCGAACTGTTGCGCGAGCCCGCTCCCCTGTTCCGCGTTCCTTGGCTGCGCTTAACGCTCTCCTGGACAGTAGCCCTGATTGTGACTTGTTCGCGGACGGATGGAAGGGAATCTTGCTTGAGTGCTTGTGGTTTTGTGAGAAGATGCATGTATGTTAATGTAGTTCTTAATAAACCTTTCATTTTATTTAACTTTAATATATTTAATTATTGAAATTGGTTATGTAACCGTTTTAATTAAATAAAAATAAAAATAAATAAACTTATTAAAATAATATGTAAAGAGAATGTAAATAGATCCATTTAATATTTTATTTCCATGAGTTGTGATCAAGATTCCGTTATTTTAGTTTATACAGTTATTTATCAGTAACATAATAATCTCAATAGTGAAAGAAGTGATTTCAAATAACCAACTTCATCAATTGCCTAGTTACTTTAAAATGTTATCATAAATATCTCACCTGTCTTTATCTCTTTCCTTCTCCTTCTCTTTCTCCCTGTCTCTTTCCACTTTCACTTTATCACTTTCCACTTTCAATTTAGAAACTTTCAATTTGTCGGTGTCAGTTTTCACACTTCTACCAATTGCGGCATAAACTTGTGATGTTGACGATTCCTGCTTGATTTTAAACGGTAACTCCAGGTTTCCATAGCAAGGAAGTTGTCTTCTTGGAGCGGATTGGAACTTTAAGGCTTTCAGTGTAATACTAAAATGAGTGCCCGATCTCCGTGTACTAGTACTTTCTAGAAGGACATTGGATCTCGTCACCCTCGGGTATTTATATCTGAACATGGACCTTTGTAAGTGGGTGTTTATGATGCCTAGCTGCTTTGACACTGACGAGAACACTCTTCTGGTGACGTCATCGTTGGGCAATTTGTTGCCGAGCTGCGACTGTTTCCATGACACGTATAGGCCTCCAAACCAATCTGTCAAGGATGGCTCCCTGAAGGAGAACTCGTGCGTATTGTAGAGAAGGGGGTTCATCATCGTCGATGGCATCCTGTTCGAAGCATGAAGGGTCAGCATAGCTGCATCCCCAAACCCTCCAGAGTCGAAGACCGGCCATATCTTTGATAGCTTCGCAGGCTTTGTACAGTCTTCCCACACACCTAACTCCTTTGAGTCTTCTGAGAACTTGCGTTTCGTTCCTGTAACAATAAGTTTTGATATTAAACTTTAAATGAACTGAAATTATGGAGATACATACATATTTTTTTTATTTTGTTTCATTTGGTGACGATCTGGTGAAGGTCGCGGGAAGCCGCTGGATGCGAGCAGCACAAAACCGGTCGTTGTGGAGATCCTTGGGGGAGGCCTTTGTCCAGCAGTGGACGTCTTTTGGCTGAGATGATGATGATGATGATGATTTATACATTTGATACATTTGTCAATTTGCTTAGGATTTGTAAAGTTTTTTATTAACATACATACACAACGTACATTTGTGACCTTTTTATAACATTTTTGATTCTTATGACAGCACTTTAAGCACTGGTTTGGAAACCACATAAAATAATCAGATCTCAAATATCATATAGAACTATCATTATTATAAGGCTGTATATGCCCCAATGGTAGGCTCAAGCACGTGACATCATGTGTCATCTCAAAACAATCAATAATAACGCATTACAACGTTTTGCTAATTATATTTTAATTAGAACAGCTAAGGAGTGCAATTCGTTGCCTGCTGATGTGTTCCCTGAGCGCTATAACCTCTGGGCCTCTTCAAAGCTAGAGTGAATGGGTTTTATCTAGGTAAGCATGTTCTACGGTAGGTCATATTTTAACTTAAAATCAGGTGAGATGGTGGTCAAATGCTTACCTATTTATATTAAAATAATATAAAAATTAAAGACAACAACCAGGTTTAAGCTTAGAACTTGGATTTTTTTTTTTGAGTTTGCTGATTGCCTCAGACGGCATTCTCAGTTTCACTGGGCTTTTTTGGGGGCGGCGAGGAACGTAAAGGGTCCCTCAAGCCGTGTGAAACGAATCACCTTCGGAGGTTTCCTAGAGGGAACGACATCACGCACTAGTGCGCGTCCCCGTGCCCTACTAGATTCTCCGAAGGGTTCGGATCGGATCGGGGGGCGGAACCACCCGAAGGCGCCTCTAAAGGCTCGGACCTCGGCTCGGGCAGACCGGCCCGTGGAGGAGAGAAACGCCCAGGTACATATCTGTACCTGGTATAGAGCGCGTGTGAACCGGTTCTTCGTACCCTTGTTCTACGAGTACGGTGTCTTGGACCTAAGCTAGTGTGCATGTTTAGTGTATTCTGTAAATGTGTAGTGACATTTAGAGGATTGGGCCGATCCTTGGAACTTGGAGGTATTATAATTGGCCATCCATCATCATAACTATCCCGCTGATGAGCTCAGTCCTTCTTTCATAGACCATACCAATGCTTTTTGTTTATTTACAAGATCATCTATACATAAACAACTTTGAAAATAAATTTATAAAGAGATTGTAGTACAATGACTGTCAATGATGCTGCATATTTCAATTCGAAATATCTTCAGCAAGAGCAGATTAAAAAAAAGGTAAATCAATAAGTACGTTTTATATAAACAAAAACAAAACAAGCTCATATATGTCCCAAAACCAATTACATTATTGTCCATGGGTACAATACAATATCAACTTATAGAAAGTACTTTGGACAAGGTTGTAACCTTGATATAGTAGGTACAGTTGACTAAACAATTAGTTTACCAGAGTAAGGTTGAAAAGAACAACATTCTATGAAAATTTCTATATTTCTTGAATATTTAATAGTTTATTATTAACTATTAGTGTAATCTTTAAATTGTAACTACCTGTGAAGACTTATTAAATTCTTTTGTCTAAGTATAACTTATGTATATTTAGACAAAAGTGTCAAAATGTTTAAATAATTTTAATGCAAATTTTGTTGCGATATAAATTACAAAAACACAAATGTTGAAAAAATTTCCACAAGCAGGATTTGAACCTGCACCCTTCTGACATTCCGGGTCAGGTGCTCATTGGTTAGAACCACGATAGCTCAATTGGAGGAGCACCTGACCCGGAATGTCAGAAGGGTGCAGGTTCAAATCCTGCTCGTGGAAATTTTTTCAACATTTGTGTTTTTGTAAAAGTGTCAAAATCATCATAAGTTAATTATTTTTTAGGCTTACAGAGTAAGAGTAAATAGTGTTGATCAAATTCGCCGAGTTAAATTGAGCCACGATAGCATAGTTGGTAGTGCATCTGAACCAGCATGTCATGGGGTGCGAGTATGAATCCCGCTTGTGGAATTTAACACTTTGTTTTTTGTCAAATTGTAATTTGTTTGCAACAAAATTTGCATAAAGTTACATATGACCATCATCATAATTATTCTTATTTTATTAGTCTTTCTAATAAAATATATAATATAACCTACTAATACTTTTAAACTTTGGAAACTAACAAATAGGCATACTGTACATTAGTTCATCACATGGATCATAGAGAATTGCATAGTCAACATGAAGGAGGACTAAAACATTAGCATGGTCACAAATATCTCGAAGCAAGTGGTTTAAATAAATCCTAAACTCAACAAAAAGTTTAACACTGTTTGTCAAAAACATGCTCTAACTTATCTTAAAATTTTGTAATTTTTTAATATTGCTTATTTATTCACAAAAAGGCTTCAATCATTTTGATGCTGACTCTACAACATTCTATGATCCATGTAATGAACTATTCTATTTCCCAGTGCCATAAAACGTTTTATTAGTAGTTACATTTGTGTGTCATTCATACTGATTAATATTATAGTCATGATCTAACATAGGTAGGTACTAAACTAAATGACAGTAGAATTTATCTAGAGAATAAATATTCAAAAGGTGCCCTAAGAAATTAGGTTATTATAAACTATTGAGGAGTAAAACATGTAAAAAATATATCAAGTAAAAAACAATAACCAATTTAGAATTACTTATAGAAAAAAAAAATTACAAAGCTTGTGGAAAAGAATCAAACTATAATAGCCAATTAACATGAATATATTAGCATTAAGTAAGGACCTTGATGGAGTAGTGATCTCATAAAAACAATTTGTCTGGAAATGTTGAAGTTAGGCTAATTTTTGGCCAATAGATGGATGACCAAAAATTTACCATTTCAGCTCCTCAATGCTTGGGAATGCATGTAAAGCCGTTGGTCCCAGCCACATTAGCAATTGGTAACAAGCACCAATCTGCACCAATGCGGTGGTTTATGGCCCATTTTCCCTGTGGTGTTTCCATTCATAGGAAGGTGATAGGGGTCCCAATAGGGCCATAAAAATGAGCTGGTGAAGTGATAATTAACATTGTTAAACTGGACTAATTATTTCAAAACATATCTTACCTAGTAAGGGTAAGAATTGGTAGGTCTTACTAGTAAGGGGTTAAATCAAGAAATAATATAGATACTTTACTATTTTATAAGGTTTGTATTATAACAGAAAATTTAAGATTAAGTATGTGAATTCATGTTCAAATAATTTTTAACGCAAATTTTGTTGCGAACAAATTACAAAAACACAAATGTTGAAAAAATTTCCACAAGCAGGATTTGAACCTGCACCCTTCTGACATTCTGGGTCAGGTGCTCTTCCAATTGAGCTATCGTGGTTCTAAGCAGCGGGCTGGTTAAAACCAGCCCACTGCAAGGGTGCAAGGGTGCTACAAGGGTGCAGGTTCAAATCCTGCTCGTGGAAATTTTTTCAACATTTATGTTTATGTGAATTCAGTTAAAATAATTCGATCACCTAATTAAGTTAATTCATAATAATAATATGTATACAAAAGTAATATATATATATATATATATTATGAAAGTCATACAACCATAAACAAAATAATATTTTGATTACTTTTGTTAGAAATGTGCACCAGTGCCTTACAAAGACTAAAAAGGGCTAAGCAATACTAATGCACACAAACAGCCATTCAAAATGGTGGTTTGCAATGCTGGTAAAGATTAATTCTTATTATTCATGGTTTACAACAGAAAATATGTATGAGACATATTTGATAGAACTTTGTTAATTCACAACAGAAAATATGTAGGAGACGTGTCTGATAA
The DNA here is from genome assembly GCA_963082485.1 of Eudonia mercurella. NCBI lineage: Eukaryota > Metazoa > Arthropoda > Insecta > Lepidoptera > Crambidae > Eudonia > Eudonia mercurella. Next base: position 2,518,875 of record OY720048.1, read on the forward strand.
AACTATGTTCATAGAAAATACATGTCTTTGCTTGACTTTAAACTCAGAATAATTTTATTGCTTGCAACAAATAACAATGAATGACTAAAAAAATTTATTAAATATTAATTTTGGGAATGTACGAAATGTAATAAATGTATTTACTTTAGCGTAGATACACAGACGCTTTCGGGCCCAAACACTATAGAATTCAATTGTTCTGTGGTAACCAGGGCGCTCCAGTCGCTATACTAGGAATGAGACTTTTACTAGGCATATCTTCATCACCAGAATGTTTCAAGCATCATAAAGCAGCACAAAAGCCACCAACTTATGTTTACTACTATTGTTTCTTTCTAAACACCAACCAGCCCACTTGGCCGGTTAAGAGTTAAGATAGCATGAAAAGCTAACTAAAATGAGCCAGAACCCACCAAGATGGTATACAATGTTTACTATGATTGAAGAACACAATAAGTAAGGTGAGCGGCTACAATCAAAAATGTTTTTAGTAAAACCAAACTGTGTATCAATGAAAAGAACAATACTAAAAATATACAGTTTAGAAACCAGTGTAATAAGGATAAAGAGTGTTCATTAAACATTTGAATACATAGCTTAGAAATAATAGCTGAAACTCTTTCCACTTTCACATCAGACAATGAATGTCTTAAAGCTGACACCACATGTCAGTTATAAGAGGTTCATTTCATGCTCACCCAAAGCATATTTTTAACTAACTTTCGTGATCACTAATAGAAAGGTGGACATAAAGAGCTGGACATTGTGTTTTAGAGTATTTACCAGCCTAGAAAGTTAAGTGCAGCCCAGACCAAGGTCATACAGTGATGCAATTATCTAGAAATCATTACTGCAATATTATAGTCAACAGTCAGTACACTGAATTCCCTGTAGTGATCTAGAAAATTTCAATAGAAGATTACAAATGGGAAGGAAATGTTTATAAACAGTCATGACCTCCATTTCAGTGATGTAACTAACAATTAACAAAAGATAGGTTACCAATTTCCCACCAAAATTATTAATAATAAACTGCCCCATAATAACCAACAAAAGCAGCAAAGGAGTGAAAAAGTACATGAGGAGTAACTATATAATGAGTTGTACCTTTGGAATCGAATGATTGTAGATGTTTCGCATTGGTTGACACACTTGGATCATATCCCAATTTCGAAAGTTTTCTGTAGTCATGAGTCACTCTTCGACGCTTGGAGCCCTCGCCGGCGTCCGCTTCGCTGTTCAGGCCGTTGTGGTCTTCAGCGAAATCGTGATTTTCTCCAACTTTTACAATGGATTGTAAAGACTGATCCGACGCCATTGTTTCAATGTGAATGGCGAAAATTCGATAGAACAGTCGCTGTTCATCAATTAAATATCAACGGCATAAACTAACTTTATAATTAATAACACTGGCTTCTATAATCACACTGCATTATTAGAAATACATTGATTTCGAATAAAAAACAACTTGCGACGCCATTTCTTGCTAGCTCACTTTTTTTTATTAACTTTTTAAGAAACTTGTCCACGGGGATCGCACGAAGGAGTTATTTTATTCATCCATCCAAATATAAGAATTTAGAAAATAGTGTAAGAAAATAGACAAAACTAATGAATACATTTTTCAATATCATTTATTTAATATTTAATCGAACAACATTATAAATTACTTAATTTTATTATGTTGTTCAATTAAATATTTGTTACTCTGCCATCTATATCATACAAGTCAAACTAATCCCTTTTTTATGTTATATAAAAGGTTTGCAAAGTTTACAATAGGTGGCAATACTATCCACAATTCCACATCCAACGTTGCTAACTTTCATGGTAGATGGCGTTAATATGAGAAATTTGCGTATACTTTTCGCCGCATTAAGAACTGAAACTTATGAACAGTAGTACAGCTAGATAGGTTGGTACTACATAAGTTTTATTGTTTCCTTGTGCCTTCTTCACCTTGCTTTTGAACTTAATAGGTACAGACGCCTGCACATCAACCTGTCCAAAAGTCCAAAACTGTACCATTTCATCAATCAATGTTCAACCATATGACATAGACATAAATTTGAAAGTCTATTGAGGAAATTTGATAGTATTCGGAAGTCTAACGTGAAGGCGTGTGTATTACGAGCTACGAGTATAGCAGTTTCAGTTCTATTCTATAGCATGCATTCTAAGATGTGAAAGATCTACAAAGGCACCATTGTAAACAGAATTCCTCAACCACTTAAGATTGTTTATTTTTTACCTGTAACAGCCACAGATACACAAAAAAGGCCCTACTTATGTACATTAGTTGAATAAATTAAAAACTTGTCAAAACTTTGAATGGAAAGTAATAAGGTGAAGTTTAATAGTACCTACTTACAAGTTCCTCCTTGCTTAAGGAGGCACGTCAAACCTTTGTTCACGATTGTTGCCGTAATATTAGCAGACATTAAATCCCTGCTAGTGGAAATCAAATGGCGAATAGAACTCGCAGTCGCACCTTGTAGTATTATGTATTCTGTGGTCGCACTCGCAATCAAACCTGAGTCTATAAACTGATGAAATTTATGAAATGAATGATGAAATGAGAAAAGATATACCCAACCCAACCCCTCGAGTATCTCAGTAAAGATGTGGGGCTTTACTAAGTCCTCGGGCGGACTTCTTGAGAGAATTTGAAAAGTGACGTTGCACTGTTTTGTTTCATTTGCCAACACTCATGTACACTCACGAACACTTAAAGGTTAATAAGCCATTATTATTTCACATTAATATTCGACATAACACAAATTTTAGAAAATAAAACAAAACCGCAGACATTCGACTCTTCACTTTCCCGCCAAGAAGTCTGGGTGACAGTTGGAAGCAGGTGGTCTTTATTCAAATGTTGCTAAAGTCAAAAATGTATTACTGACTCCTATTGTCAATGATTTTAAGAAAAAACTGTCGATCGAACCTGGTTCCTGTCTCCACTACTACTGTCACTGAACTCCTAAACGGCTGGACCGACTTTCCTAAACGGCTGGACCGATTTTGATGAAACTTTTTGTGTGCGTTTGAGTGGGTTCTTGGATGGTTGAGATTCACAACTGGACCCTGTAGGTGGTGCTACAATAGGGTTCTAAGACATATTTTTAAACTATCATGGGATACAGGTGATCACTCAACGAATGAAGTCGCGAGCGGACCTTTAAGTGTAAACCTACATTATCTTGAAGAAGCGCTTCAAAATTAAAAATTCAAAATCATTTATTCAGTTTAGGCTACAAATAGCTCTTAAAACGTCATTATGCTTACATGCTATAGAAGAAACAACATACCTACATATATCCCTACCTAATTGTGCTGAATAATCAATGACTGAATCAAAAACGTGCGAGACTTCGACTTTTAGGTAAGTATGTTCATTGAAATCTACTGAATAAAAAATGCAACGTTTCCAAGTGAGCAACAAATAAAATATGTACGATACAATACAACACGTAGGAGTCGGCATTTTTCACTATAACATACAATTGTGTTTGCATATCTGCGTGATGGTGGCACGCGTAACCTCCCATCTATTGGTACCTAAATATTAACCCCCTCACAAATAAACAAAGAATAGGCTCCGGATAGTTATTCCGTGGTTAGAACCACGATAGCTCAATTGAGAGAGACCTGACCCGGTATGTCAGAAGGGTGCAGGTTCAAATCCTGCTCGTGGAAATTTTTTCAACAATGTGTTTTTGTAGCTATTCTGTGTTTTGTTTCTTTTACTCTAAATCGAAATGACGTTTACATGACAGGAACAAAACACGGAATAACTATTCGGAGCTTATTCTTTGTATTAGCCTTACAAATAAACAGAGAATAAGCTTCGAATATATAACGAAAGCTGTCACTTTTTAGCTAATATTTTTTAGACAGAGACACAATATTTAAATCACGTATTTAGCCATTGTTTAACTTTAAACACTGTTTTGTAGAACAAGGGTATAGGTCTTACAAATAAACAGAGTTTAAAACATTTCAATATAAGTAGCCAATGATACCAGTGGATGGTAGAGCCACGCAAATAATGAATGTATCCCATTACGTCATAATATTATGTAAGCTAGGTTCATAAATTTGAGCTCATTAGCAGTCAGAGCGCGGTCTCAGATTCGATTCCCGCTTGTTTAAATTCGCATGCCGACGAGTTGGCTAAATGGCCATGAACGGTTTCATTTGGGGATCGGCTCGTTTGGACTGACACGTGCTTTTGAATTTAGTTTAGATTAAAGATATTTATTGATTTGAAAAAGTGTTGAATAAACTTCCGCGAGCGGGTTTCGAACCCGCACCGCATGACATACGGTGTCAAATGGAACGGGTGGATATTTTTCAATACTTTGTTCGCAACAAAATTTGCGTAAAATTATATACGAGTTGAGCCATAATCATAAATGTAATGATTATATCATAAATATAATGATTAGTATATATATACCTAATATACTTACTGTAGTAATTGTTATTCTGAGTAAAAATATAAAAAATAACTTATTGTTAAAACAAATTTATATACCAAGTAACTATAACGCTCATTTCCATGAAATGAATGAACATTTTACCCGACGACAGCGTCAGAAGGAGTATTGATTACAACTATCTATGGAATCAGGCGTTATTTTGCGTATCACAAAGTGGCATCAATGCTTGATGAACGAGTGATTTACCGGAATTAACACTACATATTATATTATTCTCTCAATTAATGGACTATTCAACACAAAAATATTTTTTTTATTCGAACCAGTAGTTCCTGAGATTAGCGCGTTCAAACAAACAAACAAACAAACAAACAAACTCTTCAGCTTTATAATATTAGTATAGATTAGTTGCATTTTTGCTATAGATCCTCAGGTTGAGAGCATGCTGTTGTATTTTGGATAAAAGTTCTCTCCAAACATTTACACACTATAAAAACTATTTAAGCATAATTTAGTTAATCATTGTTTTGTCTCTTTTTCTCAAATTCAAAATGACGTTTGTGTGACGTTGACAAAACAATATTTAACTAAATAATGCTTAGATAGTTTTTATGAATAAGGGGGTTAATTTTGTTGTACTCGAGAAGAGTAATTAAGTTGTCAGCACTTAAATGCACACTTAATTTGTAAATTAGGAACTTGAACTTGAACTTAAACATCTGCTAAAATTGGGTGTCCTTTCAAACTCGATCCGAACGTAGGTAGGTAGTAGGGGACGGGAACACGCTTACGTCATGCCATATGTGAGAGATTATATAATAATAGCCTATATAAGTACTGTCCCACTGCTGGGCAAAGGCCTCCATCATTGAAATCAAGTCATCGCTACTATTGATAGATAAAAAGATAGATATTACTTTTATTGCAATATCATAAAACAAAACATGAACAACAACTAAAATAATAATAATAACAATATACAAGGTTTCAATTTGGCGGTGTTATCGCTTTAGCGACTTTCAGAAAACCAGCGATTGCTAGACAAACTAATTGATGGCATGGATGGATACTCTGTTTGTTTAGTGGTAGAGCATGATCTTAAGTCCTTTTTCTTTTCGCTTGTGTTGTTCCGCTACTGAACTCCTCGGAGAATCTAGTCTCGTCGGCCCCACACAAGTCCGGTGACGCTGCGTAGTCCATCTGAGGTTAATAGCCAACTTTTCCAAATAAAACCTCTTTCTTTCTTTTGCTAACATACAGAATGGTGGTCATATTAAAATTTCGTTTAGCCCTGGGTGTTGTATGAGCGCAGCCGAAACAAGGATTGTGCATGATCTTATCTCGTAAGCGTCTTGGATGTTTTGTAGACTAAAAGAAATTTAAACAAATAAATCTAATACTAATGTTATAAAAAGGAAAGCATTGTATTTTTTGTATGTATGTTTGTAACGAATAAACTTAAAAACTACTGGACCGATTTAAAAAAATCTTTCACCATTAGAATGCTACATTAGAGTTGAGTAACATAGGCTATATTAAAAAAAATGCGGTACGAAGTCGGCTAGGTCAGCTAGAATATTATAAAATGTATTGTGGGTTGTGGGTTATGCCCACATCTCTCCAAGTTGGAGTAATTATTAACGGGATTCTTACATTTTAATTATAAGTGAGTATCCGATATTTCGGCACAGTTGCATGGCGCCATGATCACGGATGCGGATGAACTGAAGTTATTGCGGGTGGGTGGGTTTTTAAGAGCAGAAAAACGATCTACCCTCTTCCTTTGTCGGTTTTTGCACTCGACGGCCGTACCACCGGTGTCTAAGTCACTATTCACTCGAAATAGCTCACGAATAATTACTCTAATGCATATTACCATGATAGGTATCTCTCCAAGTGCTATTGTTCATGCGGGAACCCTGAGCCCACAAGTGGGACGTTAATTAACTGATCATGATGATATATTTCGATTGAACAAAAGCTTCAAACAAACAATATATGAGCGACCATAACAAATAAGTTCTAGTAATAACAATAATTGTTATATTCACAATGACGTCAATTTGACACGATGCTTTACGACACAGTTATTTATCACCACTGATTGTGGACGCCATGTTACATTATGTACTGTTTAATGTACGAACATATAATATAAATATATAATTGTTTTCAAAATACAAAGATTTCAATTAATCACAAGCTCATTTTTTGTCCCCACTGCTGGGGCACGAGCCTTCCCTATGGATGGATAGGGAGAACGGGTCATAAACCACCACGCGGGCCCTGTGCGGATTGGTGGTTGTTAACGACTGCTAAAGCAAGATTTCAATTTTATTTATTTATGTAAATAATAACAACACATTACGTACCACCAATACGCTATGCTATACAAAAATCAAGAAATGTAGTTATTACATGTAAGTTGTAACTACCTACTACATTAAAAACAGCAAAAGAAAAAAGTAAAAAAACGGGATTTAGAAGTTAAAGTAAAAAAAAAATTAAAAAAAATTACAAAATAATTACAATAAATAATATAAATAATGTATTAAGTAACTACATATTATTATAACTAAAAGCAATTATTCACCAGCACATTTTTATGTCCTTACTGTTTATTTATTTATTCATTTATTTGGAAAACCAACAGCTAATAAAAAAAGTAGAAACTTAAAAATAGCAACAAAAACCCAATTTGCAAGAGCCTTCCCTATGGATGGAACGCTGCTGTAGGGAGGATGAGGATATGGAGAACGGGCCCTAAACCACCACGCGGGCCCAGTGCGTATTGGTGGTTGTTAACGACTGCTAATGCAGCCGGGACCGACGGCTTTTTGATCACCCATCCGATGACCAGCCTTTGAGATTTGCTTAATATCTGCACTCGGCATTGCTGATTGCAACTAGGCATTTTCAGCGTTACCGGACTTTTTGGAACCGGAAACTTTAAGGGTTCCTCAAGCCGTGTGAAACAAAGCTCCGTCAAAGGTTTTCTAGAGGGAATGGCATCACGCACTAGTGCGTGTCCCCGTACCCCTATTACTAGACTCCGAGGGGTTCGGATCGGATCGGGTTCCTAAAGCAGTTGTGGCTGAAAAACCTCCGCAAGTTTTCTACGTAACTATGCCCTTCTACTTCATCAGGATATGGGTTTGCTGGTCGGGTGACGGGGCGAAAATATCGCGGGATTAAAAAAAATGTAATCAGCTTCTTTCATCATCATCATCATCTCAGTCAAAAGACGTCCACTGCTGGACAAAAGGACACAACGACCGGTTCTGTGCTGCTCGCATCCAGCGGCTTCCCACGACCATCACCAGATCGTCGGTCTACCTTCTAATCAGCTTCTTTGTGAGAAGCTAGTTGGATGACCATTATTTTTTTGGGTGGTGGAAAAATAAAATGTTATTTTCCGTCACAGGTAAGTAAGTAAGTAGGTACTTAGTTAGTATTTAAGCTACAAATTACAAGTTATTTTTTTTACAAAAACACAAATGTTAAAAAATTTCCACGAGCAGGATTTGAACCTGCACCCTTTTTCAACATTTGTGTTTTTATAATTTGTTCGCAACAAAATTTGCTTTAAAAATTATTTGAACATTTTATTTTTTTTATTTATTAAAAATTGTGTTTTGTAACTACATTTACAAACATTACAAAATAATAAAAAACTGTTAAATTAAGTAGATTTTATCTTTATTTGATATCCTTATTAATATTTATTTGATCGGGCCATACATAACCCATCCATTACGCTCCACATCCTCTACCAGCAACTCTACTATATGTAAAAAAAACGATGACATTCTTTTTTTTTTGTCTTTTCCAAATTTTAGCCTTTTTATGTATTGAGTCCACCAGTTCAGTGAATATTTTGTTAATTAATTAACCAAACAATTTATTCCAGTTTAAACAAGCTTCTTCTTCGTGTATATTTATTTATATGAAAACATCTTTAATTATACCGCTGCTCTATTCATAAATAAGTCTAAAAACCTGATATCCTGACTGTTTAAGCTTTTTTTTCGTTAAAATTCTTCTTATAAAGTTAATAATTACTCTTATAGAGTAATATCGTAAGATCTTTATACATTTATAAAGCAGTTTTAACAGCCCTATCTATATTATGCTCTTCAAGGCATAAAAAACAAAAACCATTTAAACACATAGTTTAAAATTGTCGCATTATTATCATTTAGTATGATTGTGTCATTTAACTATAAATTGTACTCGTAGAAAGTTTTAATGAAATTAAAAAAGATTTTAAAGTACTCAACATTGAAATCTTTTTTTTTAATAGCACTAGTGTTTGATAGGAACCAGAGTTCAACTCTTTTTGCCTTTAAACATTAGAAATAGGGGTCAGCACCTAATTTGTGACTTAAGCGAGAATTTAATTCAGACCACCGCTTCCAAGCTGTCATCCATTCATCATCATCATCATCATCAGCTCATTTCATGTCTCCACTGCTGGGGCACGAGTCTTCCCTAAGGATAGACAAGGAGAACGGGCCATAAACCACCACGCAAGCCCAGTGCGAATTGATGGTTGTTAACGACTGCTAATGCAGCCGAGACCAACGGCTTAACGTGCCTTCCGAAGCACCGAGGAGCTCGAGATGATAAATTTTTGGTCACCCATCCGATGACCGGCCTTTGCGAAAGTTGCTTTACCTCAGCACTCGCAGACCGGGCGCGTTAACCACTGCGCCAACGAGCTCCTCGAAGTTTTAACAGCTCTATATTACGCTCTACAAGACTAATAACAGTCGGTACATAAAACGAAAACCAATCAAACGCATAGTTCAAAAGTTACAAAGCAACAGACAGACTGGACACGCATTCGCATTATTATCATTTATCTGTGACGAGCGTAATTAATTCGCATAGACAATGAGGACGATGGGGCCCAGACACTGGCTGGCGAAATTGGAATTTAAAAATAAAGCGGCAACGTCTATTGCCGCGTCCGTACCGGTCCGTTCCACATTCGAAATAATAATTGTATTAAGGAAACATGAGCGCGGCGCATGTGTTTGTTTGTTTGTTTACTCGCCGGTGACGTCATATGTTTATTCTCACGGGGAGGCAGGGCTCGCTTGGAAGTGGGCTGCTAAATGACGTTTTTTTTTCAACCTTTTAAGTGAATATTACATTTTCGTCAGAAGCATAATAGACTGTTACAATGAATAGTTAAAATAGTCTGTTAAGTAAAATTAGACTAAAACAATATTGAAGAACAGAAATTGGAAGATAAAATCTCGTAAATATTTTTTAATGTAACGATTTCCAATGTTTTTTTACGTAAATACGCACATACTTGGTATATTAGCTGTAACTTTATGGTCACATCTTTGTACACAGCATAATTAGAGCATTTATTCCAACGAACTCTACAAATGTACGCTTAAGAAAGATACAATACAAAGGACTACTCATTACTCATTGAAACCTTATCAACTAATAGGAATGGTCATTTGCTTTCCTTTCTATTGTTCGAAATATACTCATAGTACCTACGCAAACACTTATGGGTATATTGCAAACAAATAAAGGAACAACAACACTGCTTATGACAATACATCGAAATTAGGCGCACTCTTAAATCATTTTGTCTTATAGCATCAACTCATAAAAGTAAGACGTGGATAAGAAGACAGTACAAGAGTTTTAGCACCCTTCGCGAGTTAAGGCTTCAGTCACCCATCCATCTCGGCCCGGTTACAAGTGTGCACCACCAGTGTGGTATGATTAATGTCTCAGTTGACGAGTGTGTCACGCTTGCCGCGCCGCCTCTTGTTTACACACGCACACACGCGCGAGCACGCACACCTCGCCGCGCCCGTCGGCCGCTTATTTAGGTATATTGTTGTTTATTTTATTCGGCGCTATGCCCCGCCACGGGCGAGCCTTTCGACTCAGTTTTAACGCGCACGTTTTATGAAACGACAACTATGCGTCGATGTTCGCTCGCCGATAATAATTATTCATATCGGAACCGCTCCTGCTGACCGAAATAGCGCAGAATCGCGACTCGTATTGTTTACCGTGTATTACGAACTTCGAACGTGAAACTCTTTACAATTTTGTGTTACTTACGTTTTTTTTTAATTCGTTTCGTCAATTTTTACTTTTTATTTTCGCGGCCAGTTGTCTCCGCGAATCTTTTATAGCGGTTAATCATAGTTTATTTTTACCCCGTAAACGTGTGTTAATAATTGTGTTGGGGCCGCTCGTTCTTTTATTTGTACCGTGTTTGCGAATTGCGGAAGCGTATTAGTGCGGCCAGTGTTTTTTTTAATAAATGAACGAACAGCAAATACTGTTTAGTTGCAAACTTTTTTTGAAACTGTTGTGAACGGATATGGATATAGTTTGTTGTAATCGACTTTTTGGCGCGTAGCGTGTGATGTTTGAGGCTGCACAGAAAGTTCGGAAAAGTGTTGAGTACACACGGAACGCTAGCGAGTGTTTTTTCAACGTGTTTTCGAGGCTAAGCGCTAGTTGTTTGAACAAGTGTGTTTTCTAATGGATTTATTTTGAGGTGAGTTTAAATTTACTTGTGTGTTGGTGTTTGTATTGTTTGCTCTATGTGTTTTGTGTGCGTGCTCATGCCGGTCGGTCGGTGGCGGGAAACCGAATACTTAGCCGGTTCCGCGGGTGTGTGCGTGCACAAACAATGTGTGCGTGTGTGTGTGTGTATGTATGTGTGACTTATTGTCACTTTGTAAGAGGGGAAACGAGGAGGGAGAGGTTACTTGTCATGTATTTAGGCAAAGACAAAACTCTAATGAGTCGCCTTTTTAATTCATAATGTTCCATAAGTGGAGTGGTGATGGCTCTGTTTGCACACGTATCGCGTCTCGATTTATCTGTATTGGTTTTTGACATCACGCCATTAAATATTTTATGTAAACTATGAATGTAGGTACTTACTAGTTACTTACATATTAGAAGTTTTTTTATTATTTAGAACTTTGAACATTGAACAGGTATTGAATGCGAATAATTATTGTCAAAATATTTAGATAAATTAAGTTGTTCCGATGGCCCCATCTCCCCATTTGCACTTGTTTTATGAGAGCCCAAAAGAGGTGGTTAATAATTTTGTTTATAATGCTTTTATTATTATAATTAAAAATAAAAATATTATAATTGCTGCCCCAGCTGTGGGGACATAAAAGGAGCTGGCGATGATGATGTAGTCACATTACAAAGCTACCGCCATCAGCAAAGCGTCCCAATGCTGGGCAGGCCCTTCTTTACCATTGGGCACTCTGGGAAAGTGCCCAGGGCCCCGCAATCGATGGGCCCCCTTGTTCCTGCCAGATCACTAACCGATAATCGATATTCCCGATAAATATATTTGTTTTGCGATACAAGAGTTATTTTCTAACTTATAGACTTTTTTTCAAATAAACCAGGGGCATAACACTGGCAACTCTATCTGGCTGCAAATAAATAAAATTACCAGTTGAATAAATCTAGAGTTTTGCTTATCTACTCATTTTGCCTGTTTTACTATAATCTAGCGTAGCATACGGACCCCATTATATCCGTAAGTGCCCAGAGCATCCAATAGGTAAAAGACAGCCCTGATGCTGGGCTTAAACCTTCTCACACAGACACTAGGGTATATTAAAGAGAGTTCACGCCGTTTTGCTCAAAAACAGTACTTTTCAAACTTGTTAATTTCTAAAAAAACACAAATGTTGAAAAAATTTCCACGAGCAGGATTTGAACCTCGATAACCACGATAGCTCAATTGGAAGAGCACCTGACCCGGAATGTCAGAAGGGTGCAGGTTCAAATCCTGCTCGTGGAAATTTTTTCAACATTTGTGTTTTTGTAATTTGTTCGCAACAAAATTTGCATTAAAAATTATTTAAACATTTTGTTAATTTCTATTAATCCTAACTTTACAAACCTATTAATATCTTTTATCCATATTCCACGTGCGTCATTCAGTACGAATTAAGTCATAAATAAGTCATATAATATTTTGATTGAGTCATTAAAAAAAACTCTGAATCACGTAAGTAACTGTGTTTTATTGAAAAATCGAAAAATCCTGAGATTTCCAAAATCCGGCCGCAATCCTGTCAGGAGTCTAAATATCTTGAGATCTCAGGTCCAATCCGGAGATATGGTAACCCTAGGTGAAGCTGAAAACGCCGTCAGAGGCAATCTGCAAACTCTAAAAAAAAATAGGAGTTCCTCAAAAGCACTATGCGTGTACTACAAATTGTATCGTACGAGTGACGTACAAGTCGTATTCAACACAGGATGCCGGTTAGATTCCACAAGGGCGCGCTAACCCTTGTTTTTATAATTCTTGTGACCCTTCGTATTTGCCTTTCCCAGTTCAGTACAGACAGACGGCTCTTTTATATTACCTACTCTTATTGTCAATAAGTATTTTTCTTACTAAAGCACTGTAAAATACGTGAAGCAAAAACTTTGTACTTACCCCTTTTTACGAAAATATTGCGCGGACGGAGGAGTATGAAATTTCGCACACTTATAGTTTGTAAAGAGAAGAATAGCAGAATGCTTTTTAGGCTGATGATGATGATGATGATGATGATGATATCTTTTTTTGATTATGCATAAAAAAATACATTAATTCAGTAAAACAAACATTACACACTAGGTACCATGTATTTGACACACACGCATATTATACTCATTTCAAAAATTTCAAAAAAGGAAGAGAAGCGGCCGAAATCTGTCAATGCCAATCCAAACTCACATTCTATCTTTTTTAATTTTTCATTGCTTAGGATACAATCCGTGCAGCCTTAATAAAATTACGGTCGAATTTCGACCACTAGTTCTTATAAATTGCTATTAATTAAGCAAGCTAACGTTTTGACTTTATTTGGTTGGATATAAGTCGCTTTTAGAGTTAACATAAGTGAGTTTGAGTTTTAAGTGGCCAGTGCGAGTATTATTTACTCATTCTTACATACAATGCATACATTTTTATTATGATACATGATGGAAAGAGAGTACGGAGGCCTTTGCTCTACAGTGGGTCTCTTCAGGCTATAATATCATACAATTTTTTCTTCAATTACAAATAAAACTCACACTAGCCACCATTTAAATACTGCTCCAGTGCCATACAAATTTTCATTGTCATTGATGTGATCAAGTCATCGATAAAACTAGGACTTAGAGCACAGATTAAAATTGAAGTAACTGTAATAGTTACTTCGTCTTAGAGTTCACTTTTTTTGAGAGAGTTTGCGAATGATATCTCATTTTGTGCCTATCTATAGTAAGTATGGCAAAATTGCAACTTACCTCGATGGTCGCAAACAAATTATTGCTTTGAAAAGCCTATTATACTCGAGACGGCTTGCAGCGATAAGACCGCCTTTGCCCATGCTAGCTTTAACATTATGTGTGACTGATTGTTTTCATCTGTGTGGAAGCAATAAAGTATCTTTCTGTCTATACTCGGTTTAGGTGGTGGTACGGTTTGTTTTAAGTAAACTTATTGCAATAGTCCACCAGCACACGTTTCCCTCCTTCCTATGACATGGAGTCCTTCAAACGAGGCGTGAAGAGGCACCTGGGGTGAGGGTGACTGATGCTGCGTTGTTTTCACGCTGCACCAGTTGACTCCATTTCCTACTAAAAAACACTTGACTAGCTGACATCATTTATTTATTATTTATTATTATTAGGGATAGTACACAGCATATTTACAACTAGCTTACAATTTGAAGGCCGATTAATTATGAGTATCCACATTTTACATTACCAATAGATAGTAGGTGAACATTGACAATTAACTTTACAAAAAGTATATATATAAATCATAATTATGCAAAACATGACCTGAACTTAAGACAGAACTATTTCTAAATAAGGGAGTAAAGCAGACAATTAACAAATTGACATAAACTACATATAAAGATATAAGTACATAATCATCTTATCTAAGCTTGTCGTCATAACACACTCCATGCGACCAACCCTTTAAAGACGACTTAAAAGTTTATACTGACACCCCCTACCAACCATAAGGTTATAAAGTTAAAGGTGTCAGAGATCCTTGTGCAAGCACAAGGGACCATTTATATCAGGTCATAACGCCAGATCAGGAAGCGCCGAAGCGCATTCTTCATCCGGTTCTTTTAAGACTAGTGTCTCGAGCTAGTTGCCCCGTGGACACGTATAGTCCACTACCTAATATCCAGATAGGTCACCGGAGCTGTAAGCTCGCTCACCTCTCGTTGCACTAAGAGCACAACTCGCAGTTTCCACTGCTCGGGTCGTCGACTCTAAAGTCGACTACCAAATGTTCTCTTTGGTGGCGGAATTGTAAGCCCACTCTCTTCTCAGTACCCATCCAGGCACTTTGCCAGTTCCACAATCCTACGCGGCTGGCTCGAGCGGATGGATATTGCATCTAGCGGGCACCTCTACTAGTTATCCAGACTAGTGCCGGAGATGTTGGAGTTCTGCTCAGTGAAATCCACCGAGCATAGCAACCAACTATGGGCAACTCACGTGCCCTGCAAGTCCTTTCGCATCGGGCCCCTCGAGACCGCTACTCGAATTAGCTCGCTGTGCACGAAATGGAAGCCTGGTCAACACCAACCAGGCAGACGAACATTCCCACTTCTACAGCTAACCACATAGCCACCACGAGTCCAACCCATGTCCGGGACCTGCCGGAGACGCTCGCGAAGGCATAACCAGCAGGGGGCCTAGGATCCGGAACTCTCGTGGTACCCTAGAAAAGACAGCCGGACCCGTAGTTCCAGCTGCCATACCCTACCTATCAGGGTGAGTAGATAGGGACTCCATGCGACAAGGGTTAAGCAGAAGCAAAGTCAAGTTGCGAAGACAGCAAGTGGAACAGGATTGTTGTGCCTCATGAGCCGTCCTCACGTTGCCGACCCGCAAGCTGCTTCTTCACACCTCGTTTAAAGGACCCCATGTTGTTGGGAGTAGGCAAAACGTGCTCTGGGAGAACATTTTTAGGTTGTACAGACGTCTGTACAGCAACCTATCCAAAATTGACAAATTTCTTCGTGTTCAACCATATTCCGTTTACATAAAGTTCAATGTCTATTGAAGAAATTTGAGGGTTTGTGGTAGTCACGTGCAGGTACTGTGAACGGCAAAGAAATGAGTTAACACTTTGTTCGCACAAACTAGCGGTCATCAGTATAAAAATGTATTTATGTTAAGTGGGTTTTTTTACCGACCCGCCCTTGCTTCGCACGGGTGCAATGCTGATATTATCAGTGTTTCTCTACTATATTATGCATGTATTTATACATATAAACCTTCCTCTTGAATCACTCTATCTGTTAAAAAAAACCGCATCAAAATCCGTTGCGTAGTTTTAAAGATCTAAGCTGTATGCTGTATGGACAGACACAGCGGGAATCGACTTTGTTTTTATACTATGTAAGTAGTGATATAAAGTTTTGTATCGATATAATTATCAGGTTATCGTGCATAATAATAAAGAAAAAAAATAAAGAAAATAATAATAATATGCTCTATATAATATTATAATATTTAATTCAGCTTAAGTATAGCAATTACACTTAAAAAAAAAGTAAAAATATGCTCTACTTTAAAAATTGATAAAAAAATATGGCTTCGATAAAAAATTTAAAAATAAAATGCGGCTTTATAGCTGTGTCTATAGTTTAAAATACCTACGTAATACATATAGGTAATATTGATAAGATAACAACAAAAATATTATTAAATTATCTTACATTTTAAAGAATGTTAATTACCTATTTCACACGTGTTTTCTAATACAATTCGTGATATTAAAAAAAATCTAATAAATCAAGGTAATTGTATGATTGATATCTCGTAATCGTAACTCTTTAATAATAACGATATACAAAAACCAGTGATTGCTAAATTCTATCTATTTAGCTTTTAACTTTTTGTCATCTCACCTCCTTTCTTAAATTACCATAAAGGTTCACCGAAGGTAAAACCGTACATCGTCCGAACTCTTCAACTACTCAGAAACTTGCTATCATAACTCTATCGAAACACATGAATGCTGTATGGCAACATAGATATTATGCTGATGATGCAAGCCAAGATCTGAGAACAAACCCCTTCCTCTAACCACAACCTCTACAAGTACAAAGTATTGTAAAAAATGGTTGTCTGTATACCACGCTGGACGAAGGTCTTCATCATTGAAATTTAGTCTATGCTACTAGAGTATTGGCTTAATCACAACACTTGCCAAATGCGGGTTGGTGATCACACCAGGGATCGAAGAATTCGAAACACAATTTGCCCGATAGGAGAATTGATCCGAGGACCTTCGGATTTCCTTGAGCGCTTTGTCATTCAGACATCGAGGCACTCCTAAATACTGCCCGCCTGCTCGTTTGCAGACTATTAATATTAAAAATTACTGAATTTTATAAATTTACTAGCGGCCTGTCCCTGCTTCGCACGGGTGGACATTTTTTTAAATATACCTAGCCTATGTTACTCAGCGCTAATGTAGCATACTAATGGTGAAAGAATTTTTTAAATCCGTCCAGTAGTTTTTAAGTTTATTCGTTGCATACATACATACATACAAAGATACAAAGGTTTCCTCTTTATATTATTAGTATAGATAAAGGTAGTGATACCCTAGCCCAAATAAAGCTAACATTATCACCAGCTTAGTTTTTACGCTAAGGCACGAGATTCCATATGGATTGGTGGTTGCTAACGACTGCTAATGCAGCCGGGTCCAGCAGCTTTACGTGCCTTCGCCATGGAGCTTGGAGACGACTGGACATTTTTGATCAGCCATCCGATGACCGATCTTTGTGAAAGCTTAACTTTAGCATCAGTTATGTAATAAAGCTATGTGCCTGTATAACTAAAAATAAATCTAATATATTAATACGTGAAGCAAAAACTTTGTACCCCTTTTTACGAAAATTGCGCTGACGGAGGAGTATGAAATTTCGCACACTTATAGTTTATATAGAGAAGGATTGCAGAATGTTATTTTTTTTTTAAAAATCATGCATAAAATTACATTAAATCAATAAAACAAACATTACACACACTACCATGTATTTGACACACACGCATATATTATACTCTTTTCAAAAATTTCAAAAATGGAAGAAGAGCGGCCGAAAGGTGTCAATGCCAATCCAAACTCACATTCTATCTTTTTTATATTTTTCATTGCTTAGGATACAATCCGTGCAGCCTTAATATCATTGATCGAATTTCGTCCACTGGGCGACCACTAGTAAATATAAATAGTTAATTAAATGTCCAAACCAGATTGATAAAACGGCCGGCTTTGTCCACGGCTAACATTTATCTGATTCAGCATTCAATAACATGCTGGTTTTGATTAAAATAAGATAAGCTACCACCTTCGACCTTATCTTCCACCACCAGGTGAGATGAAGGCCGAGTGCTTCCCCGTTGTGGCAAAAGCTATGTCACTTACAAATAGGGCTGCCATCCGTCCAGGTTTCCCCGGATTTGTCCTAGTTTGGAGGGCGTCTGGGGAGCGTCCGGGCGGCGTTTCTAAAAAGTGTCCGGATGAAACCCGGGCACTTTTTATGTCAGTCGATTAAGGCGAAGAGTAAGGCACACTAGTGCCACCAATTGATAATTTGACAATTACTAACGGACCGGATCTTTTTTTAAACATTGCGTACCGTCCGATAACAAGAAAGCATCCATAGTATTTATTTAATAATTGTGCACTACTTTTTGTTGCGTGGTTTATTCACAAAACGGGCTATCGCATTTATTCACAAACAATGGCCACTGTTGGTGTTAGCGAATGAATACAAAAACAAACCTAAAAGTAGTGCACAATTATTAAATAATAGATGTTTGCCTAGTGTCGGAAGGTCCGCAATGTTTGGAAAAAAATCCAGTTTAGCAGTTATCAAATTAAATCCATTAGCGCTAGTGTGCCTTACCCTTCGCCTTAACTTGATATAATGGAGTGATTAGCAATAAATTACAGCATTTCATAGTTAAAAATTCGGTGCGGCAAATATACCCGTGCACTCGACAAATTATAATTTGTTTTAATAAATTATAATGTTTTACGATTTCATTGTTCTTTTGTTGAGATCCTTGGGGGAGGCCTTTGTCCAGCAGTGGACGTCTTTTGGCTGAGATGATGATGATGATGATTTCATTGATGCTAAAAAGAAGAGTCTCTAATTATGTTTGGTTACCAGAATAGTTACATGAGGTTTAAGTTTATTTTCTATAAATAAATAAAAATATGATACTTAACTGCTGAGTTTCTTGCCGGTTCTTCTCAGTACAAGATCTCCTGCCCAGAGTAGACTTACGAACCGATGGCATAGTGACATTCATAAGAGCTACTTGTAGCCTAAACTGAATAAATGATTTTGAATTTTGAATTTTGAATTTTGAACTATGTTTTTATTTTATTATAAGTAATTTTTTGTCGTCATCACATCGTTTTGTAAGGCAAAGGAATATTTAGACAGTCACTACAAGCCTAATGAGTCACCATGGGAAACTCCGAAACTGTAAGAAATAAGGAAATTTGTTTTAAAGGTTGTGCAAGTAATTAATTAAAATACAAAAAAAAATATATTTCAATATGTACCTATCTATATTTTGCTGTCGTCAATCGTCTCGAATGTCTCGGAGAATCGAGTAGGGGCCTACGCTAGCGTGATGCTATCCCTTCTAGAAACCTCTGTGATTGTTACAGTTACAACGGTTTACGTTGTGCAGGCGTGTGCACATCAGACTACCACAACTGTCAAATTTCCTCAATAGATTTTGAACTTTATATGTATGTGGCGCATGGTTGATTATTTATTAAAGAAATTTGTCAGTTTCGGATAAATTGATATGCAGGCGTCTATACAACCATAAGGGTGCGCCGTCCGTAAGTGACAAGTGTCATATATTTTATCTGAAATGTCTTCGTCCATATTTATTTGATGCCGTTCGGCGATACTAATTTTGTATGCGGAATTTAACGTGTTAGTTTGAAAAATAATAATTTAAAAAACCGCTCGATAAATCGAAAATGTGAGACGGACGATTTGTAGTTTAGACATTGGTGATTGTTTAGACAAAATCAGAGGTACAATAATTTAGATGAACTGTAAGATATCAACTAAACGCCGCCACTCGTTTTCATGACTTTTGCCCAACTTAAAATGATATTGTAGAAAAAACTATAGTGTGTTATGAATTTATGGATCGGACTAATTGTAAACACGTTCCCTTTGATACTAAATATATATTTTGTTTACGTAATACGATAGTATTTTCAATTATATCAACTTATAACCGTGACTGCAATTGTGACATTTTTTGTTCGGCGCATCCTTAAGTTTTCATCGTTCTTTTTTTTATTCGCCGTAACGCAGTAAAAGCTAAAGGATTAAAAAAAGTTGCGGATGCTATTTTATTTAATCACGTTAAATAAATTTCCCCATCTCTTTTATTGTGGACTTCCCCATACTGGCTCATTTAGATTGCTAACCCTGTATATTTTATACAGAGATATAAATAGATCGAACTCAGTGGCATGCATTACGAGAGTACTATATTATCAAGCCTAACTTCCCGTGCATATCGTAAGAGCCAGAGGTTCCAAGATGAGCATCTTGGAACCTCTGGCGCATGGCATGGCATGGCATGCCAGATCAGGTGGGTTACTCTTGAAACACAATTGCAATAATCAATTTCCAATCCCAAATCTAAAAAATTCAAAATAGCGCTACATTGGAATTAAATTGGGTGGAAATTGAGTGAATAAATTATTATCGAGATAGGGCGTTCCGAAATTGCGAAACTTATCCCAATATCGATACATATTAATCGCATTGGAATTGTATTGAGATTGAGTTTGCGTCAAGAGTAGCCTACCAGACGCTAGGCTAGCAATAGCAACCCATCACTGACTCTATCTCTTCCACCTCGGAGGCCTTCTTTGATTATGCTAAATATGGTGTCGTGGTCACTAACGGCAGGCTTACTCAAAATTGGTGAATTTGATGCTGTCTACCTATTTTTGGGGAAAGGACGTGAGAGTAATGTAGGTATATGTAGGTATATTATACAGCAGTGTATTGATATGGTCTGATTTAATTCATAATGATTATAAAGAGGAGCTCGATGGCGCAGTGGTTAACGCGTCCGGTCTGTGAATGCTGAGGTTAAGCAACTTTCGCAAAGGCCGGTCATCGGATGGGTGTCTAAAAATTTTTCATCTCGAGCTCCTCCGTGCTTCGGAAGGCACGTTAAGCCGGTGGTCCCGGCTGCATTAGCAGTCGTTAACAACCACCAATCCGCACTGGGCCTGCGTGGTGATTTATGGCCCGTTTTCCCTATCCAATCATAGGGAAGGCTCGTGTCCAGCAGTGGCGACATAACAAGAGCTGATGATGATGATAATGTGAAACTTATCGACGTTGCAGTCTCTTTCATATTAGTGCTAAAGTTGAACCTTTGCCTTAAACTCTAAAAAGATTTTTTATCACAATTAAATATAGCCTATGTTTCTCACAAGGTATATAGCATTCTATCAGTGAAAGAGTTTTTGGAGTTGGTAGTTCCAGAGATTAGCCCCGACCATGCCCCGACTTACAAACAAAGTCACAACCGTTATCTCTTTAATAATAGTACAGATAACCAATTTATTGGAGCCTATTCTTTCCTTAAAGGCCGGCAACGCACCTGCGATTCCTCTTTTATCCTCTGGTCTTGCGGTTGTCCATGGGCGGCGGTGTTTGTTCCCATTAGGTGACCCGCCTGCTCGTTTGCCTCCTTCTAATATAAAAAAATATATATTGGGTAATATACTCGTAGTGATAGTCGGGTCTGTTCTGTTGTCCTGTGATTACAGGTTCTGTTTTTAAACTCCTCAGGCAGGCACTAGTCTCTCACAAATATGGACCATTCATCTGTCAAATAGGTAGCCTAGATGTTTGTACAGAAAATCCATAAAAAAAATATTTATTTATGATTATTAATTATATTTACAAATCAATTACAAAGGATTTCGAGTGAAGTGCGCCTTCAGCCTTTTCGTCGCTTAATTCGTAAGGTTGGTTGTCAGATACTGTTTAAGGCCGCCTGGCTAGCTACCACCATCTTAAAATACGTCGCCATAACGTCAAAGTATCATTGCTGTGTTCCCAGTTCTTCAGTGGTTGCGGATACCGGGTGAAGTGCGTTTCAAAATTCTGCTTTATCGTTACTATACCATTAGATTAGGTGGAAGTCAAGTGTTTCCACATACATACATACGTAAGAGCACTTCTACCCATCGTGATCATTTCTCTTTTTCATAAAAGAGTAGACCGTAGACAGAGCATCCAAATCCCCAATTCAGAGTCGTTACTCGAGAAACTCCCCGTTAGAATAGATAACATCATTGATGGGTTCCTAGTTGATAGTCTGATGTGCGAGTATCTTGAAACCCTTGTCTCCCAACCGGCTTTTACGACATGCATGCAGCTGATACATAATTTTCACGTCCTACACCAGCTCTGGTGTATTATGGTATAAAAAATATGAGTTATGAAGTTATTGCAAGCCAGCCTATGTGCTCGATTGACTTGTTTGTCAATACCACTTAATGCGAACAGACGTGTGTGTGTGTAAGGCTAAATTTATAGGAATCGAAACCCACGTAAGTCTACGTACCTACCTACCAAGCGGTAAACGAGAAACCAAGCGCAATCGCGAATCGCGAAACTAAAACAGTCGTAGTCGCAGCCAAGACGGGCACAACAAACAAATTCTCATTTTACAAGTTAGCAACAAATGTGGACTGTGTGTTTTTTTTACTCCGACACACACGCACACAGGCGCACACGCGTGTGCGCGTCAGTGTGCGCAGCTCTTTATGTTGACGCGTGTGTGCGTGTAGGCGTGTCGGCGATAGCGTTATCGCGTTAGAGGCTTGCAAAAATACACAACAAACATTCGTAGTAAACGTTTGGGGGGCAGATAAATCACAGGTGTTTTTTTTTATTAAAATATTTTTCTATTTAATATTGTTTGACATTGTCTACTGTAGACATAAGCCTCTCTAAGTTCACGCTCTTGACAGTGCCAGCAACCATATGAAAATCATCCCTTAATGCAATGTTTATAAGTGTTATATTAATCGTAGATATCCTAGGCAAACCTGTTTAACCCGTCAAATTGCAACGGCTGCGATTTAGTATTTTAACAAATCTGAAAAGAGCAATTGAAAAGAGATGTGAATTTAAGTTCTACGTGGATTTAAATATAGCAAAGAGTCATTCAACTAATCATTTAGTTAGTGATTGATCACCATCGGAATAGGTAGGGCTAATTACATTAAAGTTATATGGAAAATACACGCCTGCACAAAATGTCAACATTCCTTAATAGATTTTGAACCTTATATCTATGGCATACAGTACGACATCTATTGAAGAAATTTGACAGTTTTGGATAGTCGCGTTTGCAGGTATATCAATACCATTCTCTGGGGTTATAAATAAATACAAATAAGCAATTAGATGCAATACCAAACCACCTACTTGTTAAAAAAATATATTCCGTTTCGTTTGGTACGTTTCTTTAGATGCATAAGTTCATTGTATTGTTTCTTTGAATAGTAGAAAGGAAGTACCTTAGTCTAGGTAGGAAAAGACGTATTGACACTAACTTGCTGATAACTAGTTTTCAACATAGTTTTCAATCATGCTTATCTTATTTGTTTTGACAAAAGCGCAACTTAAAACATTTACCGATATCTTTGAATGTCACATTTTTGAAACAACAGTTTCGTGGGTGCGTTAGTACTTACCTATAGATAACGACCGGTGACCTGCATTGTATGAAACATTTTTACCTGTCTGGAGTCTTTGAAAGAATGGAAATATTAGGTAGAGGTGTTTGCCCAGCAAGGTTTCAAATTAGAGTTAAAAAAGGCTTACCTATTAGTTTAAGCCGCGGCTCGTGCTCAGTGGCGTGCACTTGGAGAAGCCTATGTCCAGCAGTGGACTAGTGTAGGGTGATGATGATGTTGATAATACTAGTTTTATTAAGCAATACTCCTCTATAAGTTCGTTATACATAAATATAAATTTTGTTTAATCAATCAAGTGGAAAGTAGAGTCAATATGCCTGATAAAGGCAAATTATGCTTATACAAAATGAATTTCTAAAGATATTTGGTTGACATCATTTCATATTTTTTCCATTCCAAACCTACTTACTTTAAGGACCATTATCTTGAATTATGTCATTGTCTGTCCATATTTTTTTCAATCGCCCGTCTGACAGCATAATTTTTGAGTACCTATTCGTAACAATGTCAAAAGATTGTAATTTTTATGTATCTAATATTCTGTCCGCCGTTATTTAATTTATGATATTTATATTGTTTCAACTATAGTCGTTATCCGATAACTAAGTGGGTAACGTAAACAAAACCAGCTTCACGGTCTGAAAAACTAGATCTCTGGCGCGAGATAAGATTGACACTCACCGTCATGCAAACACATTTTTATTATTGTTTCAATTCACACGTGTATTGAATTTACACCATAATTGTTGTTGTTTAGTGCACAGTCGAAATGACTGCGATACTTTTTTAAATATTGACCATTGCATATATGAAATAATGTAAATTAAGTTCATGAAAAGATCCGTGCGTTGAATGAGTCAAAAAAGGCAATAAGTTCAAAAGTTAAAATACTACGTACTTTTCCTTAATATAATATATACATGAACAAATAGTACTTTGTGTACCCAGTGCGAGTTATATTTGCCATTCAGTCACGTTAAGGAAACCGAAAATTTGTACGATATGAAAGCAGCGCCTAACGGGTGCCTGCCTAGTGCGAATTTTATTGTCTATTTGATTAGGCAAGGCAACAAAAACGCTGAAGGAGGCGCTGCTTCATTGCCATCTAGTAAAATCACAGAATATATAATAGTAAAAGTTAAAACTAACACTAGGCATTCTGGCGACCAACGAGCAGAGTTGAAGTTTTGCTATGCTATTATCATTTTCGTCACCGTGATCAAACGGCAAATAAAACTCGGATTAGGTCGTTGCTCCGTCCTTTTTGACATGAAGAAAGAACAAACAAAAAATTACACTTTTGTATTTTAATATTAAAAGATAAAATGTCGCCGCTTTATCTGACCGCCCTCCGTTTACTATGCTTTAGTGTGTACGAAATTGCGCCTTCCTACTGATAAAACAAAACAACCTAAATAATGTAGCGACCTCGAAATCTAAATAAATGGCTATCAGCTATGCTTCCGACCTGCTTTGCCTTCCTAAACACTCGCGAACATGAACATGCGCACGTATTGCTATATACATGCTCGTATATAATACAATTATGTACTGAAAGGATTGTCAGAGGGACTGGGTAGTTATGGAGATACAGCAGTTAGAAGTTAAGTAACTTTCAGTAATGCTTGTCATCGGATGGGAGACCATAAAATTATCTCGAGCAGCGCCTTCGGTATTAGCAGTCGGTAGTCGTTAACACCCGATCAACCTGAGCATAGCCTGATCCTAGCCTTTAAAGGCGCCCGCGGGTTGTTCCGCTCTAGATCCAATCAGAACCCCTCGGAGAATCAAGTAGGAGGCGGGGACACACACTAGAAAACCTCTGACGGTGAGGAGCACGATGGCGTAGTGGTTAAGAGAAGCTCGATAGTGCAATGGTTAAAGCGCCCGGTCTGCGAGTGCTGAGGTTAAGCAACTTTCGTAAAGGCCGGTCATCGGGCTCATCTCGAGCTCCTCTGTGCTTCGGAAGGCACGTAAAGCCGTTGGTCCCGGATGCATTAGTAGTCGTTAACAACCGCCAATCCGCACTGGGCCTGCGTGGTGGTTCATGGCCCGTCCTTCTTGTACATCCATAGGGAAGGCCCGATAGGTAACCCCACGACCCGGTCAACAAGAGCCGAGGTCCTTGAAACTCTCATAGAATTTAGTTCGAGGACACCCACTAGTGCGTGATGTCATTCCCTCAAGAAAATCTCTGACGGTGTATCATTTCACACGGTTTAAGGAACCCCTTGAGGAGCTCAATGCCGATAAGTGATTAACCGGTCATCGGATGGGTGACCAAAAATTTATCATCTCGAGCTTCTCAATGCTTCGGAAGGCACGTTAACCCGTTGGTCCCGGCTGCATTAGCAGTCTATAACAACCACCAATCCGCACTGGGACCGCGTGGTGGTTTATGGCCCGTTCACTCTTTCCATCCATAGGGTAGTATCGTGCCCCAGCAGTGGGGACATCAAAATGAGCCGGTGATGATGATGAGCTATACTTCCGACCTCTTTGCCTTCCAAAACACTAGTGCACATGCGTGCATACTTATTGCTGTACGTACGTATATATACAATTATGTACTGAAAGGACTGTCGGAGGGTCTGGGTAACTAGGTAGCTTTTTCTGTCAAATTTCTTCAATAGATTTTCAACCATATCCTTTAAGAATAGAGTTTAAAGTCTATCGAGGAAAGTCAGTTTGTGGTAGGTCGATGTGCATATGTACACACGTACATAAAACATAAAATTGAGGGTTTTGTCAAAAAACATGCCACCCTCAAAGTTTTTAACATGAATAAATATAACATAACCTTATTTGTACTAATATTATAAAGAGGAAACCTTTGTATTTTTGTATTTTATTCGTTGCAAACATACATACGTATGTATGTATGTTTGCAACGAATAAACTCACAAACTACTGGACCGATTTAAAAAATTCTTTCACCATCAGAATGCTACATTAGCGCTGAGTAACATAGGCTATATTAAAAAAAAAATACTAAAAACGACAATTTAATTTTCCAATTTGTTTGTTTTGTTGTCATAGAAACCATTGATATACATTTAACTCAATGATGGAAACTATCAAAGCGGTACGAAGTCCGCCGGGTCGGCTAGTTAGAAATTTATGTATATGGAGATATAGCGATTCACATTTCTTTATAGCTTATTCTCTAACTCTTCCCTAACTCAGCTTCTCAATGCTTCGGAAGGCACGTACAGCCATTTGGTCCCGGCTGCACTGCATTAGCACTCGTTAACAACCACGGCCCCGCACTAAGCCCGCGTGGTGGTTTAATAATAAAATAAATAAATATTTCCCACACTCACACCAATTATCTAGCCCCAAGAAAAGCTTCCTTAAGAAACTCGTTATATGGTTAACTAGACAACGGATAAACATACTTAAATACATAGTTATTATACATAGGAAACACCCAGACCCGAAACAATATAGAAAAACAGGTATTTCTAAATTGATCCGACCGGGGATCGAACCCGGGACCTAGGAGATAGCGACACCATAAAAACCGGTGTGCAAGCCACTCTACCAAGGAGGTCGTCAAGACGAGGAGGAGGAGAGGAGGTTTGTTTCCATCCTTAAGGATAGGGCCCAGCACTTTCTTGTTGTGACGGTCCAAATAAACCATAATTTTTCCGTAACTTCGTAAATGGTCTGATTATGTGAGTTGGTGGAACAGTTGGCTGTCCTCTAATGATGCAGTCGTCATGGGTTTTTAATACAATCGCAAGAGTTAAGGAACCTTAACCCTTTATAAGGCAGTGGCATATATATTGCCACCATATTTTGAACTTTATACAATTGAGATAAGGTCGAAAACCAATGAAAAATTTGAACATGCTATGCCCGTTAAAAGGTTTTTGAACCTAAAAAGTGTAGCTGGTAAGAGTGATATCTATGTTGGAAACTGTCTTAAGGTGGATTTATATTTGTCTGACGTGTCGTGTCGTGATGCATCAGAACGGAATCGGTTTCATACATTTAGTACTAAGCCATCACGACACGCCACAACACTCTAGTATAAACGTTTCCATACTAAATGTCTGAAACCGATTCCGTTCTGATGCATCACGACACAACACGTCAGACAAGTATAAATCCACCTTTACCATCACTTTCTTATTTTTATATCTTAGGTAAGCACTTGGACTCCACCTCACCTGATGTTAGGTGATGATGGTGGAAGGTGGAAGCGTACTTCACCCGGAATCCTCAACTACTGAGGCACTGGCTATCTTATCTCTAGCTGCCGAAACACAACAATACTACAAACATTGATGTTATGGCGACATATTTAGATAAGATGGTGGTATCTAGCCAGGCGGACAAACAAGCCCTACCACCAACCATACCGAGTAAACGAGCCCTACCACCAACCATACCGAGTAAACAAGCCCTACCACCAACCATACCGAGTACACAAACATGTACCCTCCGCTGGGAATCGAACCCGGGACCTCTTGATCTAAACCGGCGGTCTTAACAACTAGACCACAGAGCCGGTTAAAACCTGTACGAATAATGTCACCCATCATAGATTCGCTGATCTAACCACCGACCTTGGCGTTCAAAGATAGCACACTAATATTTGTTGTATTATAAATATATAAATAAAAAGGGAGACGTGTTCAAATAAGCCAGTGCAAAGCCACACGCGTCAGTAACGCAGATACGACAGAAAAAAACAAAATATTGTTTACATTGCGTACGTTTGTGATATATGTAGATAATGTACGGACGTGATTTATTGGAGTTAAATAGTTTTGGTCGAGGGCACAATTTGCTGTTTGTCATTGAATTTATTGTTGATTACAATAAATAGCGTACGTAATTAATAATAATAATAATAATAATAATCTTTATTGAATAACTTATTTTACAATATATCCAGAATACTAAACATACTATATAATGTCAAAAATACACAAGTGCCTGAACTAGGATTAACCTGTTTTCCAGGCAAAAATAAAGGACTTACTAAATTCTTAAGTTAGCTATGCAAAATACATATTTTACTTTTATTGACTAAATAAAAATAAAAAACAAAACTAAACTATATTCATCTAAAAAATAAACTTATCTGCCTAATATATATAAATAAAACATTATTTATTTCTAACTAGGAGCCTTACTAAGTTCTTAAATAATAATGCAAACTACTCTTTTATTCTTTGTGGCTAAATTATTAAATAGCAAAACAACATTTATTTAAACTTACTTAATTTATAAAAATTTAAACAATATTTATTTTAAACTACTAAGTATAAAGATAAAAACAACCTTCATTTTAGGACAACTAATAATTTTTCTGTATCTTCGTAGGACATTTTGAGAAGGGCTTCTTTGAGTATATTCTTTGTTTTACTATAGCAATGATGATATATGCCTAATTTAGCGTTTAACCTATTATAAAGAAGTGGACCTAAGAACAAGTAAAATCTAGAAGAGAAGGCATGTTTTGTTCCTGCATTTTGAGGGCAAACTATATCTTTTCGTCTTTTGTTAGTAGTTTCAGTGCTGTATGGAAGTGCGACGTGTTGTTTGATGACTGTGTTTAGAATAAATAACTGTCTAACCGTTAAAACCTTACAGGATTTATAAAGAATGTCAGTGGGGAAGAGGAAAGGACGAAAAGTAGAGACTTTTAATACCGCTCGTTGGGCTCTCTCAATGGTTAGTAATATAGTTTTAGCAGTGCCACCCCATGACGTAATGCAGTAAGTTATTATTGATTGACATAAAGTTAGGTAAACTTGCCTGATTAATGTTAAATCAGCAATTGTGCGTAGTTTTTTAAAAACAAATATTAATTTCCGTATTCTGCCACATAAAGCTTCAATATGGTGCCTAAAAGCAAGGGTTTCATCAATTATAACACCCAAGTACTTAATCGTGCCAGTAATAGCAATGTCCGAACACTTGCACAGTAGATTTGTGGGGTCCTTACATTGGTGTGCATAAAGTTTAGGGTTTGTTGGAGCCGATTTAGATTTACGCATAGTAAACTGTACATAATTTGTTTTATCCGCGTTTAGTGTTAGTAGATGTTGCTGGAGCCAGTTATTAACAAGATTGAAGCCCTGTTGTGCATATTTATAGACATCTTCATGAGAGCCCGCAGAGAACAGCAGAGCAGTGTCATCAGCATATGATATGATTTTGCCACCAGTTAATTTGAGATTACACAGGTCATTTATGTATACTAAAAATAAAGTGGGACCTAAAATGCTTCCCTGAGGAACCCCAAAAGAAGTACTTTTCAGGTCAGAGCTGAGGACACTGCCTATTTTTACGCATTGAGTACGCTCATAAAGATAATCTGCAAATAGTTTAAGCTGGGTGCCTCTTATGCCTAAAGATTCAAGCTTTTGCAATAGAATAGGTATTGAAACTGAATCGAAAGCTTTTGCGAGGTCCAGGAATATTCCCAATGTCCTTTTACCCGTGTCAAGTTCCTGGACTAAAAAGTCAGTGAGTTGATGCACAGCGTCGGCAGTCGATAGTTTAGCTCTAAAACCAAATTGGCTATCTGACAATAAGGACTCTCTCTCTAAATATTGGACAAGTCTTTTATTTATAATTTTTTCTAATATTTTAGATATTGCTGGCAGTAGCGAAATAGGTCTATAATTCGTAATGTGATCTTTACTGCCAGATTTAAATACCGGAATAACGACAGCTTTCTTCAGACATTTGGGAAAAATTCCATCAGCCAAGCATTTCCGAAAAATGTAAGTAAGCGGTGAAACCAGGATGTGCTTAAATTGTTTTAATATTTTATTAGATATGTTATCCCACCCAACCGCTGAGTCATCTTTTAGGCTCTGGATGATCATTTCTACCTCAGCTTCATCAGTATCTAATAGCACAAATGATTTTAGATTCTTGCTACAGGTTGATTGAGGCTGGCTTGAAGTTGACGGTGATATATCCATATACGGAACTTTTTCAGCTAGATTTTTTCCTACATTAACGAAAAAACTATTTGCACTGTTTACAGAAGCCAGCTGTGATGAATGCACCTGTAATAATTCTGAGGGTGATTCTCGTTGTTTTGAGATATGAGTTACATTTTTTATACACTTCCATATCTTTTTACTGTTAGTTCCCGCCTTTTCCAATTCCTTACTTTCGTAACTACTTTTGACTCTTTTAAGAAGGGAATTACAAAAGTTTCGGTATCTTTTATACGATGATTGTAAGATTAAATTATCTGGGTTAGATTTAGCCTTCATATGTAGTTTGTCTCTGTGCTTCATACAGCGAATAAGTCCCGGTGTAATCCAGGGCTTAATATTGTAGTTTTTATTACTTAAACGTATGTGCATTGTATTTCTAAAAATAGCCTGTTGAACATTGCTTATTAGGTACGACATACAAACATCAGCGTCATCAAAATTGAAAACTGGGTTAAAGTCAATATTGCATAAATCCATTTCAAGTTTGTTTACATTTAATTTAGATATTGATTGCGTGTGATTTAATTTTGGTATCTTGCAGTTTAAGGTTAGTAGAGCAGCTTTGTGATCGGTAATAGACGAGTTAGTAACTAGTGCTATTGATGGGAAATCCGAATTAAGCATGATATGATCTAAACAAGAGCCGCTTATGTGTGTGGGATGCGTGTGCGCGGGGAGTAAGCCATGAAAGGAACATAGGTTTAGGTAATCCTGAGCAGCGGAAGCATTGTTGTCGGGAAGAATGTTGATATTAATATCTCCTATTATTATTGTATTTTTAAATGGTGATAATACTTGTAATGTGTTATTTAGTGAGTCAATAAATGTATTGGTATTCTTAAAAGAGGGCGGTCTGTACAAAGCTAATATTGCAAAATCAGATCCGATTTTGATTAGTAGCCGATTACAGTCTAAAATATTCGGTTCTTCGACGGTGATAATTAAATTATTCCTAACATAAACTACTATCCCGTCATTTTGGTTATAATTTACCTTGCTGCTGTACATATTATAGCCTGATATTTCTGGTAAATTACTATGTTTACTAAGCCAACATTCGGTTAAGACAAAAACGTCACAATTTATGTCTAGTCTTTGCTTAAAAACACTAAAGTTGTCAAAATTCTTATATATACTGCGTATGTTTTGTGTTAGTACAGTTAAAGGGTTGTTGTAAGACGATAGATATTGCTTGCACATTTCAACCTCACAAACTTTAGAGTCAGATACAGAATAATTATCTAAGTCGGAAATCAAACTCTCAGCCATAATATATAAGTACTAAAATTAATATAAAAGCTCTAAGATACAGTAAAATAAAAGAGGCGCTCTTAGGCGCCGACATAGTCTATTGAGTTAATGTACCTTTTTTCAGCCATTTTCCTCGCAGGACAGTCGGCATCGCCAGTCTTGTGATTGTAGGGCTTTTTAAAGTGTAAACATGTAGCGCACTTTGTTGGCTCGTCCTTCTTCGTGCAATCTTTTAGTGCGTGACCTACTTCGCCGCAGTGACCGCAGATGATGGCCTCCTCTCGGCATGACTTGGCCGCATGGCCATACTGCTGACACTTAAAACACCTGGTTACCAAAGTGAAGTCTCTTACAGGGCACGATGACCAATTTATAAAAACTCTATCCTTCGCAATTAAGGCTTTCCGAATATGAGCCGGGACTTCGATGATATAGTTGCAGGTCTCTGCGTCCTTCTTACCCGACTTGTGGCTTAACTTGATTGAGGCCAGAAAAGTTTCAAGTGTTGTGTCGTGGAGCTTGTCGGCCAAGTTTTGTTGGTAAATGCAGTTAAAAACTTCGTTTTCCTGCATACTCGAGGGCACACCGATCACAATGATTCTGGGCTTCCGTTTTAGCGGCTCATTCATAGTCAGACCAGATGTCTTCAGTTGCGTCGACTGCCTTAGCTTCTCGATGTCGTCTTTTGTATCAGTGCTGATTATAACACCGCCGTTCTTTGTCTTGCGCAAACCTCTTACGTGCAACTTCATTTGGTCAGGTCTAATAATTTTTTGTACTAGATTTTTTGTCTCCTCGCTAG
Organism: Eudonia mercurella; assembly: GCA_963082485.1. Classification (NCBI taxonomy): domain Eukaryota; kingdom Metazoa; phylum Arthropoda; class Insecta; order Lepidoptera; family Crambidae; genus Eudonia; species Eudonia mercurella. Next base: position 2,551,179 of record OY720048.1, read on the forward strand.
ATTTCATTTTATCTGTAGGATAAATGGCTAGAGACTTGATATTATTGGGCTGAATAAAGTTGTTGGCACTTTTCTTAACCATATCGGCGAAAGAAACTGTGCCCGTGAGAGGGTTGGAGGACTCTTCAATACGATGTTTAAGGTCTTGAAGTCGCTGCGAAACGTCTTGGTTTTCTTTAAGAACATTAATTGAAGCATGAGCTTGAATGGCTTTCAGTTTGAGCGATTGATACAGCACGACCATCTGAGATGTTCCGTTGTTAACTTTTCGGCATAAGTTATGAATCCTGATTTTCTGGTCCGAGTTCAGTTTTCCTTCCGACGCGATAGTGCATACTTCATTGAGGCATTGTTCAATAGTTAGCATCCAGGTTTGCAGCTCAGGTGTGGACACGACTTCCGGAGGATCCTCCTTCGGTTGGCAGGGTGCGGCCGCGGGCGAGGGTGGCGGGCTGTGGCGCGTAAGCGCGCTCCGGTTAAAGGGACTGCCTTCCATTTTTTGTTAAAGTTAAATTAAGCAAAACATTATAAGTTCGAGCAAAATTACACAAACACTTAACATTAAACATTAATTAAAAGTAAACAATCAATTTGGTTGTATGTTTTGTTTTGCCAATGCGTTTGTGCACGCCTATCGTGTTCGGTGTTGGTAAGTCCTTTAAATATTACTAGTGGCCGCCTAGTGGTCGAAATTCGACCGTAATTTTTATATTAAGGCTGCACGGATTGTATCCTAAATAATGAAAAATTAAAAAAGATAGAATGTGAGTTTGGATTGGCGTTGACAGATGTCGGATGCATTAAAGACGTGTGTGACAAATACATGGTAGTGTGTGTAATGTTGTTTTTGTTGTTTTAATGTAATTTTTATGCATAATTAAAAAAAAAATTAACATTCGGATAATCTTCTCTATAAAAAGTATAAGTGTGCGAAATTTCATACTCCTCTGTCCGCGCAATTTTCGTAAAAACGGGTACAAAGTTTTTGCTTCTCGAATTAATATATAGATTATTACGAGTAAACAGGGTAAGGTTGATAATAGGTGCATAATCCCGAAACATAGCCATGTATCCAAATATAGAGAACACCGAAAAACATACAAAACCGAAATCGAACGAAAATCTACTTTCCATAAAAAAAAAAAAACAAATTTATTTTATTACATTATTTTCGATTAACCCTGACATGTTTTGAATTCTGCTTCGTTTATACCATAATGTTGACGACCAAGAACAATGTATCAGCAGGGTGCCTAGTGTGAGTTTCATTTGACAAACGAAAATCAGTATGGCATTGAAGCAGCGCCTCCCGGCGGCATACGAAAAGAGTTAACATTTTGCCATACAAATTCTCGTTTTCGTTAACGTTATCAAAAGGCGATTGCAACTCGCACTAGGCACCCTGGAACTAGGGTTGCCACTTTGTAACTTAACTACTAATGTAACAAACAACCTCAATATCTCAGCCTTAAGGTGCTTTTTCGGAATATTTATGATTTTCCGGGGTACTATGCACTGAACCCTATCTGCGGTATTTGGGAATATACAAGAATTACCAAACATATGTTACTTAGTATGTCTAATAGAATTATACTGTGTGTGAGTGAAATGTCCCTTTGCTGAAGGCCTCCGTCATTGAAATCAAGGCTCTGGCATAATCAAAGCTTTTACCAACCACGGGTTGGATAACACCAACCCATCATCCATGCATCGAAAAATACTAAACTGCAAAAGTATATAAAATGCTAATAAATCAAACATTTTGACAGGTAACCTTCGAATAATCGGACCTTTCGCTTTGTCCCTCGGTTTCAATTATTATATTCGTAGATCCTAAGGAATTTCTCTTTCAGTAAATAGTTATTTGTGCAACAAGAGAGCAAAGTCGTTTTTTGCTGCGAGTGCTGATTTTGAATCCTGAGCGGCTCGTTCAGTGTTTCGTCCCACAACACGTTCGTCCCAATGGGACGAAACACTGAATTCAAAAAAAATATATTTTTCGTTCTGGATTCGTCCCATTGAGTTTTTTTCCGCATTTCTAAACAAAATTTTTGCAAAGTAATATCAGCAAAAAAGTTTAATAAATAAAATTATATTACTAACTACCGTTGTAAATTTTTCCGCGTGAAAACGTTAATTTCATCAATAACATAATTAAGTTTTTTTACAAATAAGTATTTTGACATGATTAATTTCAACTATTCCTAACTCACATGTCGCCTGTTTCTTTACCAGTAGATGCGCAGACGTAAGACTGATAAGATGATTGCGACGACGTTGCGTAACTTCGCGACTTGCTGTCTCGCTCGCACTCACGTTGAAGTGCATCAGTTTGTCACGACGTTAATTTAAAATTAAATGTTGACAGTCACTATCTGTCTCACTTGCACTAATATCGGAAAGGGATCTTTCTCTTTTTAACTCGCTTTGTAACTGTGTATGTGTGCAACCTTGAAAGGTTAAGGGTAGATTTATTAGCAGTTAGTACGAAAGATATTTGCGAGTAGAGTGTGCACGCGCATTCCATTGTTATTCAGTGCAGATACTAATTAAAGGCAGTGGAGAAATTAATATATGTGATAATGTGATTTATGTGATATGATTTTTGTTAACCTTACTGTATTTACTTTTAATATGATTTAAGTATAAAAAAATGATTATTGTTGATTTCCTTTTAAATACAGACATTTTTACCAAACTAATGTTTTGTCTTTTATTACATTTACTTGCTGACGGTACTTAATCTCATTATGTTATAAGAATTAATTCAATGGGACGAATCGCAGAACAAAAAATAATATATTTTTGAATTCAGTGTTTCGTCCCATTGGGACGAACGTGTTTTGGGACGAAACACTGAACGAGCCTCCTGAGCAAGCGAAGGATTCAAAGATTGAATCACGAGCGTAGCGAGTGATTCTAAAGTTGAATCCTGAGTGTGGCGAGGGATTTAAACGCACGAGATGCAAAAAATTTTGCTCTCGTGTAACACACATAACTTTTCACTTCAGCAGCGAGAACACTTTAGTAGATAAAATATATTACGTAACATTATTGAAACTAGAAATAAATATTTACAGGTTAAATATCAGTTTTATTTGCAGTATATACTTATTTTCATTTAAATACAACAATAAGTTAAACATTCAATAAATTACATTAAATGACATAATTATCTTTTTGCAAAATTTCTTTAGTTAGTTAGTACGAGATTCCGAACGTGTTTGTCTTTGAGGTCGAATTCAAAATTGGAACTTCGAAAGGGTTGGTCTTTGTCTCTCTCTCTCTTTCTAATGGCGGGAAAGAGATAGAGTGTGAATGTTTCGAATTGTATGATTAACCCAAGGCTGAATAAGATATTCGCGGCTTTCTGAAAAAAAATTGGTTGTCTGTAAAGTCGGTTTACTGACGATAGTTGAACGTGACAACGAAACAATTAAAAAAAAAATTTCATAAAATTCTTCATTTAGAAAATCATTTTAAATTTAAAAAATAAAAATACAACAAAATACTTGAATAAAATTTATTGTTTAAATTACGCAAAGGCCGATTGTGCTTCTTTGTCGCTCGTTCCGCGCTCTCGCTTGCACTTCAAGCCTTACATGGAACGCCTCAGAGCGAGGTAACGCCGCATTTTTTCGTGCGTGCAGCCGGCTCTATCGAATTATAAGACGTTGTCACGTCAAAAAGTCACGTCCGCCATCTTGGATCTCGAAATAGATGTTGTATTCGAAATCGGCACCCCCGAAAACCATGGAAATGATACCCATATTGATTTTACATAAAAAAGTCGCGTCCGCCATCTTGTATCTCGAAATAAATGTTGTATTCGAAATCGGCACCCCCGAAAACCATGGAAATGATACCCATATTAATTTTACATAAAAAAGTCACGTCCGCCATCTTGGATCTCGAAATAGATGTTGTATTCGAAATCGGCACCCCCGAAAACCATGGAAATGATACCCATATTGATTTTACATAAAAAAGTTGCGTCCGCCATCTTGGATCTCGAAATAAATGTTGTATTCGAAATCGGCACCCCCGAAAACCATGAAAATGATACCCATATTGATTTTACATAAAAAAAGTCGCGTCCGCCATCTTGTATCTCGAAATAAATGTTGTATTCGAAATCGGCACCCCCGAAAACCATGGAAATGATACCCATATTAATTTTACATAAAAAGTCACGTCCGCCATCTTGGATCTCGAAATAGATGTTGTATTCAAAATCAGCACCCCCGAAAACCATAATAATAATATTTATAAATTGATTTTATTTAAAACAGAGCGAGGTAACGCCGCATAGCGAGGTAACGCGGAACTTTTTCGTGCGTGCAGCCGGCTCTATCGAATTATAAGACGTTGTCACGTCAAAAAAATTAAAAAGTTACTTTGTCTCACTCAGTGAGCAAAATCGCATTTTGCTCACTGATTTCAGGCAGCAAAACCTACATGTTTGAGCTACTGAAGTGAAAATACATATTTATTATTATTAGTTATACGTAAATATCATCATCAGTTCATTTCATGTTCCTACTTCTGGGCATGGGCCTTCCCTATGGATGGATATGGAGAACGGGTCGCGTGGTGGTTATTAACGACTGCTAATGCAGCGGGGACCAACGGTTTAATGTGCCTTTCGAAGCACGGAGAGGAGCTTGTGATGATAAATTTTGGTCACCCATCCGATTACCGGCCTTTGCGAAAGTTGCCTAACTACAGCACTCGCAGACCGGGCGCGCTAACTTTGCCATCGAGCTCCACTTATACTGTTATTGCCACACAACAATAATTTGAATAAAAATAGCAGTATATAATAATTAATTGGTATGATCCAAAATGAACGGTTCAGATCTGCAGATCTTTTGTCGGATGAAACGTTAATTGTTGTAGCGGCAACTAAAAAGATAAATAATCTGTTACTTAACATCGTTTCACATGGATACAAATTGTATGTTCGTCTGGGCGCATGTATGCCGCAGTCACTCTTTGAAGTTGACTTTCTTTATTATTTCCCATTTTATTTTTATTCAATCTAAATCATCATCATCATCATCATCATCAGCCTATACTAGTCCACTGCTCGAATACGCAAACCTAGGTCGAAATTATTTATTTGTTTGTTTGCGGCGGAAACAATGGGTCCATGGGGGCCGGAGGCAAAGCATCTGTACTCGCCTTATTGAGGCCTCCGGTGACAGGAAGGCTGACAGCTACCTTTGCCAGCGTATTAGTTTGGCAATCCAAAGGGGCAATGTTGCCAGCATTCTTGGGACCGTTCCCATGAGCCCACAGTTGGAGGACATCTTTTATTTATAGGTCTTTAGTTTTTAATTTCTAATTATTTTGTGTCCCACTAATATCTTTATATATTTTCGTTAAGTAGGTATGTCATCATCATCATCATCGGCCTATCTTAGTCCACTGCTGGACATAGGCCTCCCCTAGTATGTATTGATTTAATTTTATAATAATACAGGAATGTTAGGTAAAATAATAAAATATATAAAATAATAATCTATACTAATATTATAAAGCTGAAGAGTTTGTTTGTTTGTTTGTTTGTTTGAACGCGCTAATCTCCGAAACTACTGGTTCGAATTGAATAATTCTTTTTGTGTTGAATAGTCCAGTTATCGAGGAAGGCTATAGGCTATATAACATCACGCTACGACCAATAAGAGCAAAGATATAGTGGTAAATGTGTAAAAAACGGGAGAAATTATTTCATCTTTGAAGCCTTCCGTTGCGTGCGCCGTGAAAACGGTTCAAGATACACAAAAAATATGTATTAAAGAATAGCTCTTTTAATGATCTAAAAAACAGTCCGCGATAGTATATGTCTATCTTTTAAGATTAAACTTTTAAGGTTTTATCCTGAAAATTCTGCGGGAACTCGACCATTCCGAAAATCCCGCAAGAACGGGAACTATGTGGGAAGAACCAAAAATCTGCCGGAAGTCACTATTCCACGCGGACGAAGTCGCGGGCAAAAGCTAGTAAAATATAATCATCATCATCATCATCAGCTCATTTTATGTCCCCACTGCTGGGGCACGAGCCTTCCCTATGGATGGACAGGGAGAATGGGCTATAAACCACCACGCGGGCCCAGTGCGGATTGTTGGTTGTTAACGACTGCTAATGCAGCCGGGACCAACGGCATTACGTGCCTTCCGAAGCACGGAAAAGGTCGAGATGATAAATTTTTGGTCACCCATCCGATGATCGGTCTTTGCGAAAGTTGCTTAACCTCAGCACTCGCAGACCGGGCGCGTTAACCACTGCGCCATCGAGCTCCTCCAAAATATAATAAACTAGGTAAAACCTGTACAATCCCGAAATCCCTATGTTATATGCATAGAACCCCAGAATATGGTTAAAATGTTCAATGTTTTGAATAATTTCACGGTGTTATTTTGTTGCATGTCTATGTTTCAGGATTTATACACCTATTACCAACCATCATGTATTGGCTTTAAAGGCCATGTTTATCATTGAAAAAATAAAATAAAACACTTGATTGGCACACGGCCATTATTGTGATAGTCCGAGTTCACAGTAAACAAACAACAACACAAAGAATCGGTTAAGAAAGCCACCATTTTTCCCATAGCTCATTGTTTCGCTCTATCTGATGTGGGCAACAAACAAATTGCACAACGCACTGATTACAACGGTGCTCGTGTTACTGACAACTTTTATGGAGTTAAACACGAATACAAATACTCGCTAGAGAACAACGATTCATCCCTAGGATGATACGAGAGGCTATTGAAATTAAAAAACATCGTAACTTCAATAGGGAAGATGGTTGGAATCTACCACCAGCCTGGGATCCTATCATACAAAATATTAAATCCCAGCTCCAACACCATACTGCCAGACCAAATAATACTGTAAGCTCTTTCTGCGTAAAACGAGGGTATTAGAAGCTACCAACTAATAATGAGACGACCAACACCTCAGTCTCCCTGTAACCACGGACCCTGCAAAGGATTCGAAACGGTACACACTGGCACCAATGTTCGATAGGGATCAGTGATCGACACTTTTAGAAACACGGGACAACAAGTAGTTCGGTGATAGTGAGGAGCTTGATGGGTGGTAATGCGTCCGGTCTGCGAGTGCTGAGGTTAGCAACTTTCGGATGGGTCATAGATCGTCATCGGTTGGGTGACCAAAAATGTGTCATCTCGAGCTCCTCCGTGCTTCGGAAGGCACGTAAAACCGTTGGTCCCGGTTGCATTAGCAATCGTTAACAACCACCAATCCGCACTGGACCCGCGTGGTGGTTTATGGTCCGATTTCCCTTTCCATCTATAGGGAAGGCTCGTGCCCCAGCAGTGGGGACATAAAATGAGCTGATGAAGATGATGATGAAATAGTTCGGATTTTGCGACAATTGAATACAGACCATCTGCTTCCTAGGCTACACAGTAATCATCATCATCATTAATATTTAAATGAAATTCTACGGGATGTTTAGTAATATGTGTAGGTACGAGTATATTCCCGAAACATGGCCATGCTACCAAGTATAGAGAACACCGTGATAACATGCTAAATCATATTTACGTAGATTTTTACGGAGACTTTTCCATAAAAAAAAAATTTATTACAATATTTTTCTGAGTGGCAGAGCCACGCTGCGTTGCAGCACGAAATGGGCCGGTTCGTCCGGCGTAATACCACCCTCTCACAGAATATCGGAGTGAAACAATGGCACTCGTTGCTGTTGTGTTTTGTATGTTGAGTGAAAGTACCGGAGGCCCATCTCTCACCCCTCCCCCTCCTAATTCTTACTTCCTCCTCAAGAACCAACTCCTTCCTCAATTCCGGCAACGCATCTGCGATTACTTTGGTTTTGCGGGTGTCCATGGGCGGCGGCGATTACTTTCCATCAGGTGACCCGACTGCTCGTTTGCCTCTTTTTAATATTTAAAAGATATATATATTTCGTTCATTCCTGCGATGTTTCGACTTCTGTTTATGTTTGACCATAAGGTTGACGACCAAGAACAACGTATCAGCTTGACCTAGAGCTGTCACTTTACTAGTTTACTTAGTAGTTTAATCTAAACTGTTTTTTGATTTAAAATTTTGACGTCAATAAGTGCCTGTGAAGGTCTATCTATACTAATTTTATAAAGAGGAAACCTTTGTATTTTCGTATGTATGTATGTTTGCAACGAATAAACTCAAAAAGTACTGGACCGATTTACAAAATTCTTTCACCATTAGAATGCTACACTAGCGCTGAGTAACATAGGCTATATTTAAAAAAAAAATGCGGTACGACGTCCGCCGGATCAGCTAGTCTATACTTATACTTATAATATTATAAAGCTGAAGAGTTTGTTTGTTTGTTTGTTTGTTTGTTTGTTTGTTTGTTTGAACGCGCTAATCTCAGGAACTGCTGGTTCGAATTGAAAAATTCTTTTTGTGTTGAATAGTCCATTTATTGAGGAAGGCTATAGGCTATATTACATCACGCTATGACTAATAGGAGTGGAACAGTCGCTAATTAAGGCGGGTGAAACCGCAGGGCACAGCTAGTATTAAATATAATTAAATATAGAGCACATGAGTAAATACCCGAAATTTACTCTTGTGATTGTAGTTAGCTTTAACGTTAAGCATTTTTTACAATTACTGTGCTGTGCTTGTGCGACTATTGCTCCTTTGTTATTTAAGTCGTTTCTTACAGTGGATACTTTTTAATGACTTTTCTGTTTTACCTATAAGTATGTAGCTATGCATTTATTGCTTTAGTCGATAGTCTCCCTAAGATAATAAATAAATAAATTAGAATGTGATACAAAAATGTATAAAGGCTGTTGAAGGTGGTGTGACTGGTCGTGATAGATACCCCTATGGGTATCTATTGGATGTCCTCCGAGGGGTTCGCATCGGATCGAGGAGCGAAACAACTCGAGGACGCTTCGGACCTCGGCTCGGGTTGACCGGGTCCTGAGGTGGGGAGAAGCGCCCTGGTACATATCTGTACCTGGTATAGAGCGCGTGTGAACCGGCTCGTCGTACTCTTGGTGTTTTGGGCCTAAACTAGTGTGCATGTTTAGTGTATTCTGTAAATGTGTAGTGGCATTTAGAGAATTGGGTGGGGAATACTTAAGTGAAACTAGAACAAACCACATGGACAAATCAGAATCAGATAGAAATGTTGGAGCATTTTATAAATTGACTTAAATAAACACAAAATAGAGGAAGGTTCTAAAGTAGAAAATTATGGTTTCATATAAAACAATAAAAAGCTAAGTTAAAATCTAATGTAATGTCGAATATACTATGTATGTAGATAGAGTCGTAAAAGTGGAGAGATAGGTATAAATGTTGGAATTTTTGACAAAAAAATAAAAGAAAATCAGAAAAAGGTAAAAGTTACTTTTAGGGTAGAAAGTGTTGGAAGCGTGTTATTTAGTAAGTTATAGTTTATACGGAGAACGATTACGATTACGATGCTAATCTAAACTAATATTATAAAGAGGAAACCTTTGTATTTTTGTATGTATCACATTTATATCTATCACAGTTTTACTCCAATTCTTAGAAAGTAAACCTATATAGACTATCCAACAAAATATAGCTAGATATCCCTGGATTGATCACGCCAATATGGGAAGATCGGATTTGATAATGTCTGACTTCTTCTTCTTCTTCTCTCTTGACTTCTTTCCGGACATATTCCATTGAACAGCTTTGCATACCTGATGGGAAAAGTAATTTCACCTAACTCAAGTGTGTAATACGAGTATATATATATAGATGGTGTGTACCCGGAATGAGGCCCAGAGAAGACTATTACTTCAAAAAGATTGCAATATCGGTAAATGTAACAACAGCATTAACAATTTAACAAGGGTGAGATAGTCATGTCATGAATAAACCATAATAAAATAAAGAGAAAATATATATAAATATATATATATACAAATATATCTATGGGTTATATTAATAAAGCGATAGTTTGTGACTTTATTTGTTTGAGTAGGGTCATCTCTGGAAACACTGGTCAGATTCCGAAAATTATTATACTGATAGAATGCTACATGCCTTGCACCCGTAACATAGCTTACCTATATATATTTATTTCGACAAAAAAAATGGAAATGCGGACGAAGTCGCATCATTATCATCATCATCATCAGCTCATTGTATGTTCCCACTACTAGGGCACGAGCCTTCCCTATGGATGGATAGGGAGAACGGGCCATAAACCACACGCGGGCCCAGTGCGGATTGGTGGTTGTTAACGACTGCTAATGCAGCCGGGACCAACGGCTTAACGTGCCTTCCGAAGCACGGAGAAGCTCGAGATGATAATTTTTGGTCACCCACCCGATGACCGGCCTTTGCGAAAGTTGCTTAACCTCAGCACTCGCTGACCTGGCGCGTTAACCACTGCGCCATCAAGCTCCTCAGTTGAATATTGTTGAATATTTTATTGCAGAAATTTGTCAGTTTTAAATAGGTTTATTATGTGCAGGCGTTTGTACTTTCATCGACAAACTCTTTTTTTTTAATAAGTAGCACACGCGAGGTCGTGTAAAAAAAATGTAACAGACTTAACTAAGTATTGTTATTTTTGAAGCAGGTGAATACTGAGACATTTCAGAACCACTTTGTAACGGAAATATAATAATAAGTCAGCCATACTTTGGGTAGCACATTTAATTAGTTATGGGTAATAATAAGTCTATAATTCAGTAAATAACCATTATAAAGATAAATTTAACTACCTACCTACTTATTGTACGAGAATTTTGGTAGCAACATTAGTCTTAAAATTACGAGTGTTATCGATACCTACCGGGAATAAAATAACCTAGCAAAAAGTCTGACATTTAAATGACAAAATAGGTAACTTATCTATAGGTAATTTCGCAAGTAATTGCAAACGCTTAGGATAACAAGCAAAATCATCATAAACTTTCTAAAATAATGCTTAGCAAACAAACACTCTCATTCAATTAAACTTTCGCTAGCCTTTATCATTTCTCACGTGCGCCCTTGAAAAAGCGAAATCGATTCAACATCTCTCATCATTCCAATTACCGCATACAAAACAATATTATAGCTATGTATAGTCGATACAGACAGAGAATTTATTACTCCGGCTCAAGCAAACAACAACATTTTGTGTACCGTCCTCTTCACACAGCCGGCTGTTAAAACACACACACACATGCACACACACAAAACAAACCAGGAAACGTCTAGCGAAAAACAAACAAGGGTCTTTTGTACTCTGTAAACAATTCGCTGGCCGTATGCAACAGGCGTGACGCGACCGAAAAAAAGCCGAGTTACAGGTTACGCTCGCTAGATGGCGCGCTCAGACATGTTAAACAATAGACATTCGTTAAACAACTAGTGCATGCACAACTCAATAGATGGCACTGTAATGGGTTAAGCAAGATTTTATTTTAATTTATTTATTATCTGTGGATATTGGTCTATGTCCAGCAGTGGACTAGTGTAGGCTGATAACGATGATGATGATGATGAAGTTTACATACTTCCCACTCTTAGGCAAAAGCCTCTATCATTAAAAATCAAGTCTTCGATAAATTTATGGGTATAAGCTGCCAAAAAAGCGGGTTGGTAATAAAAAAAAAAATCGAAACACACTATCCGATCTGGCAATTAAACCCTAGTCCTTCGGATACTAGGCCAGTGGAAAGTTTGCGTGGGGAACTGGGAAGGCGGGAGTTGGGGGGAAAGCCCCACATACAAAAGATCATAGTGCCTAACAAAAAAGATATATATAGAGTACCTACTTCAAAAAGGGGGTGGGAGGTTATGCTGCTATTTAACCTAGTACTTAGCTTTCTACGGGCTTCAGCTAGCTAGAGTCGGCTCTGTTCTGACAGTCCGTCTTTCGTGCAGTAACGTCTAGGTAGTTATCACATGTTTTAAATTTCTTTTTAACCTTTAAAGAATTGCAGAGCGTTTGCGCCGCACACTAGCGCCGCCAATGAAAAAACAACATATCTAGTAATTAGAGATAAAAAATCAAATTATGCTCAACAAACTATTTGAATGAAGTAATTTAGCATTTTTACGTCACCTAATGAACATCTGACATGTTATGATTTAGTTAAATAAGACGTTACAGCTAAAAACGGCCACTTTCAACTACAACGCCGTACGTACTTCTTTCACTTTATCTACTTTATGAAATTTCTCATACGTACTCGCTTGTTTATGGCACTCTTGACCAAGTCTTTATTTAAAATTTATTAATTAATTAATTTTTATTTGATGCAGTAACATCCGCCTAGATCGTCCCCTACCCATATATTTTTCAATTTTATGTCAAAGTGGTTCGAGGTAGTGAGAGCCTGATGACCTGGTAGGCTACTCTTGACGCAAACTCAATCTCAATACAATTCCAATGCGATTAATATGTATCGATATTGAGATAAGCTTCGCAATTTCAGACCGCCCCATCTCGATAATAATTTGTTCACTCAATTTCCACGCAATTTAATTCCAATGTGGCGCTATTATCGCTTTTAAGAGTGCCATTTGATTTTTTTAGATTTGTGATTGGAAATTGATTATTGCAATTTTTTAAAGAGTAACCCTACTGACATTTGATACAGGTATTTTCATACCTTCATAGGTATTATTATTATTTAGTGGCAATAGCTAGTTAGTTCTTTAACCGTTAAAAAAATGTTTTCTAAATGTGTCGCCTGTCATTATTTGAACATGCTTTTAAACTTACTCATTCCATTTTAAACAAAGATCATATCGGGGATTAACGGAAAATACTTATTACTTTCTCTTTGCAACGGCAGGTGATCATGCCTAGTGCTAGTTTAAAATACAGCCTAATTTTTTTGTTTCTTTATTTATTTAATTGTTTTCATGCAATAAAAGTTACGATACAAACTTATAATTTATTGTAACTCAATATTTGATGATTTTAATAGGGACACAGTAAGGAATTCTGACGGCACCGTCTTGATGATAGTAAGCCATTTATAATAATAATTAATAATTTTAACTAGCAAGCTAATCTAGTTTAAAAGCTTTTTGTAGATATTCAAGTGTTGTTGCCACAAATGGTAAGGCCTGGGCTTTAGTAAGTGATGATTAAGCTGCAAGTTAAAGTGCACTTCACTAAGACTCCTCATCAGCTCTAGCTACCAAGGTGGACTTGAAACAAACCAACCACTTCCAAAATGTGGAATAGTTTACCAGCATATGTTTTCTCTCCATCCTATGACATGGGGTCCTTCAAACGAGGCGTGAAGAGGCACCTTGTGGGCCGGCAGGGCGAGGGTGGTTGATGCTGCGTTGTTTTCACGCTGCACCAGTTCTCTTCGCGTCTGGACTTCATTTACATTTAACATCAAGTGGAGTGGAGTCATTTGCCGTGCTAGCAAGAAAAAAAACACCAACCAAACCATTAACCGCCATTTTAACCGCCTCTGTTGTCCAGTGACTAAGCCCTTGAGGTCGTCCCGGGCTCCGATTCCCAGTAGGGGTACATTTTTGTGTCCTCGGTATGGTTGGTGGTAGGGTTTGTGGTTCCGCCTCCGTCGGGCTAGCTACCTGCATCTCATCTAAATATGTCGCCATAACATCAATGTTTGAGCGTTGTAGTGTTCTGGCAGCTAGAGATAAGATAGCCAGTGCCTCAGTAGTTGAAGTATCCGGGTGAAGTACGCTTTCACCTTCGGCCTTATCATCACTTAACATCAGGTGAGATAAAAGCCAAGATCATCATCATCATCAGCTGCTACTCCTGGGGCACGAGCCTTCCCTATGGATGGATAGGGAGAACGGGCCATAAACCACCACGCGGGCCCAGTGCGGATTGGTAGTTGTTAACGACTGCTAATGCAGCCGGGACCAACGGCTTTACGTGCCTTCCGGAGCACGGAGGAGCTCGGGATGATAAATTTTTGGTCACCCATCCGATGACCGGCCTTTGCGAAAGTTGCTTAACCTCAGCACTCGGCCGAGCTCCTCGTATACGGGATATCTTGATTAGAGACCGGTAGATTAGTCCATGCCGGTAGTCTAACCTCTAGACTACATAGATGATTAGAAGAACCTAAAAATAGCTCATTGGGAACATAATACTTGTTCGTTAGTGATATTACGAGGACAATGTTATGCTTAGCTAGCCCTTCGCTCATAATAAAATATTTACTTTCAGCCCACAATCTTCAGGTGTCCTTATTAGCAAAAGCAAAAACTACATTTGCCATAACAACCGAAGAGATAGTACAGCAAATTTACTCGTATGCTCTTCATTTTAGTGCTTGAATTGGCATAACCTTATCCGAATCGATAAGTCGAGTGTTTTAGCAACAAGAAATTAGTCATAGACGAAGATTGTCGGACAATATTTAAAAAATATATTAATTGTTTATGCTGAAGTCTATTATAGGCAAGTGCAAGATTGAAAATATATCTGTTGTTTAAGGTTCAGTAGATTTTAGCGTAGTTTTTGATTTACCTTAATAACATAAGAAATTGATGTGAGAGTAAAAGTTAGCGTATGAGATATTATTAGTAAAAGTTCTCTAGATATGAAATAACTTTAGAGAAACGGAGTTTTATCAATGTATGACTAAATTATGAGTTCTTTTGACCTAATACTGGTTCCTATGACCTTAACTATAGAAGACAAGAATGAAAATCTTAAAAATTAAAAGAGATTAATCCCCGTTCAGTTGGTAAACCTTAGCCGTTAATTCCTCAGAAATCATACTAACGTGTGACCAAAATGTATCCAAAATACTTTAACTTAAGCATTAGACAACATCGCTCACCGCCGAACCCTTCACAAAACAACATAACACAGACGCGGTTGGCTTTATTATTGTTTTTTCTTCTGTTACAGATTGTATTGAAAACAATCCGAGTTGTAGCTTGTAGCTTCAGTCATTTCAAGAGCGCTGTGACGGCGTGCCGCAAGGCAGTACGCTGGGGCCGCTACTATTTAATGTATTTGATTGATGAAGTGCAGTGTTTGTATAAACTGGGATACTTTGTGATACCTGGATGTGTCTCCAACGGGATGAAGAGGATGTTGATTACATTAATGTGACGGTGAGTTTATAAAAACATTCTTATTAACAGTGCAGGTAATATTAAAAAATATTCTAAATTTTGTTTTTTGCAATAGTTTTGGCTTGGTACACAATAGTCTTGAGTTCAAGTCACAGGTCTTTCGCTCGGGTTTGAGAACATCAACCAGTATTTGGCATGTGTGGTGATTAAGCCAATACTCATAAATTTTAGCGATGACTTGATTTCAATGATGGCGGCCTTTGCCCAGCTGTGGTATAGATGTAGGTTATTTACAGTGGGATAGTTTGAAGACTATATGACTTTATCATAATTCATCGAACTATAAACAGCCCAATGAAGGGTTTAGGCCTTCCTATATGCACATGGAGAGATTTTATGATGAATTATTGTCAGTACCTCTACTGGAAGAGCAGCCGCTCTGATAGAAAAAGATAATGGTCTCAATTCCCATCTTAGGTAGTTGCTTTTTCAAGTGTACTAGTATCTATCTTTAACAAGAATTTCGTTCCCCTTTTTAAACACATTGCGCGCGCAGAGGAGTGAGATTTGGCATAGTTTAAGTTCATATAGAAAAAGAGTCCTATGTATTAGATATTATATGTTACATTACATTGTATATATATAAACACTGTATATTTTGTGAATTACGGTCCCATTTAGACAACTGGACGACCACTAATCTACATATTAAGCTGTAAAATATTAAGCTGTTCCCTAAGCCATCGCGTTGCCCGGATGCGCTAGTCCATCATTTCTCTTATTGTTTTTTCTGACTTTTTAGGAGTCACAGCGTGATGTTAAATAGCCTATAGCCTTCCACAATAATTGGGCTATCAAATGCAAAAAAAAGTTTTCAAATCTGATTGGTAGTTCTAGAGATCAGCGCGTTCAAACAAAAAAACAAACATCAGTTTTATTATATTAGTATAGATAAATACTAAGTCAATTACTAAATAATCTTGTAGTGACTACTAAGTTTAATAATACTTGAATCAGAAAAATCACCGCTTCATTCCTCATCATTCGTATTAAATTATATGAAAAATAAATTAAGAGTGTTAAATAAATAATTTAGAAAAAAAGTAAAATAAAAATCCACGAGCGGGCTTTGAATCCGCAACCACTGACATATTTATGATGACAGGTGCACTTCCAACTACATACTATTGTGGTGGTTTATTATCTCACTTAACAGTTAACTCACTTAAAAAATGTAATATTGTTCTACATTCATCATCATCATCATCATCATCATCAGCTCATTTTTATCTGCTGGTGTACGAGCCTTCCATATATAGATACATAGGGAGAACGGGCCATAAAACACCACGCGGGCCCAGTGCGGATTGGTGGTTGTTAACGACTGCTAATACAGCCGGGACCAACGGCTTTACATGCCTTCCGAAGCACGGAGGAGTTCAATAAATAGATTTATAAATTTTTGGTCACCCATCCGAAGACCTGCCTTTGCGAAAGTTGCTTAACCTCAGCACTCGCAGACCGGGCACGTTAATCACTGCGCCATCGAGCTCCTTCATTATCTCCTCCATACTATATTACATACCCATAATTTATTAGATTCAGCTAAGTATTATCAGTATGAATACAAAAATAACAATTTAAAATAAAGAAAGATTTTCTCCTTCCTTTCCTTTGAGAAATTCTTTAGGTTCCAATAAAGACAAATTATTTTCCATTGAAGCTGCTAGAAGAGGAGCCGCTAAGGAGACTGCAGAAGGTGAGCTTCACACAAACGCGCTCAGCCAACGCACATGTCGCAGTCGTATTTTTTTTGACAACCATTTGGTCTGTCACTGTCACTCCGCGGAGTGACAGTGACAGACCAAATGGTTGTCCGTCCGTTTTATATTTGTTGAATTTTTTTTTTCCGTTTTTAAAAATAGAGTTAGGAATTTAGAGCATACAGCCGATAATTATTTTCTTTTTCTGTTTTAATTTAATATTTTTGTACTTAGGGCTGCCATTTTTGTTTTTTATATTTTATTTTTACTTTTTATGTTACGCTTGTGTTGCTATCGCAGCATCACCTAAACCGGTTCCGACGGAAGATCAGCGCTAACCTAAAGGCTCCGACCGAAGGTAACCGACTCAGCAAAATGCTTTGCTGAGTCGGAACCGTTTTGGGACTGTCTTATAATTTTTTTCTACTTTTTATCTGTATGTTCGAATTGTCTTGTCCCAAATAAATTTATTTTGATTTGATTTGATTTGATATTGTATAACCCGCCGCATTACATTACGGCTAGCCGTTTTCAAAAACAGGGCCGTTTTGAAATACAGCGGTTCAACGACTAACCGGATTGAATGCGGCTGAATGTATTCGGCGCCATACGTTCTTCAACACGGCTAGCCGTAATGGAATACAGCGAGTCATTAGCCGCCGCTTTGACAGTTTTTATTTCATGAAATGTTTCACTGTCTATTGGCCACATCATGATGTGGTTTGGGCAGATCAATGATAAGAAATCGTTTCTCGATATGGGCAACTAAACGCGCGGCTACTTCATGAAACGGTCAAACTTTAGTGATCATATCGTAAAATATTGACTGCGCTTCCCCCTTCCGTGACTGGCCCTCGCTACGCTGCGTTTCGCTCGGAATTTTTTTTTTTAACTTAACCTAACTAACAGTAAGATTTCCTACATTAACGATATGGTCAAACGTGGACGGGCATATCATTAAACGTTGACGCTTTAACGATATGATCATGGTCATCCTACAATCTAACTAGTAACGTACGATGCGGCTAAACGTGGCCCACCTTAATGAAGATCATATCACAATTACAATCCGGCTAGTCGTTGAACCGCCGTATTTCAAAACGGCCCTGTTTTTGAAAACGGCTCACGGACACGGAATCTTGCTACAGCTGCGCTCGGACTGTTCCGAGCTGTTCCGAGATCTGTGTCCGTTAAAAGGTCTAACTTGCTCTAGCGGTATGTGTTAACCGATCCGATCCGAACTCCTCGGAGAATCTAGTAGGGCACGGGGACACGCACTGCTGATGCCGTTCTCTCTAGAAAACCTCTGACAGTGCTTCGTTTCACACGGCTTGGAACCCTTTAAGTTTCTCACCGCACCCAATAAAGCCCGGTGAAACTGGAAAATGACGTCTGAGGCAATCAGCACTCTCAAAAAAAAGCTTACCTTCTCGGTCTCCTTATTTTGCGCCGCTGCGCTGATGAGCCAGCAATATCTTTCAATGACTACGCGTTATCTGTACCAAGAAAAACATATTTTGACGATCCCGCTGTACGGAAGGGAGCGATGTTTTCGCAATATGACTCAAATTATATTAATTTGAAAATGAAATGAAAATGAAAATATTTTTTGTTGAACACACGCCGGCACTCAAGCTACCACAGACTGTGAAATTTCCATATTAGACTTTGAAATGTATGCCTATATGGTTGAAAATGTATTGAAGACATTTGTCAGTTTTGGATAGTTTGATGTACATTGTGCAGGCGTCTGTACACACACACACACACCCTCACACACACCCTCACACATATAAAAGGACACTATAAAAAGTAGTACAAGCAAGTAGCTGCCCCCCAGACAAGTGGCGAAACGCTAATAGAAAAGAAATCAAATATCTATATATTAATACGTAAAGCAAAAATTTTGAACCCCTTTTTACGAAAATTGCGCGGACGGAGAAGTGTGAAATTTCGCACAGTTATAGTTTATATAGAGAAGGATTGCAGAATGTTAATACATATTTTTTAAATTTTGTTTAAAAAATACATTAAACCAATAAAACAAACATTACACAACATACTACCATGTATTTGACAACACGCATGTATACTCTTTTTAAAATTTCAAAAATCGAAGAGGATCGGCCGAATCTGTCAATGCCAATCCAAACTCACATTCTATCTTTTTTAATTTTTCATTGCTTAGGATACAATCCGTGCAGCCTTAATAAGATTACGGTCGAATTTCGACCACTAGTAATGATTATTGTACGAGATTGACATAAGTCAACGATACATATAAATGACGTTTATGTCAATCCCGTAACTATACCTACAATAAATCATTCTAATTACTAAGCAATAATATTAAGATCGAAGGTTGATGACGTAATTGTCGACATTGAATAACTTTTGGGGTGAAAATCTTTAAGGGTTCCTCATACCGTGTAACGGTGTGACCGAAACACCGTCAGAGGGTGTCTAGAGGATATGACATCCCCAAGCGTGTTCCCTTTCACTACTCGATTCTCCGAGGAGGGGTTCGGATCGGATCGGGGTTTTGTTAACGTGGCTCGGCGAATTAAATTTGCACTCCTCCTTAAGCCGTCTTCGTGTTCACTCATGGTCGTTGTTGAAACTTAGCCATTTGCTTACGATGCGAGTGAATACTGCGCTGGGTGCCTATTGTGAGTTTCATTTTACATTCAATCACGTTCATCATCATCATCAGCTCATTTTATGTCCCCACTGCTGGGGCACGAGCCTTCCCTATGGATGGATAGAGAGAACGGGCCATAAACCACCACGCGGGCCCAGTGCGGATTGGCGGTTGTTAACGACTGCTAAAGCAGCCGGGACCAACGGCTTTACGTGCCTTCCGAAACACGGAGGAGCTCGAGATGATAAATTTTTGGTCACCCATCCAATGACCGGTCTTTGCGAAAGTTGCTTAACCTCGGTACTCGCAGACCGGGCGCGTTAACCACTGCGCCATCGAGCTCCTCCTCAATCACGTTCACGAAAACGAAAATTGGTATGGCATTGAAACAGCGTCTCCGAGCGGCATAAGAGTAGAGTTGAAATGCTGCCATACAAATTCTCACGAAACTCGCACAAAGGCACTGTTTTTAGTTATTTTTCTGTTGTTTAAGTTAAGATAAGATAAGATAAAGATAAATAAACTTTTGACAAAAAAACTACTTACATAAAAATACACGTACAAAGGGCGGTCTTATTATCACTAAGAGTGATCTCTTCCAGACAACCTTAGGATGGACAAAAAAATATTTACTGTTTTCTGTAACAGTTATTTCGTAATTATCTATTAATATTATTTTACGACAATGTATGTGTGTGTGTTTGTATAGTGTAATAAAAATCTATCACTAGGCACCCATCTCTTGCCGGCAACCTTCCTAAGAACGTCGCAACATTTACATAAAAAACAGCATATTTTTATCGCTTCAAGTGCGTACCTACATGCAATGTTTTCAAATAACAATTCCAACAAAACGTAAACTCGGAACAAGCGAGAAGAAATGAATCTAAACAACCTCCCGTATCGATCGCTACCATCGATTATTATAAACAGAAAAATCGATTGAAAACATATACGGCCGTAAAGATCGATGCACACACCAACAAGAATATTATTTATAAATAATGATGATGCTTGCGTAATTTTTTATTACTTTTCTTTTCATGTGAGGCACAGAGATTTAGCACACACCGCCTCTGTGGTCTAGTGGTTGAGACCACCGATCTCAGACCCAAGGGTCCCGGGTTCGATCCCCAGCGGGGGGTATATGTTTGTGTACTCGGTTTGGTTGGTGGTAGGGCTTGTTTGTCCGCCTGGTTAGCTACCACCATCTTATCTAAATATGTCGCCATGACATCAACGTATTTAGCATTGTTGTCCGATCCGATCCGAACCCTTCGGAGAATCTAGTAGGGCACGGGGACGCGCACTAGTGCGCGATGCCGTTCCCTCTAGAAAACCTCCGAAGGTGATTCGTTTCACACGGCTTGAGGGCCCCTTTACGTTCTCGCCGCCCCCAAAAAAGCCAGGAGAAGATGAAAATGCCGTCTGAGGCAATCAGCAATCTCTCTCAAAAAAAAAAGCATTGTTGTGTTGCGGCAGCAAAAGATAAGATAGCCAGTACCTTAGAAGTGCGCTTCCACCTTCGGCCTTATCATCACTTAACATCAGGTGACATAAAGGGCAAGTGCTTAACCGAAGATATAAAAAAAAGAAGAGATCTAGCACACACAGCCAAGTCAGCCAATGTTGGCTCACGCGGGCTGCTTGAGAGAACTTAAAAAGTGATATGTTTAATTTTCCAACACCCATGCTTTACCTATGAACACTTAAATAAGAATAGGTACACCATTATTATACACCAGCTGACCCGGCGAACTTCGTACCGCTTTGACAGTTTCTATGAAAACAAAATAAACAAATCTAAACTAATATTATAAAGAGGAAAGCTTTGTATTTTTGTATGTATGTGTGTTTGCAACGAATAAACTCAAAAACTACCGGACCGATTTGAAAAATTCTTTCACCGTTAGAATGCTACATTAGCGCTGAGTAACATAGGCTACTTATATTAAAAAAAAATGCGGTACGAAGTCCGCCGGTCAGCTGTCGTTAAATAGTTTACGCGTGAAAGCTTACCAAACGACAAACAAACTCGCTTTCTCATTTATATTATTAGTTAGTAGGATGTAGCAAAATCTATAAGAACCAACATTAAAAGAAACTAAAAATTGACCAAGACTGAATTATTTACTTATTTATTTGAGTAATACCGACGACCAATAAGATTTAGATTATAAAATAGGTAAACAGTTTCTTTATTCTTATAAATACCTACAATTACATATAAATATCCAACAAAGTATTTATTTTAGAATGGTAAACCAAATTGCAAACATCACGCTTCATTTTCCCGCCAAGAGTTCATACAAAATGTTGTAAAAATAAATAGCCATATACTGTCCCACTGCTGGGCAAAGGCCTCCATCATTGAAATCAAGTCTTCGCTACAAGTAATGGGTATTAAATCACCACGCTTGCTAAATGCGGGTTGGTGAACACAAACCTGGGCTATGCAAACCCGAAATACACATTGCCTGAACTGGTAATTGTACCCAGGACCTTCAAGGTATTAATTAGGCTGAGCTTTTTCCCAATCGGCCATGGAGATGTTAAAAAAGAAAAGAAAGAAAAAAATCTCATCATATCGCCCATGTGTAATAAAAAAAATGAATTTTCTACTAGAAAGAAGATCGTAAGGGAAATAATTTATTTGTAAGTATTCCTCATCCTCATCAGCTCATTTTTTTGTCCCCACTGCTGGGGCACGAGCCTTCCCTATGGATGGATAGGGAGAACGGGCCACGCAGGCCCAGAGCGGATCGGTGGTTGTTAACGACTGCTAATGCAGCCGGGACCAACGGCTTTACGTGCCTTCTGAAGCACGGAGGAGCTCGAGATGATACATTTTTGGTCACCCATCCGATGACCGGCCTTTGCGAAAGTTGCTTAACTTCAGCACTCGCAGACCGGGCGCGTTAACCACTGCGCCATCGAGCTCCTTGTAAGTAAGTATTGCAAAATAAATATTTGGTCAGTAAAATTATTATTTGGTCAGCAGAATTATACAATCGGTCAGCATAAGAAATCCTTACTGTTGGTTAGGTTAAGTTAAAAAAAAAATTCCAGTCACGGAAGGGGGGAGCGGCATAATACTGCTGTTCAGAATGATATAAGTTGCAGACTGATTTAGAAATATTTGCTGACTATTAGTAGCCTTTTTGCTGCCCAACTAGCATTTTTTTTGCTAACAAAAATACGAATACTTTGCTAACCGTATAAATAACACCCAAGATCGTAATAACTTTTGATAAGGCGAACAAACAAAAACAACCACATTTCACTCAACAATATCATTAATATGTAAACAAGCCTCAATAAATCATAAATGAGATAGCGCAAAATGATAACGCTATTTCTATTTATTATTTTATTGTTGTTGCCAATACAATATATTCACTCGTATTTATAATGTATGTTTTTAATGTTAAAGAGCTCGATGGCGCAGTGGGTTGAGATTAGTAACTTTTGCAAAGGCCGGTTATCGGATGGGTGACCAAAAATGTATCATCTCGAGCTCCTCCGTGCTTCGGAAGGCACGTGAAGCCGTTGGTCACGGCTGCATTAGCAGTCGTTAACAATCCGCACTGGGCCCGCGTGGTGGTGCCCGTTCTCCCTATCTATCCATAGGGAAGGCTCGTTCTCCAGCAGGGGGACATAAAATGAGCTAATGATGATGATGATTTTTAATGTACATATTTAGATAAGATGGTGGTACCTAGCCAGGCGGACCAACAAGCCCTACCATCAACCAAACCGAGAATTCGAACATGGTAATCGAACCCTCCCTCTACGTCTAAACCGGTGGTCTTAACCACTAGACCACAGAGGCGGTATAAAATCACTTCACTCATGCCACTTGCTTTTCTAAGCACTTTGCTTCATGAAGAAGTGTAAGATTCAGCATAGTTAAGTTTATATGGAGAAGGAGTGCAAAAAGATAACAATTATGTATAATATATGTGTTACATAACATAATATACATATGAAATTCGACCGCAATTTTCAAAATTTCAAGTACTTTCGAAATTTCAAAATTTTCGAGTACTTTATTAAAATGGCGTCTGTTTGCTTCTGTTACAGAGACCAATGGTGCAGCTAGCTCTACGGGTATGTATACTAGCTTCTCCTGCGGATTCGCCCGCGTAAAATTCAGTCTGCCATGACATATTTTATAGGCTAGAATCTTGCCCACAATTTGACTAGATGGAGCCCTAACAATACGTATTTCTGACGCTAAGCAGCATTATTTTGCAATGCTTTATTATTTTTTAAAAGTGCCCTGACAAAACTGTGAAATCCACTTCACTTATGAAAGGCTTTTTTTACAATATTTTACAATTTAACTGATTCTAAAACCCTTAAATTACACAGTTCACAATATAAAGTATAATTTTACATAATTACATGGCAATCAGCATTTTTAAACTAAATATTAGAAGGATTATAAATTCTATGACCTTGCTTTGGATAAATTGATACATTTCGAAGTAAATGGAAAATATTAATAATGTAAAACGTACTAGAAAGCAATGCCTCAAAGTAATTTCTTTTATTAAAATTTATTGATTGCCGAAAAATTAAATAAGTTTACTTTATAAACTAATCTAACTGCAGTGATGTGTAAAGAACGTACCATTAAAACTACGCTTTAATATAAGTTGAATAGATAAAGTCGGTAATACCACCTCTATTGTTTTAAGGTACTATCAATACACACCCGTCTCTATTGATCAGAGATAATCGACACCTGTCACTGTCACTTGTCATCATTTATTATTAATTACTGTTATCTCGTAAAAACAACATTACAGATGAAATGAAGTGTACTCATAAGATAAACGCTTTTGTTTTATTTTTTAAAATAAGATAGTAGGTAGAGAGTTTTACTGAATAGCATAAACAAAAAACTTAACAGTCAGCCACAAACGTTTATGACCAGTTTTCTTTACAGTCACACAGCACTGCATTGTACGCTGTGATTACTAGTTTACAGACACTTAGTATGCTACGCTGTAGTAGGTAAAGAGCTTAACGAAATATCAGAAACAAAAGCCTAATCAGTCAGCAACAAGCGTTTACGTCCCGTTCCCATTATGGTCACAGTATGCTACGATGTCGTAGGTAGAGCTTTACGAAATATCGAAGACAAAAGCCTAAACAGTCAGCCACAAACGTTTACGTCCCGTTCCCATTACGGTCACAGTATGCTACGCTGTAGTAGGTAGAGAGCTTTTCGAAATATCAGAGACATAAGCCTAAACAGTCAGTTACAAACGTTTACGTCCCGTTCCCATTACGGTCACAGTATGCCACGCTGTAGTAGGTAGAGAGCTTTACGAAATATCGAAGACAAAAGCCTAATCAGTCAGTCACAAACGTCTATGTCCCGTTTCCATTACGGTCACAGTATGCTATGATGTAGTAGGTAGAGAGCTTTACTAAATTTCGAAGACAAAAACAGTCAGTTCAAAAACGATTATTTGAGATTCGGGTCATATTATTAGCTACTTAAATTCCAGCTCAGCTATATATTGCCATTTCTGTCTAACCTTGTAGATCAAATTGCAGTTTAGTTCATCTTGAACTACAAAATAGGTCTTCACCATCATCACCAGATCATTTCATGTCCCCACTGCTGGAGCACGAGCCTTCCCTATGGATGGATAGGGAGAGAGAATAGGCCATTAACCACTACTGAGCCAGAGCCCAGTGCGGATTAGTGGTTGTTAACCGGGACCAACGGCTTTACGTGCCTTCAGAAGCACAGAAATAGGTCATAGCTACTAGTTACTAGCTCTCAATGGAACTGCGCCCTTACGGACAGAAGGCTACGTTATAGTAGGTAGACCTTTAGTGAATATCAGAGACAAAAGCCTAAACAGTCAGCCACAAAGTACTTGTGTAAAGAAAAGGTCTACATCGAGCCGTGACCTCTGTGATATTGACATAACATCTCCTTACTAAGCCGCTGGGGTAGAAAAGTGTTTGCCGAAAAGATAATGACTGGAAGAGCATACCTAATAAGAAACATGTACATTTATAACACTATAGTACTTGGTAATTTACTGCTTTAAGATATTATGGTGTAATAAGATAAATTCTTTATTGCTCACACACAAATGAATGAAAATTAGTTAAACCAAAACTTAAAGCTAGTATATGGTAATGGTAAAAATGGCTTAAAGCTAGTAATGGTAATTTATTAAAGGCCGGCAACGCGTCTGCGATTCCTCTGGTTTTGCGGGTCTCCGTGGGCGGCGGTGATTACTTTCCATCAGGTGGCCCGCCTGCTCGTTTGCCTCCTTCTTTTATAAAAAATAATAATATGGGCAAAGGCGGTCTTATCGTTACAAGCGATCTCTTCCAGACAACCTTTGGTTAGAGAATTCAAGAAAGAGATAGAGGAAGTGCGCTAACATTAAATAAATAATACCCTTCACACACATACATACATACTTAAATAAAATATATATACTTCTATTCTTAGACATTTAAAAAAACTATAACAATATGTTACTAGCAAATGACTGAAGTAGTAAATGCTTGTGCAGTTTGGATTTAAAGGTTGAAAGTGAGAGAAAAGAGGAAAGAGAGTTTTTAATTTGTCTCAATAATGTGACTTTTTTCTGCAGTGATTATTGCGAGTTTTTTGAGGCATAGAAGCAACGCTTCCTGAGGGCCCAGTGCAGTTTTATTCGCAATTCGATCATGTTACAAAAAAAAACATATTTTGTATGGCATTGAAGCAAACGCAGAGAATAAAAAAACGCCAAACAATATCTCGTTTTTTGGTAACCTGTGATCGATTGCCTTTAAAAGCCGCACTGGTAGACGAGGATAATTAAAATGTTGGTCAACAAAATCATAAGCCTAATCGAATTGCAAATATAACTCGCTCTAGGGTGCCCAGTATCGTCTGTAAGCCTTTTGCATTCCAACCAAACAGTTCAGTTAAATAGCCAACCTTCGTCATAAAAACAGTGTTTTTATTGTCATCCACTAAACCTGTGATCCTTGGTAAATCACCAAGTCACCATCTTTGAAGGTAACGCAGCACTATTTTATTACAACCAACCGGTAAGAAAAACACGTTTTATTGGCACTTACGACAGTTAACGGGTCACACAGATTATGATCGCCTTTTATATGGGATGCTATCACCAAATATCCGTGCAAAGAAATTCTACCACAAAAATTAAATGAAGGTATTTAGAGTCAGTTACATACTTTTTAGCTTTTTAGGAGGAGCTCGATGGCGCAGTGGTTAACGCGCCCGGTCTGCGAGTGCATCGGATAAGTGACCAAAAATGTATCATCTCGAGCTCCTCCGTGCTTCGGAAGGCACGTAAAACCGTTGGTCCCGGCTGCATTAGCAGTCGTTAACAACCACCAATCCGCACTGGGCCCGCGTGGTGGTTTATATGGCCCGTTCTCCCTATCTATCCATTAGGAAGGCTCGTGCCCCAGCAGTGGGGACATGAAATGAGCTGATGATGATGATGATGATGATGATGAATACAAACCACCTGTTTCCTAGCTTCATACCGTAAAATTTCAATGAAAATCTATTCTATTTCTTGCAGATGAAAATTGTGTAGAACACTGCGCCTAAAGTGTCGAACGTTGGTCACACAATAAAAAATATATTTCTATCATAGACTTAAATCCAATCCCAATTAATTATGGAGACGAGAGCCAGACGATATTTCGTTTAATTCCAACTCCGCCCGCATTGTTCCAATGCATTCAGCTCAGATTCATTTCCTACCCTAGCTCTATAAACCTAGTAGTTTTCTCACTTCAGCGTCTGTATGTGTGTTTAAAACCTAGTTTTAGCATTTTCAACCTTATACCTTAGTAGTAAAGCACACGGTAGTCAGCAAAATAAGTCTGAGCTTTATTGTTCAGCAGACTATTGCTATTTCTCCGCCATTAACGTTTATAGTTTGAGAGCTACGGTTCTTTTATTATTTTATTATGGAAATAATAAATCTACTCAGTCAGCCAGTTACGTCTCTCCATTAAAAAGACAAATTCAAATTCCGTACTATACAAAAGTCATTATTTGGGAAACAGGCAAATTGGTCAGAAAAAATGTAATATAAAAATTGTTACAGGCATTAATTAGGTATACAATTGATATTTTTTGTGACGTTTATTTCTAACTTATTAATAGGTATAATAAGGCTTCTAAAAGTCAATACCGGTTGTTAATATCTGCTTCTGCAATAACAATGATATTATTCATTTTGTATCTTTATCGCCCAATTTTTTTTTTAAATTGGCTTCTGTTTTTCTTCGCGGCATTGACCTTTTGTTTCATTGTTTCTTTGAAGGGAAAGTTTCTTTTTAATGTATATATTAGTTAGTGAAAAAAACACACTACACTACTCTACAATTTTTATAGATGCTAAAAAAATTAAAAAAACGTTAGTATGAAAAATATAATTTTATAAATAATCTTCATACAAAACGTCAAATTCATAGGTGAGGACCTAATATTTAATGTTTTTTTTAAAGCCGAAGAAAATGCATATGACATACTTACCACTTTTTTGTAGAAGTTTGGCAAATGAATCTACTCTGTCTGATGTTCAGCAGAAGCAGAGTCCAGATGCGAGGACAGTTAGTGGAGCAGGATTGTGCCTCACTAGCCGTCTTCACGTTGCCGACCCGCAAGTTGCTTTTTCACACTTTGTTGAAAGGACCTCATGTTATAGGAAAGAAGACTTTGCGCACGGGAAGATATATAATTAGGGCTATAACTGGTGCTATTCCGAACTGAGCTGCCAACTGCAACTGCCGACACCACGTGCAGCGGCACTTTGTTGTACTTACTTGCTGCTGCCACGGCGCCGGCGCTTGGAAGCCATTTTATATAAATACATACAAACCAGTAGTGCAGCTGCGGTCGACTTCATGCAGTCGCTGCACGTGCTGTCGGCAGTTGCAGTTGGCAGCTTAGTTCGCAATAGCACAATTACACTGGCTTTCTAATTACAATAACTGATATGACTGTAACTTACAATGCGGGTTGGTAGATTTTAACAACTGCCATTTTACAACTGGGACTAAGAAATGAATGTGCATTCTGAAGAACGGGAGGTGTATTCTTATTTGGCCACCTATCTTATAACCCGGTTTGAATATAAAGTAACTTAAATAACAGTATCGCACACCATCGAACTTCTCGATACAATAACGAAATCCTTACAAATCATAATAATATACAGAAACGTAGAACGTTCCTCAGAAGTGGAGAATTCTGGGCGAAGTACGCTTCCACCTTCGGCCTTATTATCACTTAACATCAGGTGGTAGGTTGGCCAAGTGCTCACCAGAACGAATAAAAAAAAACCGGCCAAGTGCGTGTCGGGCCACGCGCAGTGTAGGGTTCTGTAGCCCATCTCAATAATGCGGACTCTGAGAAGAGGGCTTTTATGAACATTTAATTAACGATGGCTCATATACTTAAATGTAGATACTACCGGTTTCACACACCTGACAACGTTATCTAAGTAGTTCCTAATGAGGAATTTGTACTGCGCCAAGTACATTTTATAAGTTGGTCGACTGTTACTCGTAAACTTGTAAAGCCTACTTAGCTGTGATAGTTTTCCTTTTAACTTCGTCATATATACAACTACCGTGAATTTTTTCACGTATCCAAAAACAACCATTTGGCTGGCAGGGGGATACTTGGCTTTGTTAGAGTCAAGTATTTTTCACTTTAATGCTTAATAGTTCAGAAACGGATGCCTCAATCAAAAAACTGTTGCCACAAACCCGCAATATTTTTGAAATTGCTATCCAACGACACCCCACACTATGAGGTAGACAAGAAAAAAAATTACACCCCCACTTCACGAGTAGGGGAGGTAATCTAAAAATATAAATATATCAAAATTTGACTTCACCACTTTGTCGGCGTGGTTAATATGTATATCCATGCCAAATTACAGCTTTCTAGTACTAGAGAAAGAGGATTCTAAAACAATCACTACCCGTCGTAGTCATCAAGTGACGCTACGAAAATTGCTACGATAGCTACGAAATCATATTTTGATACTACATCGTTTTTTATAAAAAAAATTAAAACAAATTTTAAACAAAATTTCTTAACGAAGACTAAAATTCATATTCATAATAAAATAGATATTGTAAGTAATTACAATGACAAAGGAAACACGTCTACGCTTTTGTCATGGGCTGTATCATAAATAAAAAAGCAGATAAAAGCTGTGATTAAGTACATTTTATATACTAATAACATACATTACATTACATTACATTACAGTACATTTTATATATAATAATACAAAACTGAACCATGGATACTTGTAATTCAAACACTGTAAGCGTCACTGAAATAAAACATAAAATTAAAAAAAAGTCATGTTCAAAAGAGTTTGCAACACCTAAAGCCACCTAACAACCACCGTACAAGGTTATTACGATACACAATATTTGTTTTATTCTACTGATGTCTACTACGACTGTTCTAAGAAAAACATTTTGAACAGGCACCAAGTCTCTCGAACTGAGCGAGTAGGCGGCCGCTTTTAAGCGCCACTGGGCGTCGCTGAACAGGGCGGGGAGACACGCCCACCCGCTCATCACTCCTACCTCCTGTATTATTAAACCTCATAGTTCAACTCTAATTAATATTTTTTAAAAGGAACGCGCCATCGCCATCATCCGCCATTTTGCCCTTTTTGTTTTTAAAAAGTTCCGCACGCCAATCGATACGGGCCCCAGCCAGTTTACGCTTCGAGGAGTTTTATATTTTTTACAGTTTTTGATTGAACCTCCTTCAACTGTTACTTTAACATGGTATAATTTAAAAGCTTTTTAGACAAAAGAAGCTTAGTAAGTATTAAAGAAAATTCTGTGGAAAGGGATAATATAATATGATTTGTTCGCAAAGTAAACGTCTAGCCTAATTTAATTCGACGTACGCCAGACTGGGGTCACGTGAATTGTCTCAGTGGAGCAGACTTCGATTCAAATTTTTTCTCCCGCGCTAGATGACTAGTGGAGGCACAATCGATAGGTGTTAAATCATCGCCTAATAAAAATGTCAATGGCCTACGGCTACGACGGGGTGCAGTCACACCGTTCACGAATTTCAATAAGACTCTCTTTCGTAGCGTGTTTTTCCTTTGTTCCTAAGCTGGTAAGATTCCATAAGTAATGTGGTAATTCATTATAGTTATTAGATCGTAAGTTATTAAATACAATGTACTAATTTTCATGTACAATATTTTAGATTTATTATAAAACTTTAGGTCATCCTTCATTTTCATTCATTTGATTTGCTTCATTTTTATTCGATGCTCGTAAGAATAAAAAATAAAAATAAATTCAATACTATTTCACTCAAAATAAAAAAAGAAGAAGATGAAATCATATAAGTCTTTGCTGCTGCAAAAGCTCACAATTAATCTTGTGAAGACATTCGTTATGATTTAACAATTATAACATATTTACAAAAGTTTCAATACTTCATTATTGTCAAATTTTAGAAACTTAGCTTTAGCTTTGGCAATCGATTTATTTAATATTTAGTTAATTATATTATTATATGTTGGAGCTTCTATTTTCCCGCACCTCCTGCTGCAGCGTAAGATTCAAGATTTATTCGTCGCACTCCGCACCGCTCGCCATAGAGATTGTTCTAGGCTACGTTATTGTTGGTTCCTCACGCGCTAGTTTAGATTGCAACTCGGCTGTATCATATTGTTGTACCGCCGAGCGGCTGGACACCAAATGTCCGTAAATTTTGGGAGTTTGAAGAGGTCAACGTACCTCCTATTCTCAGCCATGATGATAAAATCATGTAGGCTGGGCAATTTGATCTCGCTAAATGGACGAATAATTCTCAAACGGTCTTGGATTCGATTCCACCGTCACAGCGCTAATCGACCGTCAAAGATTTTGATGGCAAGGATACACACAAGGTTCTCGGTTTGTGATGGTCACTTTCGTCCGAGATTTTTAGTTTGAAAATTTGTTTGACTCCGTCAACCTGCACCAAACGCATTATATTATCGTGTGTCGCATGAATATGGGATATAATAGGATTTGTGGCACCTGTAGTTTTGTATGCCAAGCTTCTTATAAAAGAGCTTTGGTTGTCCAACTGTGACTGGGGCGACATTCCTCCTGACAACATCGTTAGATTGTGGGTACGTTTTAGGGCTGAGCCACCTATGCTTGAGAGAAGAAAAAGTCCACGCCATGTTGGCATTTCGTAGAATAATGTCATTTCAATCATAGGATTCGCAGACGCTAGTGAGAAGGCGTACGGGGGCGTTGTGTACTTCCATGTACAGAACGGTGAGATGATATATCGGTTCACCTCGTAAGCGCTAAGTCTAAGGTAGCCCCTAGTAAGGTAGTTTCTCTCGCGCGTCTCGAGCTGTGCGCTATATTGGTATAAGCCAAGCTCATTAGCTTGATCATAAGTTCTTATCGAAACCGCATAAATGTAGATAGAATAGTCGCTTTCTCGGATTCAACCGTTGCATTGTGTTGGATACACTGCTCTCCTCATCGTTGTCGACTTTCGTCGTAGCCGCGCAAAAATAGTTAGTAGTAGACGACATTATAGTAGTAGACATGTATTTGTCGCTATCGTAATATTTTCATTTAAAAGTAGTTTGATTGGCGCTGTACTAACTTCCTTTACCCATCTCCCTCCAATACATACCTTTCTCGCCCGCAAGAGCGAGACCGCAATATAGAACGCAGCACGCCAACGAGCTCGCTGCAACTGTGCTGACTAGTGCAATGACAGAGTTTTTTGAAAAGATGGCCGCACGCACTTAGAGGAGATCCCCATTTTGGACATCTGATAGCTATTACCACGTTACGAGTGTTAAAAACTGTGAGAAACCACGCGCTGGTGGTCCAGGTCCGTGTTCCAGCCAAGTTCATTCACCGGCCACCAACCTGGTGTCAGTTCAGACTGCTCGCCCGCCTGCCGCACACGTGGTGCTTCTGCCGCTTGCTGATCAAGGTATTCTCTCCTTTTTTCCATCGAACTGTTTACCCATTGCCCATGTCGCCATCCCTCGCAGTTCGAAACCTCGCCTAGTATAACGCCAATAGAAAATACAGCCCACTATAAATTACAGCATCGCCCGCGCCATCATTACCAATTATTTAAGTTAAATGCAAATGATCTAGAATAGTTGCTAAGTGTAAGTACATCTGCTTATATCGATTTTTACGATTGATTTTTAACAACAACATTTTCTATGAACTTACGAGTACATATGAAGCAAAAAAGCAATTGAATTAAGTATCTTTCTTATCAGAAAAACATAACAAATGATGAGTAAGTACGAGTATGTTCGAATTCATAATAAAAGTACAAATGTTTAAAAAACAAAACGGTTCTTGTCGCTTTAATTTTTTATTCGATCTTAGTTAAGTATGCAATATAAGGAGTCGGTCTTAATCTATTTTATATTAACCGACTATAAAAGATGATTATTACAGATCAATAACTTAAAACTTAGCCATATATCTAGGTCGCGGGAAGCCGCTGGATGCGAGCAGCACAAATCTGGTCGTTGTGGGGATCTAGTCCAGCAGTGGACGTCTTTTGGCTGATGATGATGATGATCCCAAGATACTCGCATGTCAAGCTATCGGCTAGCAACCCATCACTGACGTTATCTATTCCACCTCGGAGCTCTACTTTGTTTTAGGCAAATAGAGATATTGATTCAACGACGATAGAACATCGAACTTGTAAAAGCATTACACAAGCTACGAACGTTCGTGAAGCTCGAACGGTGCAAATAATGCCATACGCATGCGCCCAACTCCCATATCAGATTATAATTGAAATAAATCCAGCTCAAACTCCCCACAGACTTTCAAAGAAAACTGATTACGTTCTTATCTACTTTACCTACTTAGTTATGGCGCCATTAAATCATATTAGCAGATGCTCGCGAACTTTCTGATCCAATAGATAAAGATTTGTTGACTTTACTTTTTTTATTACAGCATCAGATTTTAAAAATGGAACGTATTACTATTTTGTTTCTTAATTTGAATACTGATAAGGCTATTGCAACGCAAAGGGACCAAGCACATACAGCTCCATCCATCGCGCGGACGGAGCACATCTCGCCACGGTGTTGCGTCAAAAAATAAACATTTTGCATCGTCAATAACATTTCGCGCTGCTTACTTCGACGCATGCGTACTACGGTTCCGGCACAGACGCGTTCCCCTGTCAAAAATATGCAAATTAATCTATAAAAAACTGATTTAGTGGTGTTACCACATCTCGATTATAGTTTAGAAGTGTTATTTTGGTAAGTGGCCGATTTTTCTTGAAGATGTATCGCCTTTTGAGCGTCGGTTGCGCCTTCGCGCGGTGTCGTTGCGTCCCTGTCTGCGTTTACGGCGCATGCTCCGTCGTAATGTTTATATTATTTGTATTTGAGCTGTGTATCACGTAAACTATAACTACCACAGCCGTACCGCCAATACTGAGGGCCGGCGCCCGCCCCACCCCGCATCGGTAGTTAAATATTTCTTGCTTATTTCGCCCTAGCATTGTTGTTGCCGCGGCGCCGAAGGCTGTTGTGTATTGTTTAGAGGCGCGTTTCCAAGCAAATATATTTTATTATAAATTGTAATAGGCCGTGTTGAATAGAAACTTTTTGGAACAGTGTTTGTTACGAGTTTATACGATATTTCGGGTGGGATGCAGCGAATTGCAACTGTGTAAATAATTTGCATAGAGAACTGCAGTCGCAACGGAACTCATGAGTGGTAGTTTGCGTCGCTATAAAGTGTTGTTCTTTCGCTTTTTACGTTAATTGTTTTTATTTATTGTTGTTTTGTGGTTGTGTTGTTATTATTTATGCTGTGAGTGACAGTTTTGAGTTTTTTGATGAGTTTTTGCGGAGCGTTTTAAACAGTTTCGGTCGTTACGAACAATGAGTTTTAATTTCTTTGAAAAACCTTTTTAAATATAATTAAATTTTTAACGTTTTCGCAATTTATTAATGAAAGTTTATTGAGTTTCACTACGGATTCATGTAAGTAAACACCATTATTTGCACACATAACAAAAAAATATTAATTTTGCATATTTAAAACAAATATTACTTTTTCATTGTCTTTGTAAATTCCAAAAAATATGTTTGCATACATTATTGACAAAACAAGAATTTATCAAATTCAATAAACACTAATCTAAAAAGGACATTCGCATCATAGAAACGAGTGTCTGTGTCGTAAAAAGTTTTAAAACATCGTGGAACTTATAAGCACGTGGTCCGTCGCTCATGTGCGCCGGGAGTCGACCAATAGGCGCGTCGCTCATCAGCGGCTCGACCAATCGCAGCGCGCCGCTTTAGAGCGCCACTTTTGACAGCTGATAAGAGACGGACCATTCCCGCTCGATTAATGTTCGATTTTTAAATCATTTGATACCGCAGTCATTTGCCTCGATTATCATTGTAATATTTCAGGGGAATGAAGCACATAATGTCTTTGTTCAAAAATAATAAAGTCAATGTTTTAATTTTAATCATCGATCTATTTATACATTATACATGAACCTAAAACTAAAAACCTTAAAAAATATAATACAATAACTAAAATAAATTATTAAAAGGAGTCCCTTTAGGCAAGGTACCGAAGATACTGGCAGCGTTCCCTCTTTGAATTGCTAGACTAATTCTTTGTCCGAGGTAGCTGCCAGCTCTTCGGTCTCCTGTGATGTCGACTAACCTTTTTGCTATTTACTTAAAAAGCCTTATAGCGCTAGGACTATATTTTAATCTAGATTAGAAGTTTTAATTTTTATTACAGTTTGAATGAAAATCTTGTTTCGTATTTATATATATATATATATTCTTGTTGCACATAAACACAAATACAGATAATAGTTTACAAACAATGGTGAGCAAAGGTGGATCTTTCAAATGTTAATGGCAAATATTTTGCGTACCTATAAATATAAGTACATATCAGGTAGGTACTTACTTGTCCTCTGTGTATGATGGTATCTTGTCAATATAAATAATATTTAGGTACTTCTAATAAATAAGTAAAATGTTGGTTGTATGGAGGGCGCCCTAAAATTCAGTTAGTATCTGGTAAATTTAAACTTTTTCTTTTTTCGTGTGATGTTACACTGATTGCTTGTAGTCGACAGATAAAAAATAACCATACCTACTTTTTTATCACTAAGTAAAACAAAATGACTAATTTATTGAACCAAATATGACGCACAAACTTGAGATAAGCAACGCGCGAAATTATTATCACTCGTTTTGGGACGCACAACATTTTAAAACAAAACTAATTGACCCATAAATAAATACACACACAAGGACATCATTGAGGAGACTGAAGACGTATGCACAGTAGCTTTTTAACTTGTCATATCAGCTTAAGTTTTTAAATAGGTTTTAAGGTCAGATTCTGAATACACGAGCTGATTTAAAAAATGCATGTGGGTCACCAACCACCACCATGAGCCTTCCCTATGGATGGAAACATTACAGAGAGAACGGGTCATAAACCACCACGCGAGCCCAGTGGCGGTAGTTGTAAACGACTGCTAATGCAGCCGGGACCAACGGCTTTACGTGCCTTCAGAAGCACTGAAGAGCTCGAGATGATAACTTTTTGGTCACTCACCAGATAACCGGCCTTTGCGTAAATTGCTTATTATCAGGAGCTAACCAAACGTTAACCATTACGCCATTGACCTCCTAGGTTCTATTTTGAATGTGACACATCACTTTTGTCGTATTAATTTCGACCAGTGGTATTGACCCTCTTAGAGTGCTGAGTTTGACTTTAATTCACCATTCAATCACATTAAAAACGAGCATTTGTATGACCAAACTGCAACTCATCTCGTTTGTCTCCAGGAGACGCTGCCTCAATGCCATACCATATCGCATTTTCGCGAATGTTGAATACAATTCGCAATCAGCGCTATTTTGCTCTAACTACACCATCAGCCAATACTGGGCCCCTGCTGGACATAGCCCTCTCCAAGTGCACGTCACTGAGCACGATCCGCGACTACTGTTTGCCCAGCCTGTTTCTACCCAACTGCAGAGCTTGCCCGAGGTAGACATACTCCTTAACAACTTCAAGAGTAGGTAATGCCTTGAACTGCAATTGGTCCCGGAATGACATGTTAGTTGAACATAATCATGGGTTTGTCCAAGTTTATCCAAAGACCGATGCATAGAGAAGAATCACCTATTTGAAAAAGAAGACAAAGTGTTGAAAAAATTCCACGAGTGGGACTCGAACCCGCGTGTATGCAACTATGCTATCGTGGGCTCAATCCAACCCGCCGAAATCAATCAACACTATCCTCTCTTTCTCTGTAAGCCAAAGGAGCCCTATTCAATGACGACAACTACGTCATCAACATCCGATCTTAATATTTTTACAAATATTAAAAATCAGTTAAGAATTAGGCAAGCTATATTTATGATTATGGACAATTTATATTAACATATCATCCATACCATCTGAGTGGTAGAGCCACGTTGCGTTGCAGCACGAAATCGAGCGTAATACCACCCTCTCACTGAATATCGGCGTGAAACAATGGCACTCATTGCTGTTGTGTTTCGTCTAGTGAGTAAAAGACCGGAGGCCCATCTCTCACCCCTCCCAATTCCTACTTCCTTCTCAAGATCCAACTCCTTCCTCAAGACCGGCAACGCATCTGCGATTACTTTGGTTTTGCGGCTGTCCATGGGTGGCGGTGATTACTTTCCATCAGGTTACTCGCCTGCTCGTTTGCCTCCTTTTAACCCTTTCAGCACCTGAATATTTTAATATTTTTTTGCCATCATACATATAATCAGCTACGAGATAAATCGTACCTGGCATAGAACATAAATCCCTTAGACTATGCCGACTACGAGTATAACCAAAAACTCCGGCGTTATGTGTAGTTAATTGTTTCAAAGCTTATCATCACAGCAAAATTTGTATTCCTAATGCAGAAAAGACGGAATTATGTTTTCCTTTGTTTGTTTATACTACTACTAAGTACCTTATGTTTGTCATGTCGTATCTTTTGTCCATTAAAAGTCTGATCTTTGATTTTATCATGTATTTTCTTTGCTAATGCAGAACGTTCAAAATCCGACCTTACCTGTAGTGCCAATAAATACATTTTTGTATAAGGGGCCCAACAAAATCTACTAATATATTCGTAGTCGACACCATGCTAAAGACCCGCACTACGAGTTATCTCGTAGCTGGCACGCAAAGGGTTAACTTAAAAAAAACATTAAAACATAATTACAGACCTGTTAACCCACCTAGAAAGCTAATGCATGTGTTAGGTATGGGTTCACGTCAGTAGTCTAAATAGAGCTGTGGAGATTGAACCACTATTTCTCGCATTTGACACGAGCATCCTATTCGTTCGATAGGAGTTCGATGGCGCAGTGGTTAATGCGCACGGTCCGTGAGTGCTGACGTTAAGCAACTTACGCATAGGCCCGTCGTCGGAAGGGTTATTTTTATATTTTTATACATAGCTCAGCAAATTACTCCACTCCACCTGATGTTAAGTGGAAACGGAGTCCAGACGCAAGGATAACTGGTGCAGCGCGAAAACAACGCAGCATCAGTCACCCTCACCCTGCCGGTTCACAAGGTGCCTTTTCACGCCTCGTTTGAAGGACCCCATGTCATAGGAAAGAGGGCTGGTAGCTGGAGGGCTGGTAGAAACGTGTGCTGGTAGACTATTCGATCTTTTGGAAGTGCGACAAAGAAACGAGTCACCAAATTTCTTTGTGCGCGATGGAATGTTCAAGACAGTACAGCGGTGACTCCGTTATAAAAAATTATCATCTAGATCTCCTCCGTGCTTCGGAAGACACGTAAAGCCTTTGGTCCCGGCTGCATTATCAGTCGTTAACAACCACCAATACGCCCTGGGCCCGCGTGGTGCGAAACAAAGAATGTTAACTTAGAAATATAAAATAAAAAAGCACAAGTGGCTTTTCTGTGGAAATAGGACTAGATAGAGTGGGTTTTTTTAATAAACAGGCTGTTTTGCACAATACTTTACATTCTAGCCAGCGCCTGCTGAGGTTTCCATCTCGCGGTAGTACTTTAACCCATTGGGATCTTTTGTGCAACCCCATCCTTTCACTCTTCTTCCTCTGCAAAGATAGATGCCATAAGTTTGGCAACGTTTTTAAGAGCGAAGAGCCAGAATTCCTCTGGTTTCGGATAAGCTGATCCAGACACAGTAGGTGCTGCATTGACTCTGTTTCTTCTCTACCTGCTTTACACAAGCTGTTTGCTGATAGATGCATTGTGTGAAGCATTTGCTTTGCAGCATAGTGCCCTGTCAAGGCACCGATGGTTAGTCGGGCCTGCCTTCTTCTGCCTCCGCATATGAGCTTACTCCAGTTGCATTTGATACCATGTCTGTGTTGGAAGGTATTTACACCGAAGGCAGATGATCGCGCGGTCGTTCACCAATAAATAAGATGGACCGATCTAGTGAAAAGTCCAAATTCTAGACGGTCGTAAGAAACGCGCTGGACAGAAACCAGTGGAGACAGATCAATTGCTCCAGATGCAACTGACCACGATCCTCAGTCATGATGGACCCACCCCAGAGAGAGAGAAGGTACTTGGCGCAAGTGCTACAAACAGTTCAGGACCAATGAGTTGGGTCTCCAAACCCTCCCTGGCAAGTGCATCCGCCATCTCGTTGTCGTGGATTCCCATATTGCCTGGGACCCAGATTAATCTCACCTTGTTATATCCACCTAGCTTATTTAAGGCTTTGGTGGTTTCTAGTACAAGGCCAGAGTCAATTCGGGGCGATATAATGGTTGTCATGCTTTACATTAATATACTAACAATACGTACACTATACGAAGTAACTATTACCTAATCTGTGACTATGTCGAAAATCTGAAATCGTTTATTCAGTTTCGGGAACGCAAACGAACCCATTTGAGCTGATGGTCTGGTAATTCTAAAATAAATGAAAATAAAAGAAGAAATCATAATATTATAAATAAAACGTTAATTTCAGTAATTTATTTAAAAGCACGTATTTAAAACACATTGAAATGAAACAACTTTTACGGATCTACTCGTGTTTATTTTACACATCACTTTTAATGTTTATCCTGACGTTTCGAACCCTTTCCAGGGTCCGTGGTCACAGGGAGACTGTCTCTCTGTGCGAGTAGATCCGTAAAAGTTGTTTCATTTCAATATTTTCTAGTGTTTTCATTTACAAACTAATAAGTGGGGTTGAAACGTTTGAAATAACTCAGTACATACTTAGGTACCTAATGGTTTTCATTCAGGCTTTGTGTATAATAAAAAAAAACGTTGACTGCATTGTTAACTTTACATACTTACGTAGTAATATACATTTAAGCGTTTTTTTAATCAAAAAAACGCTTAAATGTATGTTACAAAAAATATTAAAAATATTAAACTTCCACCACTATTAATTTTACATTAGCTATTCTGCGAAAAAATACTTCAGACATGAATAATTAACTTTTAATACAAGCAGGGTGCTTGTAAGTATCTTTGTTTCATGTGATGTAATGAAATAAAAGAAAAGCTCTTAAACAGTGTAAAGTATTAATTCGTTAGTGTTTGAGAGTAAATAGTAGGTTTATAATATATTTTCAGTCTCAGAAAAATCTGTGCTTTGTTCCAGGCTAAAATACTTAGTTACATATTAAAAGAAAGTCGGTTTACATCAAAAGGCGGTTTCGTCTCTGTAAAGCGGGTGGGCGTATCCCTTTTCAGCGGCGCTCTGCGATTGGTCGGCGGAGGCTTTGATCTCGCCGCCGCTCAACAGTGGGCTGCGACGGAGCTTTTCATGCCTGAAAATGTTATGTCACTACGTTTTATGTACTTATCTGTTATTTATAGACGACATAATGCATTAGGTTTTAGTTAGAAATCGGTACATAAACGATTGATCTCGTTTTAAAAAAACTACGTAATGAAAATTTTACACACTCCTTACATTTACCAAATATCCGTTAATAAGAAAGATTCTAATGAAAAATGAGGATTAAACAAATTTCCAAAATTTAAATAAAAATTTCAACTTTTCAAAATTTCTAATTTACTTTTTTTTTTATAAAAACTTACAAGTTTTACCTTCTCATATATTTTTCTTCTTTTTGGTTATAACTTTCTTTTTTTTGATATTATTTTATTACGCTTTTCTTAGCAGTGATTAAAAACGTTGCCTTTTATTTCAGTACAATCGATCAAAATGCGTCGTCGTTTCGCCTTTTAACATGAGAGAGTTAAAATTGAACAGTGAATTCGCAATTAAATTAATTTGTTTAACGATATGACTGATAGTTAGTATATTAGTTAACGGGTATAGTGAATAAAACATAGTTTCTTGAATTGACTAGTTCAACAAACACAAAGAAGGAAACACAAGAAATAACTACGATGTTGTACGCTGTAAGACAGGTGAGTGTAAAAAAAGTAATGTCATATAAGTAGTTAGTCCGTAGCTTGTAGCTTTGTTAATTTAAACAACCTCTTTTTAAAATGTTCAAATAATTTTTAACGCAAATTTCGTTGCGAACAAATTACAAAAACACAAATGTTGCAAAAATTTCCACGAGCAGGATTTGAACCTGCACCCTTCTTCTTCAGTAGTTGTTGACATTGAATGGGCGCCTTTGGTTTTCAAAGTAAAAAGTGTTGAATAATTTCGGCGGGCTGGTTAGAATCACGATAGCTCAATTGGAAGAGCACCCGACCCGGTATGTCAGAAGTGTGCAGGTCAAATCCTGTTCGTCGAAAAATTTTTACAACATTTGTGATTTTACCTCTTTTTAACCGCCTCTGTGGTGGCACATTAAAACCACCGGTCTCAGATCCAGATGTCCCGGTTCCATTTCCAGCGGGATACATGTTTGTGTACTCTCATTAATTGGTGGTAGGGCTTGTTTGTTGACCTAGCAAGCTACCATTTCTAAATATGTCGCCTTAACATCAATGTTGGATTTCTTGACGGGAAAGTGAAGAGTTATGTCTGCGGTTTTGTTTTATTTTCTAAAATTTGTGTTATGTCAATATTAATGTGAAATGATGGTGGATTTTTAACCGTTAAGTGTTCGTGAGTGTGCACGAGTGTTGGCAAATGAAACAAAACAGTGCAACGTCACCTTTCAAATTCTCTCAAGAAGTCCGCGTGAGGACTTAGTAAAGCCCCAACATCTTTACTGAGATACTCGAGGGGTTGGGGGTATATAATTTCTCACTTCTCATTTCTATTATCATTCATCATCATCATACTGGAAGGAAATATTGTTAATTTATGTATTACTTGTAAGAAAAATTACTTTGACACTGGCTAAATGTGCTAATCGCACGAAGCCATCAACTAAAGGGAAAGAAAACATCAATGTTTGTAGCATTGCTGTGTTCCGTAGAGGTAACCTCCTCAGTTGTTCAGGATTCTGGGTGAGGTGCGCTTCCACATTCGGCATTATCATCACTTAACATCAGGTGAGATAAAGCCCAAGGCCAAGACAATACAATACTTTATGGCATCCACCACTCAAGAAAATTAAGGTGCCTATTAAAATCAGCGTCAGATTTCATAAACCTGGTATTGACGCAGCAGCGAGACACATATACCTCCTCCCCGCACTGGGCCCGCGTGGTGGTTTATGGCCCATTCTCCGTGATATCCATCCATGGAGAAGGCTCGTGCCTCAGCAAAGGGTTCATAAAATTGAGCTGTTGATGATGATAAGACACTTAAATGTACACTCCTTATATTTCTTTTGTCTCCTGTCTGTGTTACAAATGGAAAAAAAGACAAAAGTTTTGAAAAAATTCCACGAGCGGGATTCGAGCCCGCACCTCATGACATGCCGGGTCAGGTGCACTATCAACTATGCTATCATGGCTCAATTCAACTCGCCGAAATTAATCAACACTATCTACTCTTACTCTGTAAGCCAAAGGAGCCCTATTCAATGTCGACAACTACGGTAGAACGGGGTTACTTTCAAATCAAGTGTAACATTGATCACAGCTCCTGTTCGCAACAGTTGTCTTCCACATGTAGTTCTACGGTATGATTCTGGAGAGAATCGCACTAGAGACGCCTAGATCGCTAATGATACACATATTTGCAGCTACTTAATGATTTATAGCTGCGATCAATGTTACACTTATATCAAAAGTAACCCCATTCTACGGTACGTCATTAACATCCCATCTATTATTTACTTTCTTTCTAAAAGATCAGTCTCCTGCAGTCGAAGTCGACGTGACACATAA
Source organism: Eudonia mercurella (assembly GCA_963082485.1). Lineage (NCBI taxonomy): Eukaryota > Metazoa > Arthropoda > Insecta > Lepidoptera > Crambidae > Eudonia > Eudonia mercurella. The sequence continues at coordinate 2,593,983 of OY720048.1, forward strand.
TAATAACAGGCCGTCGGTCGTCGGCGTTGCTCGCCGCAGCGATCCTGCCGTATCGCATTTGTATAAAGTTTTTGTTTCCCCACCGTTCGTCGATTTAACAACACAATATTGTTATGCTTCTCGCACACAAGCGCGACTCGTGTTTTTCGTAAAAAAAAAACAATACAAGTAACCCGATAACTAAACATTATGGCGAGGCTGACTCAAATTGGTGCGTTGTTAACACACGGGCTGTCGTGGCGTGCTTACAAATAAAAGCTAGTTCAAAGCCTATGTTTGTGGTGGAATGTTTTCGTGGAACAACCTCTTCCCTCTTGTTTAGGAAGAAAAGCGATCGACTCAGGCTGAGTCGTCATCATCATCATCATCATTTCAGCCAGGAGATACCCATTGCTGAGTATAGGCCTCCTTTTCATCAGACTGAGTCACATATTAATTACTAGTTGTCGCCCGCGACTTCGTTCGCAAAGACTCCTCTATCCCAAAGGAACTTGTTACCGGGATAAAAAGTATTATATATCCTAGTCCGGATCATGGTCTGTCTATGTGCAAAGTTTCATCCAAATCCGTTCAGCCATTTTCACGTGATGCGCGGTCAAATAAACAGTCAAACAGACGAAAAATCTAAAAACTGTTGGAACGTGTTCTGTTATCGATTCTAAGTATCCCCAGCCAACTTTTTTTCGAATATCTTTCATGTAGAGCTTTTCGACCCTCTTTAGCTTTATTATATGTATAGTGTATAGATTCCAGGAAAACACGAAAAGTCAAGGAAAATCTTAATTCTTCTTATTTTCTGCACAATCTACACAATTTTATTTCAATAAAAATATATCTTATCTTATCTTATCTTACCTTATCTTATCTTATCTTATCTGTTGTAGTATGTATCTATACTATAATCTACACTAATATTATAAAGCTGAAAAGTTTGTTTGTTTGTTGGTTTGGTTGAACGCGCTAATCTCAAGAACTACTGGTTCGAATTGAAAAAAAATATTTTTGTGTTGAATAGTCCATTTATTGAGAAAGGCTATAGGCTATATTACATCACGCTATGACTAATTAACGCGGGTGAAACCGCGGGGTGCAGCTAGTAATTTTATAAAGCTGAAGAGTTTGTTTGTTTGTTTGGACGCGCCAATCTCAGGAACTACTGGTTCGAATTGAAAAAATATTTTTGTGTTGAATAGTCCATTTATTGATGAAGGCTATAGGCTATATTACATCACGCTATGACTAATTAACGCGGGTGAAATCGCGGGGCACAGCTAGTAATATTATAAAGCAGAAGAGTTTGTTTGTTTGGTTGAACGCGCTAATCTCAGGAACTACTGGTTCGAATTGAAAAAATATTTTTGTGTTGAATAGTCCATTTATTGAGGCTATAGGCTATATTACATCACGCTTTGACTAATAGGAGTGGAGCTTAACGCGAGTGAAACCGCGGGGCACATCTAGTAATAGAAATACAGTTAGGGTCATAGACTATGTACAATATTGGGTATAGATGTGGCTCTCATAGAAAAAGGTTCCCTGTACAATAGATGGCGGTAGTAGACGTTTGCGTGCACGTTTATGCTTCTTCCCGATAGATGGCGCTAAAATATATATAATATTTACAAAAACCTGTTAATTTTTTTTTTATGTATAATATTATTGTAAGATTGTTAAGCGTAGTGGCAGCAGTGTTCTACAGGAACCAATGATATACGTACATATTTTTCCCTGTATCTTAAGAATAGGAATCAGAAATTGCCTTAAGCAACAATTGTATTTTGATTTGTGTTTTTACTCATGCAGCATGTGTTTGTTTATTGCGAATGATAATACACATAAAGTTACGAGATTTAATATATTATATTGTTTATATTATTACGACATATATAATATACGTATATTTATTGCAAGTTATGATATTTATAAACATACGATTTAAGTTTCATGTTACTTATATATTTTATCTAATAATGTGTAATATTTTTATTGTTAATATTGTTTCAACCACACCATCTTACATTGAAATTTACAGACATGGGCTAATGATGCTTCCATTTATTTTTAAACTTGATCGGCGTCACTTAACAATTTTGAAATTTTACTTGAATACCTGTATTTATATAGAACTTTCTTTTAGTTTTCAGTTAAAATTTATAAAACAGAAATACTTAACCTTGGGTCTGCTTAACCCTGGCTCGCTTGGTAATCGTCGGCGCCATGATGAGTTGGTGGTCACTATGGAACGCCACGCAGTAGACATGCTAGCTATTAATGAGACCTGGCTTCGTGAGGGGGAAGATGCCCGCGCGCCAGCGGTGCCCGGCTACCGGCTGCGCCATGTGCCGCGATCTGCGCACGCACCGCGCTCACGCGGAGGTGGAGTTGGTTTCTACCTTCGGCGCGGGATATGCGCTCGTGTCCTAGAACACCCACCAAGCCAGCACGTCGAACAAATGTGGCTTAGTATTAAACATGGTGGCTATAGACTAGCTGTTGGTACGGCTTACCGTCCACAATGGATGGATAGTGATACTTTTATCGATGCAATGACAGAATCAGTAGGATCTTTTTCAAAATTTGATCACGTGGTTGTGGTTGGTGATTTCAATATTGACCTGCTGGCTCATAGTAATAGTGATTCCAAAAAACTTCTAGACTTTATAAATTGCATGAGTCTCTCCCAATATGTAACAGAAGCGACACATTTTACTGACCATTCAGCTAAATTGCTAGACGTTGTTTGTAGTAGCGCAAAGGTCATAAATCTTGTCGTGGATTATGTACCGGATTTAAGTCATCATGCATTTATTTCATTTCAGCTAAATATAAAAAAGCCTAAACCAAGGCCACGTTGGATAACCTATAGACCTATTAAAGATATAAATATTGATGACTTTAATAAAGATGTTAACGTCATTAGATGGGAAGATTTATTGTGTGACAATGTTAATGACTCGCTTGCCGCTTTTAATAAGCAAATAATTGCTTTGTTTGATCTCCATGCTCCAGTAAAAACTTCTTATGTCAAAGAACAGAGTTATCCCTGGATAACGCAAACAATTAAGGACATGATGCAATTAAGAAACAAGGCGCACTGTAAATCACGCAAAACAAAGTTAGACCAAGATAAAGCATCATATAAAGAATTAAAAAAGTTAGTCAACGAGGCCTTACACAGTGAAAAAACTGCATACTTTCGTTACAGACTAGAGCGAAATTTTAAGAACCCACGTCTTCTCTGGAAAAATTTAAAGCGTAACATAGATTTTAATAAACAGCAGTCAGATTTACCCTATCACATTTGTAATCCCAATCAGATCAACAGACATTTTTTGGATGTCCCTGGCAGTTCGTCAATGAATATGGAACAGTTATCATTTTTCTGTTTCAATAGATTCTGTACATCGGTGTTCAGTCTACAACCAGTGGGTGAAAAGACAGTTCTTGAAACCATTAAACAAATTACAACAAATGCACAGGGTGTAGATGGCATATCATTGGATATGATTATACTAACATTGCCGCGTACATTGTCCATCATTACTGCTCTTGTGAATATGTCCATCGTAAGTGGTGTTTTTCCAGATCTATGGAAAAATGCTATAGTTCAACCACTCCCAAAGGTTAGCAGTCCTAGAGATTATAAAGATCTTCGAGCTGTTAGTATTTTGCCCTTTATGTCCAAGGTATTAGAAAAAATTGTTTGCAAGCAACTGGTGGAATACTTGAACACAAATAATATCTTACCGTCCAAGCAGTCAGGCTTTCGTGCTGGCAGAAGTACAGCCACAGCGCTTTTAGATGTGGTGGATGATATTTTGGCGGGAAGGGATGTGGGTGAAGGTTCGATCTTCGTGTTGCTTGATTACTCGCGTGCTTTTGACACAATTATCTCCACCCTGCTTATGGCCAAACTTGCATATTATGGAGTTGATGGTCCCACGCTGAAATGGTTTTCAAGTTACCTAACTGGCCGTTCTCAAAGAGTGGAAATTACTTGTAGTGATGGCACTAGGTTAATTTCAAATAATGAACCGGTGTTTAAGGGGGTCCCACAGGGATCAATATTGGGACCGATACTATTTATTCTATATACTGCAGACTTGCCTGAATCTATTAAAAACAGCAAATATCATCTTTACGCAGATGACCTCCAAATTTATAAGACATTCAAGCACTGTGATACTAATAACGGAGTTAGTGAGATTAATGAAGATCTGGGACGAGTAGCTGAGTGGTCAGATGCTAATGGTCTAGTTTTAAATCCAGACAAAACTAAGTATCTTGTCATAGGCACTAAAGCACAGACAGCGAACATCAAAAGTCACAGACCAGAAATCAAGTTAAAGGGTAAAAAGGTTCAAGAGGTTGCTGAGGCAAAAAATCTGGGTGTCATAATGGACAGCAATCTAAAATTTGAAAAGCATGTACTTGATATTGTTAGAAATTGTTATTACCGGCTGAAAGTGTTATATCAGGTACGTAATTATATAAGCATAGAACTGCGAATTTATTTATGTGAGACTCTCATTTTATCAAAATTAAATTACGCTGATGTTGTAACGGGAACATGCTTACTAGCTCGTACTAAAAATTTGATCCAACGCGTTCAAAACTCTTGTGCTAGATATTGCTTCCCCATTCCTCGCAGAGCTCACATAACGCCTTATTTGAACAGAAACGACTTGCTTAACATGGAATCCCGTCGTACTTTACATTTTGCTTCGCTACTCTTCGGTGTTATTAAGAATGAAAGCCCATCGTATCTCTTCAATAAATTAAAGTTTACTGACCGGGCACGAATACCTGACCGTTTAGTTTGCCCTAAGTATAAAACAGCTGCTTTTAGAGGTAGTTTTAAATACGCTGCGACAAGTTGTTGGAATAACATTCCACCTCCCATCAGAAATTCTACAACTATTAAAGCTTTTAAAGTTAAATTTAAAGAGCATATTTTAAGTGCACAGAAATCTTGAACTCGCAGTATCATTTTATCTAATTAATATTATTACTTATTTAAAATTCATATTTATTCTTATTTGGTAGGTTAATATAGTTTTGTTTACGTAATTGAATCTTGTTGGTAAATTATTATTCGGCAAATTGTAAAAAAGCTGTATTTATTAAATAATAGTATGCTGTAGCTGTATTTATTAAATAATAACATGCTGTATGTAATTTTAAACACTGTCATGTAGCGCCTTTATATGTATTTCTTTTTATTGTTTATTTTTATTAATAATGGCATCCGCGGAAGACCAGCGTCGTGGGTAACACCAAGACATATGCTGAGCGGAGACCAGTTTGGTACAAGCACATTATATTCCTGTTTTTAATTTAAATATTGTAATGTAGTGTATTGTATCAAATAAAGATTTTTCTATTCTATTTTTCTATTGATTGAATGCAGACCATCAGCTACCGAGCCGCCCCACCCCGTAAAATCTATGTTATTTTGTTGCGACGAAAACTGTGTCGAGCTTAGGGCTTAAAGTGTCGAATACCGGTGCCAGTATGATATACAACGTGTAACAGAAAGGTGTGGTCAAAATGAAAAGATCCAAAGTGTATCCCATCTAGATTATGTATGCAGAGTTACTAAGTCATGATTATAGATTTTAATGTGTTACGCAATTTTTAGTTTAATATTTCTATTGTGATGTCAAATTAAAATTATCAAGTCTCAGCCCTAGTGGTTTAGTAACCTCTGTGTACTAACATTTATGATCACTGCTGCTTGCTTATCCGCGCCTGACGCGCATCACTTCACAAATATAAATATTTCATTAAACATTACATGACAAATTAAAGTTGTCATACTTATATTTTATTTGAAATGTCTTCGTTCATATTTATTTGATGCCGCGGAGCCATACTTATTTTGTTTGGCGAATTTAACGTGTTAATTTAATAAATAATTATTTAAATAACCGCTTGTTAAATCGAAAATGTGAGACGGACGATTTGTAGTTTAGACATTGGTGATTGTTTAGACAAAATCAGAGGTACAATAATTTTGATAAACCATAAGAAATCAACAAAACGCCGCCACTAGTTTTTATGATTTTTGCCCAACTTAAAATGATATTGTAGAAAAAACTATAGTGTGTTACGAATTTATGGATCGGACTAATTGTAAACACGTTTCCTTTGATACATATTTTTTTTGTTTATATACGACACTATTTTCAATTATATCAACTTAACCGTGACTGTATTAGCCCGGTAAAGTTTTTTTTTCTACATAATATTATATTTTGATGCTTTTTTATCTGACTGTACTAAACAGCTCCAATAATTTAATAGTGTCCGAATCGTCAGTGAAAAAAATAATAAAATTAAAAAGTGTCAATTCGGACACTATGTCCGAAACGTCACCTAGCCACTGCATTTTTGGCATTTTTTGGTCGGCGCACAAGGGTGCGTTGTACTTCTATGTGTTGTTATTAAGGAATAACAACACATAGAAGTTCTAGACGGGATACACTTTGGATCTTTTCATTTTGACCACACCTTTTTGTTACACGTTGTATAGTTATTATATTGTAAAACATGTTTAATACATTTTAATTATTTTGAATGTTGCATTCACAATGCTCTATATAGTTACAAGATAAAATGTTAGCCTCGGTAGCTCAGCGGTCAGAGCATTGGGCCGGTTATCCAAAGGTCGTGGGTTCGATTCTCACTCGAGCTTCCTGAGGCTTGTAGAATTTTTCTAGTAAAATTGTATCATGTTTAATACAGTCACATCACCAGGTTGGTGGTTGTTAACGACTGCTAATGCAGCCGGGACCAACGGCTTAACGTGCCTTCCGAAGCACGGAGGAGCTCGAGATGATAGATTTTTGGTCACCCATCCGATGATCGGCCTTTGCGAAAGTTGCTTAACCTCAGCACTCGCAGACCGGGCGCTTTATCCACTGCGCCATCGAGCTCCTCGACTTCCCACGATATTGTAAAATATGTTTTTTAACGCCTTGTCACCGGAAAAGCGGAAAAGCGGATGCGGATATGTCGATGCGTGATTACTACTAAACTATCTCGAGCTCGTCCATCCTTAGACACGTTAAGCCTTTAGTTTCAGTTGTTGTCGTAACATGGCAGGCTATCTAACTGTTGGAACACAATAAAGCTACTAACATACAAATTAAAGTTTATGATTATGTCTATATTACTCTGCATAGAAGATTCAGATCGAATACACTTTGGATCTTTTCATTTTGACTACATCTAAATCTAAATCTAAATTAATACCTGTATAATCTCGAATATGGCAGATAGGGTACCGTTCATAGAACCCTGGAAAGTTATGAACATAACTGAAAAGCATCGCATGGCCGAGATATCTTAGATATCTTTTGTTACTAAGTAAAACGGTTAAGTGACAACCCTAGGTCAAGCTGATACGTTGTTCTTGGTCGTCAACCACATGGTCAAACATAAACAGTCGAAATATTGCAGAAATAAACAAAAAAATTTTATATAATAAATTTGTGGAAAAGTGAATTTACGTAATTATGATTTTGCATGTTATCTGTCACAGTGTTTTTAGGGTTCCGTAGCCAAATGGCAAAAAAAACGGAACCCTTATGGATTCGTACGTAAATTGGTTTGAACAAGATCTAGTAAGTAGTTTTTTTTAATACGTCATAAAGTACGGAACCCTTCGTGCGCGAGTCCGACTCGCACTTGGCCGGTTTTTTTATACATGGCTATGTTTCGGGAATATACACTTATTACCAAACATCCTGATCTAACGGCGCCTAAATAAAGAAATTAACATCTCAATTAAACCCAGCATCATTTTAATCTGCAACTAACAAAAATAAACAATTAAATAATAATTGGAACAGCTACGGTAGCGAAATCAATGGCCGACGTAGCGAAATGTCGATTATTGTGTAACATGTCACGGCGCAGACGCTGTTTCTTGTAAACAAGATGGCGGGCACGTCTGTGCACTGGGGTTACGTGATTATTAAACAAACAATAGCGGTGCAATATTTGTCGATCGTAGGTGGGGTACAAAACAAATTAATGTTGTATTTTTTTAAAATTCAAATTCAAATTTAAATTCAAAATCATTTTATTCAGTTTAGGCTACAAGTAGTCCCTATGTCATCGGTTCGTAAGTCTACTCTGGGCGGGAGATATTGTACTGAGAAGAACTGGCAAGAAACTCAGCAAGTGTCCAGCTCTTTTCTCCCTTACAGCGTCAAAAATATTGGAAAATGCCCGATCATAGCAGGACACTTTCCATTACAAATAAACACAGAACATACTTATAGACGACAACCACAACATGTAAAAAAAAATAAAAAATCTAGGTTAACAAATTTACATCAGGTAAAAGTTTCAATTTCAAAATTATTTATTTAAAAAAAATATTGTTTTAGTTTAAGTTGCTACCTCATTGTTAGAGACTTTTTTTTAAATAAAAGTTGTAAATAATATGTAAGTTACGATCAGTTATGTACTAGATTTCCGATGAGCGCTTGTAAAACGGTACGCGACTATGGTGCCACAGAGCCCCAATGACGTTTGTGGCTCGATGACAGTAAATATTAAGTACAAATATGTTGCAACCTCAATTAATCTTTATGGTTAAGATTTAAGGTTCACAGTAAGCTGAAGTTGTTGATGCAATCAAATGTTTTTTCAGATTTTGTTATTCGATATTTAAATGTAAGTATAGGTATTTTTTTTTATCTTAACGAGTAAGCACAGTGCCTTGATCTCACCTGATGTTAAGTGATAAGGCCAATGATGGAAGCGCACTTCACCCGGGATCCTCAACTAGTGAGGCACTGGCTATATCTCTAGCTGCCGGAACACAACAAAATGCTACAAACATTGATGTTATGGCGACATATTTAAATAAGATGGTGGTAGCTAGCCAAGCGGACAAACAAGTCCTACCACTCCGTATCGAACCTGGGACCTCTGGGTCTAAACCGGTGGTCTTAGCCTCTAGACCACAGAGGCGGTTGAGCAAACAGGGCCACTTTCGAGATGCATGCAAGCTTTTGTAAAAAAAATCGATCAGAAGAAAATTTACGGTTAATTGATAAAATGCCGAAAACTTAGCTGTACCCAATTGTTTTTTTGCGCGTTGCCAACATTGTCAAAACCTCTTTACTTATCGAAGAACCTGCTGTAGTCCCTTGGCAAGAGGCTTTCATTCTTTACACGCTGGTAGATTTTGTTGTAGCACCAGTATTTGACCCAGTAACCTAATGATCGACACCAGGTAGGCTACTCTTGACGCAAACTCAATCTCAATACAATTCCAATGCGATTAATATGTATCGATATTGGGATAAGTTTCGCAATTTCGGAACGCCCCATCTCGATAATAATTTGTTCACTCAATTTCCACGCAAATTAATTGCAATGTAGCGTTATTATCGCTTTTAAGAGTGCCATTTGAATTTTTTAGATTTGTGATTGGAAATTGATTATTGCAATTGTGTTTCAAGAGTAACCCACCTGTTCGCCGCCAAAACAATATATCTAGAATTCCATTGAAGTTATACTAGATGACAACTAGAAAGCAAGAGGTATGATTCAACTGTTGCAAAACTCATAAATTGGTTGCTGACCCTTATGTTTAATGAGGTCTATAAGAACAAGTGTTGCTCAATGGTTTCTGTCGAACGCTGGCGCCACTATCTTGTAATCCTTTTCTCCATATTGGTGACTAGAATTCTTTAAAATAAAGCCTCCTTTTAATACTTCCTCGTCGGTCTCGTGTAGGGTTGCCAGATGCTATCCAAAATGAGGACATGTCCTTCTTTACTATATTGTCCTCCCGTCCTCCTTTACCTAGCGTATGTATGCCATTTGGTAAGTATACGTCGTTAATGCGGGCTGAAAATGCCGTGCGCCATGCATGCCTTCTCCTTTCCTCTCCCGGACTACACGTGCTGGTCTTAGGAACCACCATCATACTGTACAGACAATCAGTACTCGTACCAAAAAATTTGGCAAGTCGTTCCTCTGTAAGACCATTCGGCTTTGGAATTCTTTGCCGGCTCATGTGTTTCCCAGCTCCTATAGTCCCGGGTCTTTTAAGCGGGGCATGAAACGGCATTTATGCAGGCCGTCATGAAAAATTGCGCTTGTTACCATGCTTGTTCCACGATGAGGAGAGCTCTCATTATTTTGGACTGCATCAGCTGCTTACCATCAGGCAGGATGTGGTCACTATGACGTGTCAATATAAAAAAATGCGTGACCAAGAGTAAAACGAATTTTCATACTTATTTATTGGAAAACCTAGCAGCATCTTGCAAAAATTGGCAGCTTAGATAAATAATATATATATTTTTTTTAAATATCCCTCCTTTTTAAAGATAATGCTTCTCTTTATACCCAACAGTCCTGCATGGCATGCATTCAATTCAAAGTAAAAACTTGTAACATGAAATAGGATTTACCAAAATTTCTAAATATCGATATTTTGTGTTTTTGTAGACTATAGGGTATATCATTGCCGTACTGGGCACGCTATCGCTTGTCGATTATAGCCGACTATAGTGCTCAAATTGATTTTGTTTTAATTTTAATTTTATGGTCTGATTTATCTTTCGAGACATATCTTTTAGGACATTTCCCCTGACACCTCCAACATCAGTGGACAATAACAATGTAACAACTACTCTATAATATTTATAGCCAATGGGCCTCGTCGAAACGATTGTCTAGGCGTCAGTCGGATGTTTAAAAAAACTAGTCACGTCAATATAGTTTACAATCTAGCTTTCATGTGTATAGTAGCCATACTATTTGTCAAAACAGATCTGCCCGATGAGGTCAGATAATAAATATGTTTGTGTTGCTGTACAACATAGCTCATAGCTTGTTACAATAACATCGGTGATAGGTGACGCTCAACCACAGAATAACTAATAGTACTACCGTGCTCAACGTTGTAAGTAGTCAGCGATAGATATTGGAGCAAGTAAAATAAATAAATCTTACGAATTTGTGTAGTGTGTCCGTTTGACAAATACATTTGATGCAGTAAAATTAATTCAAATTACAAATCTAGTAGTTTATAGAGCCATATAGAATACAATTGAATATTATTTATGTACTCATAGTCATTGTGGAGATCCTTGGGGGAGACCTTTTTCCAGCAGTGGACATCCTTTGGCTGAGATGATGATGATGATGAATTATTAGCATACTGAATACAGTAAAGTAAAGATATTAACGAGTAGGTAAGTAAGTGGAGAACTCATGATGCTTCGCTCATTTTAGTGTTGACTGTACTTTATGAGACACCAGCTTAAAATTAGTACTTCGAGTACTCCTGTACTAATTTACCCATCTTCTCTTAATTTTGTTGTTTACTATAGTTACGGCTGAGAGACACAAACTTAGGATCTAGAGATCGTTGACCGCACATTCGGCCTGTCACCTTTTTTAAATATTTGACCAATGGCTAATGACTCTGTTCCAACTGCTGGCTGTTAAGTAGAAGCGGAGTCCAAGTGCGAAGGTAGCTAGTGGATAGAGATATGCCGGATTGTTAAGCGGATACGGATAATTAGCGACTAGATCTACGGATACGGGTACGGATACGGATCTCAACTTTTACTTAGTCTGTGCTGGTGTGCGTAACCTTGAAATGACAGTTGACGCTTTGTGTTACTAACATGACATGTTTCGACTTGCACTGCGTATGTTTTTATTTATAATTTAATGTGACATGGGGCAGCGTAGATAAATACCTATGTGATTTTAAGAAATAAAAGATATTATAAATAGATTTATTGCTACCATTACTTAAAATTTGATAAAAATGGAAGATCCGTTCAAGATCGGCTTAAAAGGAACGGATACGGGTACAGATTTTTTTTCTCCCTTGGATATAATGATAAAATAAAGAATTTATTTGTCTTCTATACAACGATAGCGGATACGGATACGGATAACCGGCACATTACTACTAGTGGAGCAAGATTGTGCCTCACTAACCATCCTTACTGTACCGATCCAAAAGAATTCTGAGATTTACTGTTAAACATTGACAACTTACAAAATTACTAATATTAGTTTGACCACTTCGACCACCTCTGCGGCTGGTTTCAAGGCGACGTAGTTCCCAGGTTAGATTCCTGCAAGATTTAAAGGTTGGTTTGTAGTCCACAACTCTACAGCATACAGCAGGTTGTGTGCCGTCAGTAATGGCAATAGAGCTAGTTTCTCAGTAGTTAGGCATTCCCAAAAAATAAAATTAACCTTCCCCCTGACTATGAGCTCTTATAGCAGTATTATTGCAGTTGTGGAAAAGAGATGCGAGTATATTCGCCGCTACACGCGTCTCGTTTTCACAACTGCAATAATTACTGCTTTATGAGTTCGTGGTTACCCCCCAGATCGTCTTATCATCATATACCATCCGGTAAATTGAAGGCCGATTTCCCAGTTATGGAATTTAAGGAAAAAAAACTCATTAAATAGAATTAAATTAAATTAGTCAAACATCGTTTAAATTCTAGCAGTGCGCGAGTCAGTTTACATAGCGCCCACGTATTGGCAATGTAAATCAAATAATGTAAACAAACTATTACATCATGCAACCGTTGTTATTGGTTATTGCTTTACTTAGGGTGGCTTTGGATTCTGGAATTTGCGGATATTCCTATATGTCTTATCATGGGGAGTGCTCTGAGGAATTGTTCGGTTTGATCCTTGCCGCTGATTTCCTTCACCGCACTACACGCAATCGACTGTCTTTCCAACCACACCATCTTGATGGATGGCGGTCTTCTACTGTGCGTTTCTGACGTAATTTTTTACCACGAACTTCAGTGCTGTGGAACCAGTTCTCAGTAGCGGTATTTCCGGACCATTACGACTTAGAGATCTTCAAGAAACGAGTCTATTCCTTCCTTAAAGGCCGGCAACGCATCTGCGATTCCTCTGGTCTTGCGCGTGTCCATGGGCGGCGATGATTGCTTCCCATCAGGTGACCCGCCTGCTCGTTTGCCTCCTTCTAATATGAAAAAAAAAGTTTCACTGGTTTTTTTTTTTAGGTCTTTTTCAGCGTCACCATACTTTAAGTTTCGCTGGTGTTTTAAATATTTGCTTTTAGTAATCTGTCAACAAGTATTAGGTACATTATGTTCCTTGCTAACATAAGTCTCTTCTGTCGGCTTCTCTTGTAAATGCCACCAACAAGTTACAAATAAATACTGAAGCAAAGATAAACATTCTCATTGATAACACTTAAGTCCTCGCGCGCCCTGTGAACGCACGGTCGTACACAAGGTGGCCCGCGCGTATACCTACAGCGCGGGACGGGTTAATACAATTACGAAGCTAGCTGATAGCCTAAAACCCCTTGAAAAATTTGAACCAAACCTTTGAATGCAAAAGAACAATTTACAAACGTCAGGTGTGAAGGTATGCCTATGATACCTTTAAGCTGTGCGTTAAATAAAACAAACTTTTTTTAAACTGCTGAGTGATAAAGCTGCCCCGTATCTACTATTTTTATCCGGCTCATTCGAAAGTCATACCCAAACAAACAAACAGATCGATCAAAATCGGATCTCTCGGCTATGCAAGCAACCTTTTAGTTGACCGTTCATTTACACATATTATTATTCTATCAGGCCGGGTACTGCCGAATGATGCTCCCTCAAATGTGCTACACTCCTAACTAGGGTGCTGACTTAACGAATTAGGTCCGCGGCTACACTAAGGCTGCGGTAAATTACACCAATAGGAATCCTTCATTGTCCTTGTAGTGTAAAATGGAATAATCGCTTAGCTACCTCATACATCTCTGGTGGAAACGCAGCCTTAAACTTAACAGTAACAAGTGTCTTTCCAAAAAATATAAACTTATATGTAGGGTATAGTATTCTTTGACTACAGTTTAAACTGGTACATTATAACCACCATCTAAAAAAGAGTTGTAGTACTTGCAGTTACTAGCAGGGATGTTACCCAGCTTCGACTCCGTCTCCGAAAGGTCGGAACTTCCAATTGAGTAACACCCCTGAGTCTGACTTCGGCTCCGATTATTTCGAATTGGAGGATTACCTCCATATAAGGGTATTAACCGAAGATCGAAACGCAGCTGCAGCGGCCAGAGCGCGTTCAAGTTTAGACTTGTCACTCGTGAGATCCCCTCACGCCTCTCGCTTCTAGTCACTTCATTCATTCAGTTGTTTGTTTTGTGTGTCAATCGCGATTCCATTGAGCTTGTAACTCAGAGCAGTGAAGTATTTTTGACGTGATGAGTTCCTCCGGTTTTAGCTCCAACTCCGATACATCAAACCGACTCCGGTTTTAGGAAAAGCACATCCGTAACATCCCTGGTTCCTAGTTAGTACTAAAACCTGTAACTTCATGGTTACCCTGGCTAAATTGATTGGCCTATTTGCTGAAATTGGTCAACTCTACGTTCCATTTGTTCGAAACATTGTTGCCAAATAAAGCAGCTCTGTATTTTGATAATATCTTGGAACTTGATACGAGGAAAGCTTTTTAAAATGCTTTAATGATAAGAAAACAATAAATGTATCTATATTCTTTGCTTGTGCGTGCAATAATCGTTGCAAATGGAAATCTGTTGTTTTGCATCGTATTGGCAGTTTGGCACCAATGTTGGACACTTTAAATCCAGTGCTCGACACAGTTTTCGTCGCCAAAAAATAACATAAATTTTTATTGAAATACCGGATAACAGCTATAAGGTGGTCTGTATTAAATTGTTGATAAATACTAAAATCAGTTTCTGACCCCTATTCTTAATAATTATAAAAAAATTGTCGATCATTGGTTCTTGTTGATCACTGGTGCTACTACCCTAGTGGTCGCCCAGTGGTCGAAGTCACAATCCTTCTCCACAGCTGTCTTAGCATATGAACTCCGATTCTTCTAGATGTCACTTCTCTACTCGTTTATAATAAATAAAAAATCTAACTATCCTTTTTAAGAGAACTTATTATTTTTTGTTTCCCCAGGGTCCTGAGCCGGCATTGAACTCGAACCCGGGTGGCGCCGCGAAGCCACCGCTACTCAACTCATTCGAACTGGACCGCTGTCTGGACCGGTATGTTTTTAATGATACAAGCCTATACACGTCCCACAGCTGGGCCTTCCCACATAAAATATAGCACGGGAGATTGGAGATATAGGGAGATTTGGCAATAACCGAGATCAACAGCTTATCGTGCTTTTTGGTGATCCATCATTCTTGCTGTTATTATCAGCTAAAGAGTTCAGAACTATCTTGACTCAGTCAATTACATTTATATTTCATTTATAGTGGCTTCAATTGTTGCTGTTATTATCAGCTTAAGAGTTCAGAACTATCACACTCATCTACTATTGGCAAACGTAGTGTAGGACGCCCTCAGACTAGGTGGAGCGACGAACTCCGCATCCGCAAGGTGGATGAGAGTAGCCGCGGATCGTGCGTGCACTTGCAGAGGCTTATGCCCAGCAGTGGACTAGTATAAGCTGATGATGACACTCAGCTCTACCAAATTGCCTATGGGCTTAGTGTAACAGCTGCAGTGGGTATCTGTCTATCGGATAAAACACAACAGAATACAATGTTCAAGTAATAGAAAGTAAAGGCGGATTTATCTCGAACTAGCTGATCCGGCGGACTTCGTACCGCATTTTTTTTTATATAGTCTACGAGTATGTTACTCAGCGCTAATGTAGCATTATAATGTAGCATTCTAATAGTGAAAGATTTTTTTAAATTGGCCCAGTAGTTTTTGAGTTTATTCCTTATAAACATACATAGTACATACAAAAATACAAAGCTTTCCTCTTTATAATATTAGTATAGATAAAGATTTCTTCCAGCCAACATAAGGTGGAATTGAACCTTCATGCTTAAGTGGATGCAGAAAAAATGAGGAGATATAGGTTATAATGATAATGATGATGATGATGATGATGATGATGATGATGATGTTGTTGCAGAGAGGAGTCCGGCAGGTGGGGCAGCGAGGCGGCGCGGCGGCGCCGGCGCAGCTCGCCCCCGCGCCGCGCCTCACCCCTCCGCGAACATGAGCCCCTCTCACTTGCACGGGTAAGTTTTGTTGCAGGAGCAATTGCTTGTGACCGGTGATCATGACCACGACCACGGTTATATGGCCTTCTTTCTTTCTTCACCACGTCTTAGGCGAGACGAACAGGGAACGCCTTTTTTTGCTCACATTACAAAACCCGTATTCAGTAGGTCTTCTCAAGGTGACGATATAAATGGTTTTTATTATTTTATTGGGATAGAGATTGCTGATGGCCGCAGATGGTTTTTACAGCGTCACCGTACTTAAAGAGTTTTTCAACTTATTCAAAAGATAATGTACCTAAATGGCATACCACGCCATAACTGAAGATATCCGACGACAGCCGAAACACGAAGTTTGCCGAGAGACATTAAGAGATTTCGTTATTCATTTCAATATGGTAGTGAGTGAACTCTCATACTAATGCTTCAGTAGATGAGGACTCTGATTTCGGCCTTGCCATCTTCATCAGGTGAGATGAAGGCCAAGTGCTCACTTATTAGCAATAAAAAAATCAATCTCTTTTCAACGTCAAGACCGCCATCTAACGCTTTCATAAATTAAAAATTGTTAAACAATCCTATTCGTCCAGGCATCAGCCCCAACCTCCCCAACTGGAGGATCAGCCCATTCCAGTCCAGCACCGGTCTCGCCGGCCGGCAGCGCTGGGGCCGCTGCCAGCGGCGCCCGCTCTCCCCTACCCCTCGTCGCACCAGACATCCTGGCGATGCAGCTGTTGGACCAGCACACGCAGCTGCAAGCGCTTATGAAGCAGCGTCTGTTTCACCAACATCACATGCAGAAACAGGTAGGAAAACAGTTTTAATGGTACTAAGCCGTTCATTAGCAGTCAAAGTCTAATCGTTATAAGCCTTCACAGGCACTTAATAACATCAAAACTCTAATAAAAAAACAAATAATGATACTGAATTAAAATTTAGTACTAAATCTACAACTGATTCGGATTTTGAAAGATTTAGACTGAGAAGAGCTTGCTAGAAACCCAGGAGGCTTTTATCTTTTTCTCCACCTTTTGTGATGGCATGTCAAACCGTCCTATGCTGGTCTGGGACGTGAAAAGAATTTATTAGCTGCTTAACTTCTTGTGCATGTCTAACAGCCGACTAAAGGTTCCAAGATGCTCGCACACCAGGCAATCGGCTAGCAACCCATCACCGATGTTATCTATTCCACCTCGGAACCCTACTTTGTTATTCTAAATGTGGCTTCGGGTCACTAATAGTAAATGTACTCAAAATTTGTGGTTTCGATGCTCTCTGTCTACTCCATTTTGGAAGAAGGACGTGTGAGTGTGTGTGTGTATGTATTTTAAGCCGTTGGCTCCGGTGGTCGTCGTGAGGCAGCAATCATTATAACTCACCAACAACCTTTAGATTTAAGAATTTACATGTAGAAAGATATTTATAGACTGTTCGTTTCCAGCACATGTCTTCAGAAGCGGCGAAACGCCAACTCGAGCAATCCCGTCTCCAGGATCAGATCAACTTGAATCTGCTGTCACAATCCCATCTACCCCCACCTGACACGTCGCCTGGTAAGTACTGATGCCACATTTCAGTTTTATGACGTGGTGGAGACAATTAAGTTGTCACTAAATTATAAACAACCGTGTATGCTGAGTGTTTCAAAAAAATCACAAATTTAAAATCATTTATTCAGCAGGCTACAAGTAGCTCTTGTGAATGTCACTATGCCATCAGTTCGTAAGTCTACTCTGGGCGGGGAGATCTTGTACTAAGAAGAACCGGCAAGAAACTCAGCAAGTGTCCAAGCTCTTTTCTTCCTTACAGCGTCAAAAATATTGAAAAATACCGCCCTATCATAGCAGGACACTTTCCATTACAAATAAACACAAAACATACTTATAGAAGACAACCACAACATATAAAAAAAACAAATAATAAAAAATCTAGGAGGTTAACAAATACATCAGGTTTAGCTAATACCTGTGACTATAATCCCGAATATAGATAGGGTACCGTGAAGAGAACCCTGGAAAATAATGAACACACCTAAAAAGCATTATATGGCCGAAATATTGAGGTTAATAAATTATTGCTACTTAGTAAAATTGTATAGTGACAACCTAAGTCCAGCTGATACATTGTTCTTGGTCGTCAACCTTATGGTCCAACAAAACGAAAGTGGAAACATGTCATGGACTAACAAAAATAATGTGGACTAATAAAATAAATTTGGAGTTTTTGAACCAAAGCTACGTAAATATGATTTTGGATGTTATCCGTACTTGGTTGCATGGTTATATTTCAAGACACCTTTAACCAAACACCCCGTATACTTTGTGGAATTTATGGTATAGTCATTTACGATTGTACAGAATTTGCTACACAGAACACAATCCTCCCCCACCCAGGTTCCTTGCAGCAGCAGCTCGGCGCCCAACAACAGCAGCTGGTCCAGCAGTTGCAGGCTGTACAGAGGCAGTACCTCATGCATGGTCCACTCTCGGTCCCGCCGAACGCACCGCCCAGTAAGTACAGATGCTTGGACATCAAACTATTCAAAACTGTCTGTCTATCTTCCTAATTATTAATTTTCCAATACAAAATGATTTGTTTGTTTTGTTGTCATGGAAATCATTGATATATAAGGTCACTTTTTATCAACTGCAAAAATTTTGACAAAACATCTAATTATATCAGAGAAATAAGGCATTTAAAAAAAAATTCAGGCTACTTTTTGTTTAACTTTTCCTGACACAAAAATTATAATATTTTTAAGAGCGGCCTCTCTGTCGGATCTTTTGAATGAAACTAGGTGCACGTGTAAGCGGCGAAGGCATTGCGGCCTCTCTGTTTCGGCTCCTTTGAATTGAAACTACCGAAAGGGCTTTATTTTTCTTTTTAATCGAAATGTCTTTTGGCGTTTTTCTTGAAAACTAGCGTATAAAAATTTAAGGTTTTTTTCATAAAAATTGTTTATATATGTTGTTGAATTTATCCTCAAAATATTTGCAGTTGATAAAATGTGACCTTATATATTTAATTCAATGATGGAAACTGTCAAAGCAGTACGAAGTCCGCCGGGTCAGCTAGTGTTGAATAAAATTATTTGACTTTGACTTTGAATAATCCACCATTATTTCACATTAATCGACATAACATAAATTTTAGAAAATAAAACAAAACCGCAGACATGACTCTTCACTTTCCCGCCAAGAACTCCTTGGATAAGTTAATGTGCATGCGTGTGTATACTTTTTTTATGATGCTCCAATTTTTTTTTGAGATGGTTTGCTGATTTGTCTGGCTGCCTATGCAGCGTCATCGGCCTTTTGAGGTTGAACCTAAAAGGTTCCTTAACCCGTGCGATCAAAACACCGTCAGAGGGTTTCTAGAGGGATTGGCATCATGCAATCGCGCCCCTTTTCCTTTCTAGATTCTCCGAGGAGTTCGGGTCAGAAAGGGAGATGCTATAGCTTCTCAAAGGGGCAAAGCGCTCGAACCGGTATCCGGGGCTCGATTTTCAGTACAATTATCAATTGTAGCCATGGTTTTTACATACCATTCATTGTATGCAATTATAATTAGTGTTGTATCATTTTAGTAATTGAACTCGAATTTTCGTAAAAGCTATAAAAATCAATTTAAGTTAATCTCATTTTCCCATAGGAGTCACGCAAATACCCAAATGTGTCCTAAAGACCTGCTGATTTATGGTTTCCCTGCTCCAAGGTCTGATGCTGTGGGGAGGAGAAGTGGAGGAACACCCACTCTTCGGAAGAGGGGTCTGCAAGTGGCCCGGCTGCGACGCTCTCGCCGATGATTACCAGGCGTTCCTCAAGTAAGCCACGCCAAGAGTTATTTCAATAAAGGGCATAGGTATATACACATACAAACTTTATACAAACTTCAAACATTTTTTTTTTTAAGTTAACCTGTTTGTTGGAAAATATAGATCTGAGGGCACGGCAGTGCCCCCGCCAAGTCGAGCAAAAAAGCGGCGCGGCCGTACCATCCTTTTCTCGAAATAGTTCAGGCCACTTTCGACAACCTATAACTTCGTTGTGGATAAAACTAGAAGCTTGAATTTTCAGTTACCAAACAGGCATTGTATACACACGGTATATTTTAAATTTCATTCAATTTGAACCAGTAGTTTAAGAATTATAACTAGTCAAAGTTTTTTAATTTTGCCACTCAGTCACGAAAGTGGCAACATAAAAGATTTTTAATATTGATATAGTCACTATAAGTTGTTGTAAGGTTAGCTAATTACGTAATAACTTAAGAAAGAAGGTCCCTTGAGTAGGGACTGAATAAATTAACCGACTTGGTATTACATATTTCAAATTTTACATGCTTACAAACCTTATAGTTAAGTAAAAGAAAATAAAAATTGTTTTTCTTAAGTAAGTCATACTCTCAAAAACATTTATTATTATTATTGGTTATAGGCAGGCATTTGACCACAGCTCACCTGATGTTAAGTGACGGTGTGGTCGAGGTTGAAACATACCTGCCTAGAAATAGCCTATTCACTCTGGCCTTGAAGAGGTCCAGATTATACCTTCCAGGGAACACACTCGCAGGCAGCGCGTTCCATTGCCTAGCTGTACGTACTAAGAAAGTTGAACCGAATCGGCTCGTGCGACAAGGTGGCATATCTATAACATAGGGATAGAACTCGCGCATCGCGCTCCGATAGCGGAAAGTGGATGGTGGAATTAGGTCGTGCAAATCCTTCCCGCACTCCCCGAAATGAATCCTGTAGAATACCGACAGACGAGCCACCCTACGCCGATGTTCTAGACTTTGCAGCTTGGCGTCTATCAGAGCAGGGTCAATATGTCTCTTAGCTCGTTTTTCAATCGAGTCCAAAGCAGCTAGATGGTATTTGGCTGATCCATCCCAAAGGTGGCAGCAGTACTCTATACATGATCGAACTTGTGCTTGATAAAGTTGGAGCAGCTGTTCTGGCGCGAAGTACCGCTTGACCTTAGAGAGAACCCCAAGTTTTTTTGCTGCAGTCTCTCGATGTACTGCCTGAAGTTGAGGTTGGACGAGAGCTCTACACCTAAGAGCTGTAGGCTGTCACATTCCGGAAAGTTGGAGCCAGGTGAAAGGGGCTCCGCTTAGCGGAGAACAAACAAGCCTGTGTTTTGGCAGCGTTGAACATGACCAAATTGGCATCGCCCCAATCGGAGATTAATCCAGATAGTTGTGATTCACCCACCACACCGGCTCGGAATGCAGTCATCTTTTGAGGCGATCATGACAATAACCCGGTTTACTTATTAAGAGTTAACAAGATGTAGCCAGCCAGTTATCATAGCTAGTACCTACTCCCCATAGGCACCTGGAAGCAGCCCACACCCTAGACGACCGGTCGGCCGCCCAAGCTCGCGTACAGATGCAGGTGGTGGCCCAGCTGGAGCTGCAGCTGCGACGCGAGCGCGACCGCCTCGCCGCCATGATGCGGCACCTGCATCAGGCCAGGGACAACCACCACGCGCCCAAGCATGCTCACGGTGAGTCACTTCTAGCCTGAAGTAGGAAATCTTGTTCATTGCCGGTGCAAATTTCAGCGCTCTAGATCCAGTAGTTTGGGCTGTTCGCCCAAACAAGCTCAAGGTATTTTACCCTGCTTTACTAGCCTGAAGTATGACATATACTGTCTTGTCGTTCTCCATCGTCATGATTGGGGCCTGCCTGCAAAACTTCGGCGCTCTAGGTCGTCAGGACTACTCAGGACTTCCCTTCAGACAGTTTGCAGTCTTCTCGAGCCATATGATGCAGCAATGAAAGACATCTACCATGCGCAAAAAGACGCTCATGGTAACTTCATTAAAAGGCAGAAAATGCCTGGTATTATGATTCTGTCATTCCCGTCTATATGACCACGACAATATGTTGTTTCTTCTTTCAGGACTTAACCTTTTAGACAGTACACAGCTAATTATAGTAAATGCTACTTAAAACATATTCGAGTTTTACTGAGCCATATGATGCGGCACTTGTTCTAGGCGAGAGACAACCACCACGTGCCACGCTCATTGTAACTTATGGAAATGCCAGGGTTCTGTCAAGGGCCCGGCTATAAGCAGATACGGGTATAGATACAGCAGTTGGATTTGCAAATGGGCAAGAGCGCGATGTCTCAAAAAACTACATATATGATATTCTCCCAAACCTTGACTTTCAAAGATGTAATATTTCCTGAGACTGACACAGTTTTGTTTTATTTGTCAACACTCATGCACGTTTTAGAACACTTCAGAATCCAGTATAATTATATTCTGCAAAATACAAATATATTGAAAAATTACACAAAACTGCAAGGATTCTATGTTTTGCCACCAAAAAGTTAATTAACACACTTATATTGACCGGAATGATAAAAGACATTGTTTGATCTGAAGGCGGAGCCAGCGAAGGCGCCTCCCCGGGCCCGGTGCGTCGACGTGTCTCCGACAAATCTGGTGTTGCTATTGCAGGAGGTAAGAAATTTTACATTTTGATTAAAACAATAGTGTCTCTAAATAAGATTACTCCTTTCTTTTTCCAATTTCTTCCATCGGTTTCTGTAAGTTATTGTCCAGTACGAATGCAAGCATTCTATTGTCATCATAATCAGTTCACTACTGGACCTTAGTCCAGGAGAGGCCTATGCCTCTCTTATAGAATGCCTCTATTTAAAAACGTGATTATTAGAAGAATATATAAGAAATTAAGCAGACGCATTTTTCAAAAAATTACTTTAATTAAGTGAAAACCAAAATCAGTATTTAAATGTTTTATATTATTGTCACAAGGTCTGCCTTACATGCTCGAAAGAGCTGGATTAGATGTTCAACAAGGTAAAACAATTAAATTTCAGTACATAGTTAATTTAGAGTAGAACATTTTTAAGATTCACAGTGCAACCATTTAAACTTTACCACAGTTTGGATTTATTTTTAACTGGTGGTTCAACCGTTTCGTAATAAATCATTTTAACACATATTATAAAGCTTTCGAGACTCCTCCGTGCAAATTTTGCCTAGTACCAAATCTCACATTTCTCTGAAAGGGGCACGCAGTTTTCTCTTTACGCATTGATGTTATATGGATTACTTACTTTACAAGTTTATGTAATTCACAAGCAGGCCGTACACCATTTGATAAAGAGAATGCCTGCAAAGAAGATGCTACAAATCTAAGACATTTTTAAATTGTGTCTTCTACATTGCAGAGATCCAACGCAATCGTGAATTCTACAAATCGGCGGATGTACGGCCTCCTTTCACGTACGCATCACTGATTCGCCAGGTTGGTTAAACTTACTAATACCTTATCTCTTCCGATGGTCCACAGAATCAAAGTGTATCTTGGCCTCCGAATCCGATACAAGCGCTTATCTATCTGGGTTTTGTGCGGTTTCACGAAAAACTTAATTTACCTCGAAAGTATTTCGATAAACTTTAATACCCGTCGAAGTACACTAACTTAATTTGATTGTGTTGTTAAAAAGATTTTTATCTAACTCTCTAAATGTTCTCAAAAAATCTAAATGTCTCTCTTTATGTTTCTTTTTTAATTACGGAAGACAGTCTCAATTATTGCTTTATATTAGATTCAGCTTTATAATATTAGTTAAGATGTTAATAATAAAATCTGTTATTATTCACACTGTCATTATTAAAACAACATAATAGAAGTATGGGGGTCGGCCGCTGCAACACACATAAATACGTTAGAAAGAATACAAAAAAAATAGGTAATTAAAGTATTATTTCATTACAATTACTTAACGCCTACAAAATAATTATACGAAAAAACTAAATTGTTTAATCTCAAACAAATATACACATATTACACCTGCTGCGTTCTTACAAATTCCAACCAATCCAACATCATACTCGTACTCCATGAAAAAGCTAATAAATATAATCTTCGGAATAAAAATTAAACTTCAACTTTGTCCTGCACGAGCTAAAATGGAAGGAAAAAGATATTGTTTGAGGGAGTACAGCTATATAATAGGTTGCCCAACAACATTAAACAATGTGATAGTCGTAATGTGTTCAAAAGTAAGCTTAAAAGCGTATTATTATTATAGCAACTGCCTGATGAGTTTATTTTCTATATTTTGTATATTTATGATTATGGTAAATGTGTATTTAGCGCAAATTTCGTTGCGAGCGAATTGCAATTTGAAGATTTCACGAGCGGGACTCGAGCCCGCACCCCATGACATGCAGGGTCGGGTGCACTGCCAGCTGTGCTATCGTGGCTCAATATTGTATATTTCAAAAAATGAACACAGAAAGAGAGGGAAAAAATTAATAAAAAAGTCCATTCAAGACTAATTAAATATTTGTTATAATGTTCCAGGAGTAGCAATAAGAAAAATAAAACTGAATTTAACATTTTATATTCTCATTGTAAGTAAACTATATGTTTTTATGGGAAAATAAAAAATCTTTAAACCTAAAACAGTTGTTTTTTAAATTATCGGATTGGAACAGACCAATTTTCAAGAGCATTTTCTCCATTAAATATAAAAGCACTAGTTTCAAGCAAAAATCAATCATCCTTCAATCTTGTTTCACCCTTGTTGTTATTATGTGTTCTACTATGAAGAGTTCCTCAAGGCACATACTTCGTTCCACTTTTGTTCCGTTTGAAACTTAACTCGCGTATTAAATCTCAACGTTACAACTCTTCTAATTGATGTTTTATGTTTTTCAGGCCATAATTGAATCTCCTGATAAGCAGCTCACCTTGAATGAGATCTACAACTGGTTTCAATCCACTTTCTGCTACTTCAGGCGTAACGCTGCAACATGGAAGGTATGTTTCGGACTATACTAATCACTGTATCAATGGGACTGATACCTTATTCGATTTCAAATAAAGTAAATAGTAAATCATTTTAAAAACAAAAATATTAATTATGCTTTGTCAGGTCTTAAATAAACTGTCTAATATCGAATTAACATTTCAAATTAAAGAAAAGTATTTAAACTCGATTATTAAGCGCAAATTATTTGTTTTTTTTATGACAAAGCGAATTGTAAGTATCTTATTACAGAAGAAAAAAAGAAAAGCTAAAAAGCTTTATAATTATATATCATTTTAAAATGAAATAATTAACAGTTTCTTTCTTGACACACGATGAATAAAGGTAACACAACTTAGATAATAATTTTAAGTATGTTAAATTTTAGATCTTTCATTCTCCATCAAATAATTGAAAACTTTAAATCATCCAATGGACTTCTAAATTTATATATTTACACTTGGAGAATGGAAGATAACTTGAACCATAGTGCTTTCAACATAGGAAACTTATATTCGTATTAAAGCTTTAACCTGTTATATTAAGTGTTTATTGTTTGATATTTATCAATTGTATGTTGACAACACACTATTTGATAATACTTTGATCCAAGTAAACAGTCGAGTGGACATACCTACGAGTATATACCTGTACCTCACAATCTTGGAATCGTAATGACAAATAGTGAATTGTCAAACAAAGTTGTAGCCGAAACAAATATACTTACAGACAGTTCTAAATACTTATATTTTTTAAATAAAACAATTTTAAGTTTTAATTTCTTTTATAAATAAATATCCAGTACGGTACTTGATTTATATTTCAATGTAGGTACTCTAATTTTTGTGTACAATCAATATGTTTAACGACACTAATTCTAGTCATTGAAGCAAGCTCCAACAAAGAACATGTGACTAGACCGTCATTGGGCATAAAATATTGACACCAAAATCAACTACCGTATTGACGCATCGGCTACGGCTTCAAAAAACTAGTCTCCGGACTGTTGTTACCAAAAAACTAGTCGCGAACAAATAAAGACTAGGTTAGTACGACAACAGAACGCGGTCCGACACAACCTGTCACTCCACAAGTGCTTCATGCGGGTGGAGAACGTGAAGGGCGCAGTGTGGACCGTCGATGAGGTGGAGTTCTACAAGCGGCGGCCGCAGCGAGCCGCGCACGCGCCGCCCCTGCACGCGCCCGGGTACGGGCCCCGCCATGCGACCTGACGACTGCCATTACTACTCACATTACCGTACCACTAGTCACATCACTACACTACCTACCAACAACATCAAACAATACACAATAGCTATTAGCCTCTATACGACCATGTGGCAACTAAATATAACATTTAGCCATTCATTACATGACACATGCTGTAATACTATTCACATTGTTACATTATCGATCGACTTCTATTGATACTACTAACACACATTGACTACACTCATTTTAAATTTTCCATTGACTTATATCAACTCATAAGAAACTCACCACAACTCGTACTACTCCATTACTACTCCCATTACCATACCACTAGTAGCGTTACCAAGCTACCTACCGAACGACCTCATCAGTTGACTAGCAGTAACATTAAACAACATCAATTAGTCTCTATTTTGACACATAATTTAAAACTGTTCGCATTGCTGAACCTTTGTCAATCTAAAAGAAACACAGCAACAAGTGATACTACCACATTACTACACACATTACCGTACCACTAGTCACATTACTACACTATCCACAGTCCTACCTATTCAATTAACTAGCAGCAACAACTAAATTTAGCCTCTTCATGACAACAACTACATTCACATACACTACCAATAGACGTCCATTGACTCTATATCAATTAAAAAGAAATAGCAACAAATGGAATTACCAAATCACTACTCTCATAATTTACTTTTTCAAATGCTCTAACTACATCAACTCAAAAGAAACAGACAAGCAATTAACAGCCGAAATTAATAACCTATCCTCGGTAAGAGATAGGCCTACTAGAGCTTTGTTGCTTAGTTATATCTGTTAATTATCGGAAAATAACAGCGGTTGCTTGGTAACTAAACTAAGATAGGCCTATCTCTTACCAGAGATAGGTTATTAATTTCGACTGTAAGACTATTACATTACCACTCACATTACTGTGCAACTAGACTAGTTGGATTACTACAGTACCAATTTACCGTTTTCAATTGACTCCATATCAATTCAAAAGACCACATTAGTACATACTTTACCGTACCACTAGTTGGCTTACTACAAATACTCGGTCGAATATTATCTCGTTGAAGAGTACTCTTCAATTGACTTTATATCATTTCAACAACGCCACACTAACACACAAAACAACAACGAAAAACACAGCAGTTACAAAATATAACATCTATTACCCTACACATAATAGATACTATACCATTATTCGTATCGCTACATACCAGTCGACGACAAATGACCCAATACAACTGAAAAGTAACACAGCAACAACAAAACACAAAATTAATGACCTCCCACACGATGACACGACACACATAATATTACATCATTACTTATTTACATTACCCTACCACAATCAATCCACTTATTCAATTTACTCTACAATATTAACTTAACAAAATAAATGTTCAAATACCAGTAATAAAATACAACTTTAAACCCTCCACACGACACACATTTATTGAAACTTTACTAAATCACTCGACATTAGCGTACTATAAGTCGCATTACTATACTATGAATTCGCTCACTTAATTAACTCTAACATTAAATAAAAAACACAATACTAACAAAATGCGACATCAAGAACCCTCAACATGATATACTAGGTATACTACAAAACTTAGAGTTACATCATCAGTAACTGTATGTAGGAAGCTACACACAATACACATTTTAATAATACTTAGCTACGTAACACAAAATATACAGTTAAACATACAAGTTCTTCGATAACGTCTCCAACTAAAATATATTTTGCAGCATTTTGGACCAAATCGCAAACTTACCCCAAAGCAAATACTATACAGCACTGACAGTTTTAACTTCCCGACCAATAAAACACAATATCTATACAACATACACGACCCCCACAACTATCTACAAATAACTTGCAGCAACGAACTGAAAGAATACTCATCTCATCACATACAAGTTTAAAACGATACTTTGCTTTTTAATACACACTAACAACAATCATGGATTACTAACCAATTATAAAAACGCCGTATAATCATGGGTCCTATTACAAAACTTCTAAGCAAAATAATAACCGAAATAATTTGTTTTATAATACAGAATCACGTACAATTCTAAATAAAACAATTCCTATGTTATTCCAAAAAAAACGGAAAAGGCTTTTCCAAAATCAGACTTTTCATAGTATACTTCCCAGATAAAACCGTTATATAAACAAAACATATATGAACATGATGCATAAAAAACCAGCATACTACACACAATACTACATACTTACATACCAGTAAAAATCTAATTAATATTTACAAAGAGATTTAATTTTACAATAATTTATTGTAACCTTCACAGCAAGACAAGACAATTTTGACACCGCAGTTAGGCCTACCTAATCTTGCACTGAACAATAAGGCATAAATACTAAAACACTGTTTATATCAAAACTAAAAATAGATACCTACAAGCATTTCTTATCGAGACCCAATATAATCTTTCTTCTGTGACACGACACAATGCTTTACAAAACCGTCTATTTTCAATGAAAAAAAATATTTTTAATATTTTTAAATTTTTCATCTTAGTACCTAATAATTGGGATCGAGAAATGACAAAATAACTTTTTTATTTATACTCGTACATTGGACTGTGCAAGATTTAGTAATCTTGAACTAAACTAAACTTAGTAGTCCATTGACATTGTAAATTGTAAAAGAGAAATATTTGTTAAAATTACAAATTATACTTATTAGTATACTTTACTACGATGCAATGTACACTCAACACACTATAACACTAACAGACATCACACTTTACACAGATTTCTAAATTCAATATTTTAATCTTCTCTTAAATATTTTCTATCTAACCTAGCAATGTATTCTAATTCTTATTGTGTAAATAAACGTTTAATCTCGTTTCAGATTTCAATTTGTAATTATTTGTGTAGTGGTTTTTGAATTTGAATTTTTGTAAGTAACGTCACAAAAGATTTCATATCGAAATCATTTGTGGCTTTACGGGATTGTGAAGTCATGTACTTTTTCGTATTTAGGTCTCGTTATATGTGTGTATACGTGAATTTCAGCGCAACGGTGAATAACGTTTTACTCGCTTGCCTATTAACCTTGCTCCTATCATCTGTCCTATCCTCGGGTCTGTCTTCTTGGGCCATCGATTCCTGCATGCCATATCGTTGATGATGTATCTCCACGACGATCTGATTGTGCTTTCATCGCTGCTCTATCAACACAATCACTTTTATTCATATTCACTTACTGATTTGGGTAATCGAAGCTGCCGATGGAAGCACATGTCTCGTTTTCGATAAACTAATCGCAGAACATGTCAATATAGATTTTAAATGGAGATGAATTATAGAATGCGATCCGGACGAACCTGTCTCTACACAAATGTTTCGTGCGGTATGAGGACGACTTCGGCTCCTTCTGGATGGTGGACGACGCGGAGTTCGTGAAGAGACGCCACCTGAGCCGCGGTCGCCCGCGCAAGTATGAGCCGGCACCCAACGCTCCCCCACAGTAAGGGCGCAGCCGCATCTCAAGCTGCGACCGTCCAACGAATCTGTTAGGCTTGACGCGGTCACTCAAATAGTCGTTCATATTAGCATTACTGACGGTTTAACTGAAAAGCCTCGTAAATATAAAAGATTTTGTGGTTGGTAATGCCAATAGAAAGAGCTATAAGCGTTGTCTGTGGCATCTATGACTCCACGTTTATCCGGTACTCGAAGTAGCTAAGTCGGCCAAATTTATGAAATAACTCCAGTGTTTGAACATCTTTTAAATTTTCAAAACAATCTATTAACAAATGTTGGGTCATAGGCGTTTTAACGGATAAATCAAAAGGATGCCTTTATAAAGCTAGCTCAAATTATAAATTTAATTACTTACAAAATTGGGAAAGATAATTTTTTTATTAATAACTTAAATAGCGAAAGAATGAATTTGTTTTTACAATGGGAATCGTTGGACGATCGCGTCCATAAAATAGTATCTTTGTATATCGACAATTATCATATAAAAAAATCAATCGTGATAATTTTCGATAATTCACTCTAGATCGATGTTTCTGACCATTATATTGTAAAGTGTTTCACTGTGTAAGCTTAGATTAATTTCAACATGTCATGTTAGCGTGTATAACTAGAATCACGTGACTGTTTCAATAAATTATGAAAATGTGTACTTTAATTTGGTATAAATTCACTATATACACCATAGAGTAGATAGCCGCTATCGAAATGATTTTATTTTATTTATAAGAAAGTCATCTAAGTACACATTTTCAAAAATTATAAATAAAACTTTAGTTTAGACTCTTAGAGTGCAAAGCTATAACCAATTGTTTTGCTATAGTTTTTAACATCACAAAAATAATACAATTTGTTTAATAAATTAGCTTAAACCATACATATGTTGCTAACGTAACTTTCAATATTTTTAATTTGTATTTGACGATATCCGTAAGCTATATCAAGTTAACTGCGACCATGTTTACCGATTTATGAATGCATGTATTTATAAATGATTGTAATGAAGGATCGTCGTTGGATACCCAAGTAAGACAAAGAGATCTTCTTAAGTGTTTATTTTCTCCCATCTTACACTAGCATGTTTTATTCCTATATCTATAGTGGTTGAGGTAAGTCTTCGCTTGTAAGCTTTGCATGTGCATTTTTGTCGCACGTTATTTTTCAAACTTTTATCTAACATTTTTCGATATGCTTGCCTTTTTATTCTATTTTATTCTATTTATCTTTCTCTCTCACTCACACACATTGACATCATCTCCTACACACAAATCACTCTTACAGATAATTGGAATTTTATTCAAAATTTTACACTTCACATAATACACACCCAATATTCACAATAAGTAGTAATAATAATGGTGTTTATCCATTATTTGAGAAAAGGTCTGTTATGGCCGGGGTATGATTTATTTTTATTTTATTTTGTCTAACAAGATTCACAATTTGGAAGTCTTATGAAATTAATTTACAGATTTCAATTAAAGTCTTTTATTTCAATAAAGATACTTTTAATCAATTTAAAAAAAACGATTGTGTTTATATTTTTTAGTTATTAGAGAGTTTATTCTATAATATGCATTTATTTGACAGATTCATGGGAGCCCAAAGCCCTCCAATGATGACCAGCCCCCATGGGTATAGCGAAGCTCTGAAGCGAAATCTACAGGTATTCTTTCAAACTAACATAAACTAGTATAACTATCGTCATGGTTACTTAAGAACGGGATTATTACCATGTTTTTATTGTATTTGCGTTTCTAATATTTGATGGTCAGTAAATCTGTCATTAAGGCACATACAAAAAAGAAACTCATGCTAATACGAGTACTACTTCAGTAACGGTTAGCTGCTTCATAGAAATCTTTTGCTCATACCATACAATTTCACAGTGACGTAAACTTAACGAAATTATTGCATTCTAGGGCATGATGGAAGACTGCAACCTATCGTACATGTCCAATGACGATCACATGATGCAAACGGACGATTATCCATCTTCTCACGATGATTATAAGTAAGTAAAATTAATAATAAGTAGTTACCGAATTTACCACTATTATATTCAACAACGGGGAAGCGTATGGTTTTTATCTCTTATTTATTCATTTATAATAAGGTACACAAAACAAATTGCAGTCAGCTAATTCCAGATGATATGCGATTATAAGATGAAATCACTTCAAGATAAGAGACATACGTCTCTCTTACACACAAAGTTCTAGAAGAAACAACCTTATTTCTTTACAACGGGAATGCATTTGACATTTGTTTCACCTGATGGTACCACTAACAAAACCATTGTGTACACTCCGCTATGGAAGAATTTTAAAGTTTTGTGGTAGCGTACACGAAATCAATTAAAACCAATTTTAATATAGAAATTTTAACATTCGAACCTACAGCAGAGCACCAATGATGAATGGCTACGGCAGCGGCAGCACATCCCACGACGTGAAGGCCGAAGATCTAAGCGCCAGCGACACGCAAGACATCAAACCCAACATTTACGCGCTCAAGAACGAGATGCAGGCTTCCGACTATTCCAACAAAGGTAGTTTTTGTTTGTTTAACATATTTTCACGGAGAGAAGGTGCCTCCTAAATCGCAAGGAATCACGTTACGCTCGCTAGAATCGCAGGAATCTTGCTCCAATTTACTAGTATGTTTTCTTGTAGAATCATAAATCATAAACAAAAACCTAATTGTGAATAAGGGGGAATATCTTCTTTTTTTGAAAGCTGTTTGAAGAAAAATTGTAAATAAAAAATATGTATTTGTAAATATTCCTTTAAGTTTATTCACTTATATGTGTCTTATTACCCCGTGCGTTTCTCTTCAGGTGATTACTCCAATTCCAATAAGGAGTCTTCGAGCAACAGGTCCGGTGAGACTAGCCCATACGACGACTATCCCCGTTCGGAGGACCGCTACCGACCCTCAATATCTCACATCAAAGACGAAGCAGAGAACTTGTCACTCAACGAGCAAAGATCTGACAAATAAACGAAACAACCAAAAAAAAAATCCAAAACAATTGGATTCGCCATACCGCAAGTTATGAATCCGTTTTCGATCGAATTGCAACAGTGAATCCGTTTTAAATCCAACTAGAATAATATTCAACTAGTTACGGATTCATTAGCGCAAGTGATTCGCGATCGATTTTATTTTTATTCTAAAAAGTTTTTATGGACGTTTAAAAAAGAAACGAAGTGAATACTTTTTATTGTTCTGCTAATGTACTTATTGACGATTACTTTGCGTAGTGTTGGGCAATATTAACAGTATGTAATACAGTTTACATTTACGGGTGTAGATCTATTTCAAGTTATTAGGACGGTGTTAGATTGTAATGTGTTCACTGTTGGAGGTTTTTTTTAAAATATATATATATAACGAAGTGGACGATCTCGAAATGAGGAATTGTAAGTTATCCGTAAGCATTTGATTTTGTTTTAAGCTGACCCGGTTTTAACGGGATATTGAAGTATTATAGGATTTATGAGTTTTTTTTAGGTCTCGTTTTAAATGGTAAGTTTGGTAGCTGCAGTTTTTTCATATAGTTACATAGATCTAGATAAGTGTTAGGAACTTTTAGATGAAAACGAATTTTGACACCTGACGGGCGTTCCCCTATGATTAACCTTAAAAGGTCCATATCAATATTTAAAAATATTTAATCTTCAAAATGTAAAATAAATACTAGAACAATAAGTAGTTTTATTCGGCTATTATGAGATATGTCAAGTTAATGTGGAATGTACGCTTAGCGTTATTTTAAATTTCCACATCATTTCTGAATTAATTAAATCCATATTTTTTTTTGTAATATTATTTTAACACGTTCACCGCGAAACGAGGTCTATTCAACCCCATACGTGTCCAAACAAGTGTGCGCGGAAATTAATAATCATTCCCTTACATTATTACCGATTGATGTTACATAAAGCTTATGAAAGATACATTATGCTGTTATGCTTAATGGTATTTTTAGGTTCCAGTGAAACAAGTAAAACGGGAGTAAGACCAGCTTATAGAGCATTACGTGGCGATCCACGATACATATCCTAAGTTAAGTACATACTTAACTCATTTTTGAAAAAAAATCGACTTGCTGCTCTTACTGTTAGCGCGACAGGATTTTTGTAATACCAATTTAGCAACCGCAATAATAGCAGTCGCATTGCAATTGTACAATTAGCAACTGGTTCTTTTTTCGGTAATAAGCCTGCTGGATAAGAAACACCCTACAGAGCGCATAATCGCTTAACAGAGTATTTTCAAAGTAACGGTAACTTAATTGTACTGCTGTGTTGAGTCTCACACAGGTAAGACTTTGTTGTTTGTTGCAAAGTGTGAAAAAGTACGTGTCTTTAAAATGTTTAGATTGTATCTAGACTTGATGTTGAGACATATGTTAAAAAGAGGTTTACAAACAAAATATATTTTTCAAAAACTAACAAGAGAAAGAGCAGTACCGGCTTACAGGGAAGAGATTTACAGCAGCCAAGAAGCACAATGTAATATTTTAGATTATAGTTTTTAAAACAACGAAGTTTTATTTTTAATCACTATTACATATGTATTGATACGACATAAACAAAAGAAGTATAACTGACATTCAGTTTTATTCAAAAGTCAAAACCTGCTGTGCTAGTAATTCTTAATTTAAATGTTAATGCTTATGAAGTAACTACTTAACAAACTTAACTGAAAGTGTTTTCATCTAAAATTGAACTGTATCAATTGGGTAGCTGGAAAAAAAGTCGCGATCCAATCCGAACCCCTCGGAGAATTTAGTAGGGCTCGGGGTCAGGCACTAGTGCGTGATGTCGTTCCCTCTAGAAAACTTCCGCAGGTCTTCGTTTCACACACCTTGAACGAGCTTGAGTCAAAAAAAGTCCGTTGAAGCTGAAAATGCCTCTCCAAAAAAAAATTATAAAAGCTTGGACAATTTAAATGTGTGTATCAATAAAGTTTGTTTGAAGAAATTCTGAATGTAACTTTAACTAAAGCAATATTAGTTCATGCTAAAGCTTACGAGGCAAAATGCACCTCGTAACGCCAAGCTCTAAGGGCTATGTACACCTCGTTTCGCGCATTTTTCTAACTGCAAAATTGTAGCCGCTTTGAACGTATTCAAAAGGGATCTCAAAAACTGTTAGGCTCACAATTGTAATTGTTTATTAATAACTGATACACATACATAATGTTCTATAATATTTTTTATCAAATGAGTTTAGGCACTGATCAAGAATTGTGATTTCTATTTGTTTTGTTTAAAAAATGATCTGATGTGTTATTTTTTAATGATTTTTATGGTAATCGATTTATTTTTTAACTATAAAAAAGCCATAGTTTTAAATGGCGGCGTTCTATTTTTTTAAGTTTTTTTTTACAATATTATTCCATGGAATTGCTTTTTGTTTAATTATTAGCTTAAGACTAGAATTGTAAATATTTATCATGAATTGTAAATTCTTTTTAAAATATTGGTAACATTAGACGTGTGTAAACGTTTACTTATTAAATATAACTATTGCATATTAAATCGTTCATGTTGTAGAGAATTTAGAAGGTTTAGTAGTAAAATTTTCACTGTACTATGATCAAAATATCAAGCGTAACATTTCCAAATAATAATAAAAAGTTTTTTGTTGACTATCGCCTGTGTTATGCTTGATGTGTCGGTGGCAGTATGTTAATGGCTATCGAGGTTTCGTTATTTTACAATAATAAAAAAATACGCATTTTCAAGTATTGCATTTATGAAGTAAATTATAGTAAACGTACCTACCTAGAGTGTGTTTCATAAATCCGATTTAATAAATTAATATAAATTAAAAGGGTGAACCTAATCATATCACAAGTATGTATGTATAACTTGTAATACTAGTAATATTGATTGGTAATAATAAATGTATACCTGACTTGCAATAACAATAAATTGTAGAATTGTCAAATTGGGCAATTGGAAACAGGGGTGCTTGGATAAGCTTAATTTTTCCTCTTTTAAGAATTGTAGGGTTAGATATTTAGGGTAACTAAGCTGCTACTTTTTGTAGGAAAGTAATTAGAGTACGAAGGCTTTCCCTTTAAAAGAAAAAAAACGGGAGTTTGACATCCAAAATATGGCAATACAATTGTAAGTGGAATTTACAATTACCCCTGTTCACAATTACCCAGATTGACTTTAATAATAAAAACTTTATTATAACCTCTTACATATTCAGTGAATTTCTATATTTTACGTCATTTACACTGCCAAATTTGATTGAATCCAGTTTACGAGAAAACAGTTAAAATACCGCCTCATTTTTTTATATTAACTAATTTTATATTAGTTATATTTTTAATAACTGTTATTTTATTTTATTTAAAAATATAGAACAGTTTTATGAAGTTGAAACAACAGATGCTCACAATTAATTAATTTGATTTAACGTTAAATATTAAGTACAATGTCGTCCGCCATTTTGTTTGTAAAATTCGCATTACATTTTCCAATTATTAACAAAGAAAATAGTAAATAGTATAGGAACTCGTATATATTTTCTGGAATTGATTAAAATTTATAAGCGACAGTTAATATGAGTTACGTATGTAATTTTTAAACAATAAGACGAAAAACTCTTTTGTGTTAAATTAAGAATGTATTAATTTCAGAATATTCTCTTTAATTATGCAGATTTGGAGAAAACATCTGGCAAAGTAAAACGCAAAGAAAAAAAAAGCAAATTCTAGTATTTAATATTCCAAAGGCATCACTTTGTATTAAGGTAATAATGATAATTTGGTATTACTTTTACCCTAATCGATGATACATTCTTGATTAAGAGAAAAGCATTTTTGGCACAAAACAACGTGGCATGAATACATTTATTGATCATTGTAAATTATACTTAATTAGTGTTGTATTAAACCAAATCATTACAATTATTTTACTGTTTCATTTATCAACATTCTTTAAACTTAAAAGAGTTTGGTACCTTATTTTCGCACATTCAAGGAGCTGAAACATAACAGTTTTACTCCAACCTTGGCCAAATACCAGAAAAGTAATACTATTTCATTCCATTGTCATCATCATCATAATTTTTATTAAAAGGGGTGATTTTTGAATCTCACCGGGCGGCGTGGCAATCTCGAAATCAAAAGTGACATGAACATACACTACGAAACATATTAATATATTTGTTAAATTTGTTACCATCGATGATTATTTACATATAATTTTACGCAAATATTGTTGCGAACAAATTACAATTTGAAAAAAGACAAAGTGTTGAAAAAATTCCACGAGCGGGATTCGAACCCGCGTCTGGTGCACTACCAACTATGCTAATCATAATCATAAATAAAGCTTGCCTAATTCTTAACTGATCTTTCAATATTTGTAAAAATATTAAGATCGGATGTCGATGACGTAGTTGTCGACATTGAATGCCTCCTTTGGTTTACAGAGTAAGAGTAGTTAGTGTTGATTAATTTTGGCGAGTTGGATTGAACCACAATAGCATAGTTGGTAGTGCACCTCACCCGACACGTCATGGGGTGCGGGTTCGAATCCCGATCGTGGATTTTTTTCCACACTTTGTCTTTTTCAAATAGTTACCATCGACTTTGAATAAGAGTAGCAAGGTGCCTAGTGTGAGTTTTGTTTACTATCCGTATTCATTCGATTACGTTTACGAAAACGCAAATTAGTATGGCATTGAAGCAGCGCCTCCTGGCGACATATGAGAAGAGTTAAAATATTGCCATACAAATTCTCGTTTTCGTGAACGTTAACGATTGGCGAATGAAACTCGCACTTGGCACCCTAAAGTAATCGTAATTGATATCATAGCATTAGAATAAGTCGCCGGTTCAAAAATCACCATCTTAAATCAGATTATAGGTCATTGATTAAATTGTGGCGGCGCCACCTACCGCATACGCCGCACATTACTCGACACGAAGCAAACACCTTCTCAACCGTGTCAACAGATGGCGTTACAAACGCATACCAACGACGTCGCCATACTACGACGATGAAATAGTATGGGAAGCCTACATCGCGGTAGCGAAGTTTCACCGTCTCCTTCGCTATATACAGCACCTCCAACTAACATCCGTTGGACCTCGGTCCCCGAGCTATACCACCCAGCTCGGAGGAAGATCTTCCCTATGGCCTTCCTCAATGTGGCATTCTACCTACCACAGGCTTCCCTACAGTGGTGACCCCGACGTGATGTACCACAAGCTTCCCTACAAAATCAAGCCACCAAAGTTGATACACAATGGGATGGTCATTCCTTACTCCCGTGATTGCTTTAGAGGTCCCGGATCACTCTTGTGGTGGCCCATCGAGGAAGCACAGATTCCGTCAAACCCCAACCGATCGGATTCGCCCGGACTCGACCACGCGACTTAAAACTTAAATATCGTCCATTTAGAGCCTACTTTTGTATGATCAAGTTTAGCTATTAACAAACTAGAATAAATTTGCTACACTCTAAACACCCAACAACTTTATTTTCTGTGCGTTTTCAATTTTTTTTTAACGTCAAATATTTTTTTGGCATTTTGCGAATTACGTCATCGGGCGCAGGTGCTGTAATTTGTTTTGTTCCTGATTTAAAGGGTTAATGGGTATGCTCTTCTCTCCTGGTGGGGGGAGTTCGGAGAGAATGTTCCCTATGAGCATCAATGCATTTTTTCCTGTATAAAAAACGAATCGGTAAGTACAGACGCTGCTAATCAACCTATCTACATCTGTCAAACTTCAATACATTTTCAACCTTACTTTAAAGACAATACGTTCAAAGTCTATTGAGGAAAGACAGTTTGTTGTTTTTTTTAATGGATTTGCACAAGCATTTCGCCAATGAATGTGTTACAATACTTAAATAAACAATATTAATATCTTTCATGTATGACGATGATGAATGATAATAGAAATGAGAAGTGCGAAATGATATACACCCCAACCCCTCGAGTATCTCAGTAAAGATGTGGGGCTTTACTAAGTCCTCGGGCGGACTTCTTGAGAGAATTTGAAAAGTGATGTTGCACTGTTTTGTTTCATTTGCCGACACTCATGCACACTCACGAACACTTAACGGTTAATAATCCACCATTATTTCACATTAATTCTTTTGGTTTTTGTACAACTATTGGTTTTTGTACAAATCAATTTATACAACATGTAACAAAAAGGTGTGGTCAAAATGAAAAGATCCAAAGTGTATCCGATCTTAGAACTTCTATGTGTTTTTATTAAAGACATAAGTAATTATTAAATTCAATTTGTCATGCAATGGTTAATGAAATATTTATATTTGTGAAGTGATGCGCGTCAGACGCGCATAAGCTAGTAGCAGTGATCATAAATGTTAGTACAGAAGTTACTAAACCAGACTTGTTTATTTAGATGTGACGTCACAATAGAAATATTAAATTAAAAATTGTATAACACATTATAGTTAATAATCATGACTTAGTAACTCTGCATACAAGATCTAGATCGGATACACTTTGGATCTTTTCATTTTGACCACACCTTTCTGTTACACGCTGTATATTTGAATATTAATGAAACTTTCTTGTTATGCTTAAGGGAAATACAGAGGAACCCATCCACCGTTTAGAGGTTTATATCATCTACATAGGTACACGCAGTAGGTATTACATGCTTGACTTGGTGCAAGCATTTTTTTAGGAAACATGCTATTTTCCACCTTTTTATAAGTGGCGAGAAACTTTGGTTCCAAACTATTTTTATAGCTCTTATTATTATTGTTAGCTTTATTTGCATTATTAGCTTATTAGCTCCGAGGCATTCGAACAGATAACTCATCTATAGCACACCTATAAAAAAAAAATTACAAGTCGGGTTGGTCACATCTACAAGCATCTACTCTAATAAGTCCATAGTCATCATTTCAGTAGTCATCAGTAGAATAATTGTGAATTATTATGAAAGAATAAAATGAATTGCGAATTATTATATGGCACAAATGCACAATGATGACTTGTATTAACGGGATTATAAACCATTTTTTTGTTTCTGTTCCTGTATATTGTATACGCAGGAACAGGAACTCAATCCCGTTAATAATGAATATACCAGATGATATTTTTTAACACAGCCAGAAGTGTCTGCATAACAATATAATTGTGCATATGCTCCGAAAATATCTTGACGCTCGTCACTTGGCGGATATGATTCGTCAGATAAAATAAATAATGCCTTTTAGCTCGTTTTGAGTTGAGTGTAGCAAGACGTGTGTGTTGCAGCACAGTTGCGTCGATAGCAATTTAACGAAAAGACTAAAATAAACAAATATTTTTTGCATGCCACATTGATGTACATTTAACTACATAAATAGGTATCTTAAAGTAGGCGGAGGAGCAGGAGGCGTGAAGAGCCCGTTCTACGAGGGCTGAGGTTAAGCAACGGCCGGTCATCGGATGGGTGACCAAAATGTAGCATCTCGAGTTCCTCTGTGCTTCGGAAGACACGGACAGCTGTTGGTCCCGGTTGCATTAGCAGTCGTTAACAACCACCAATCCGCACTGGGCCCGCGTAGTGGTTTATGGCCTGTGGGGCCAGCGCAGCGGTGGGGACATAATATAACCTAAAAATATATTAAAATAAACAAAGTAGTTGTGGAGAGCAGCTTTGTACAGCTTTCGAGTTAATTTTTACATATTTTATTTTATTTTATTTTTGCTTTTGTGCATGTATTTTGTTTCATTTATGTTATGTAAAAATAAAAGTGTTTAGTTTACTACAATGCTTGTACGATATTTTTGTGCAGTTTGTATTGATCTCTTTTATTTCCGCAGCTGCATAAGGTCGACATACAAAAGATAACTTTGAAAGAACAACATAACTATCTAACCTTACTTATTCACAAATACAATATATTGTTTTACTAGTAATATAGCCGATCGAATGATTGATGATTTGTTTAGCCGAAAATAAATTTGTTGACAAATATTTCTTATGACTGATTTCATACTTCGACTGTAACATGTAATGAAGTATATAATTATACGTTTATATTGATACTCGGAAGCTCATGCATCATGCATGCCTGCAGTTGCAACGAACCTGGAATCATATTAATTTATATGTTGACTAAAACAATAAAAGAGAATTATTGTTTTATTATCTATTTCTTTCTATATTTTGTTATTTGTTCTTTATGATATAATATAAATAAAAGTTACATCTTTCAAAGTCAAAGTCAAATCATTTCTTTAACATCATTTCTTTAGCTTTCACAGGTACTTATTGACGTCAAAGTTATAAAATCCATACAAAATTTGAAAAAAGACAAAGAGTTGAAAAAAAACCGTGGCCACGATTGCATAGTTGGTAGTTCACCTGGCGACGACGACGGCATGTCATGGGTTGCGGGTTCGAATCCCGCTCGTGGAATTTTTTTAACACTTTGTCTTTTTTCAAATTGTAATTCGCAATAAAAGCGTAAAATTGTATATAACCAAAATCCAAATAATAATAAAAAGATTATAAAAATATATTAAACTACTGAATCCACCAACAGTTCTGATTTTGAGGTTTTGAGGTTATTAGCATTGTTGTGTTCCGACTTCTGACAGAGATAAGATAGCCACTTCATACCTTGAGGGAGTGCTACATTCCTTGCAAAAAAAGGTACAAACTATAATGTTTCTATTTTTTTATTAAAGTATTCAATTTTGTACGAAAAAATAATAAATCCACGTGGACGAAGTCGCGGGACAGTGTTAGTCACAGAAATAATTAATGAACTACAAAAGTGGTAAAAATGGTAGATTTGTTAGCTGTGGAGTAGAGTTTCTTGCGCCCATTCTTCTTCACAGCTAAAAAATAGACGTCCTGAATGGGTAGTAGGTAAAAATGTATGGACGATTCAAAAGCACTTTTCCTAAGTTTATTGGAATAAAAAATGTTGACTTTGTATTATTATTATCAGCCCTGACTGTCCCACTGCTGGGCAAAGGCCTCCCTCCATTTCTTCCACCCATTGCAGCCCTTAGCTAATTAATTACAGTTTTAGTTAAATACATCCAGTTCGTCCCGCCATCTCCTCAGTCTACCGCGGCGCCTCCGTATACTCAAGCTGGTATAATTTTCAATAAATATCATTGATGAATAAGATAAAAACAGTAGCGTTATACCTAATTCTAATGCAGGTTACAGATGGAAAACCAATAATAATAAAATAGGGTTATAATTAAATAAACGTGCACAAGTTACTGTTGATTACAATGTGGCTGCAATTCGTCGATATCGTACGCTCAGCTTGATTTATGAATAGAAGCAAGTGCATTAGTGATGTGCTTTGATGTCGATAATTTGCATCGATAGATTAAAGAAATATTGATTTAAGTGAAAGAGTAAAAAAGATAATAAATTACAAAACTATTAAAATAACATAAAAATCAAATAAAAGTTCTATCAACATAAATTAACATTACCAATAGAATCTTAAATCAGAACGCAAAAAAATTTCGCCACCCTGATATCCGACTCTTTGTATCATCATCATCATTTTATGTCCCCACTGCTGGGGCACGACCCTTTCCTATGGATGGATAGGGAGAACGGGCCATAAACCACCACGCGGGCCTAGTGCGGATTGGTGGTTGTTAACGACAGCTAATGCAGCAGGGACCAATGGCTTTACGTGCCCTCGGAAGCAAGGAGGACCTTGAGATGATATATTTTTGGTCACCCATCCGATGACCGGCCTTTGTAAAAGTTTTTTACGCTACCAGGCGGGGTAACCATTGCGCCATTGAGCTCCTCGACACTTTCTATAATAGTCCTAATTAAAGAAGTCTTAAGTATAGTTATGGCACAACTCAATCACATAAGTCCTTTCTGCGAGTGGTTTTTTTAGTACGTCAAGTTTTATTATATTTTTTAGTATATTTCAAGTTTTGTGTATTTTGTTTTTTAAAACCATTAACCAAAACCTAAAAATTTTTTTTCTAATAAGTATGGTCACTTGAGTGAATGAATATTCTATTATAAGAATATTATTCTTAATAAGTTAACACAAATGTAACACTA
Organism: Eudonia mercurella; assembly: GCA_963082485.1. NCBI lineage: Eukaryota > Metazoa > Arthropoda > Insecta > Lepidoptera > Crambidae > Eudonia > Eudonia mercurella. The sequence goes on from OY720048.1 coordinate 2,636,668, forward strand.
TCGACATTTCACCCACCTCACGTAGACACAACACTTCGTACGACATGTGGCTCTTAATTATACGTAACAACAAAACCGATGGGCCGACAAAAAATCTAAAATAACTGTTATTTTTTATTCCCGATCTGGTTACTGAACTCCGGAGTAAGATAGAAAAAACAACACTACTCTTTTTCACTTACCACATGTCCAAGAATGGGTTAAACGTTTTTTTCCCCAAAAAGTGTCATTCCGATTCGAAATGGAAAGTTAGAGGTTTTATTTAGTTTTTCACTGGCCGGTTTTTTGTTGTTCCAAAAGAATTGTGAGATGAGTAATAGACGAGCATGTGGTAGTGGTTTAACTGTCATACGAGATGCACGTGAGAATTTGTTCTTCGGTGACAACTCAGTTCTGTTTTTAGATGGCTTAAGCTATGCCTGTATAAGGAAATGGTTACTAATTTTGAGAGCTTGCCTTTTTTTAAATTCAAGTTTAAATCTTTATTCGACGTAGCACAGTTGTACTTAGGATCTAACAATAAAACTAATAATGAATGCTACGAAGAACTGTACTCTTTTTGTTTGGGAGAGTTTGCTGATTGCCACTGGTCATTTTCAGCTTTACCGGGTTATTTTGGGGGCGGCGAGAAACTTAAAGGGTTCCTCAAACCGTGTAAAACGAATCACCGTCAGAGGTTTTCTAGAGGGAGCGGCATCACGCCCTAGTGCGTGTCCCCGTGCCCTAGTAGATTCTCCGAGGGGTTCGGATCGGTTCGGAGAGCGGTACAAGAGTGGGGGTAAGAACTGGACTCCTCCCAGCATAATACAAATTTAAGAAACTGCAACACTGATTTTCAGAGGGGCCCGAATAACGGACGGCAAAAATGATAAAGATAGATAAGTAGAGATAAATAGATAACACTCTTTATTACCCAAACACACACACACACACACACGCAGAGAAAAATAAACCCATCAAAAACAATACTTGTCAAAAAAAACCAAGTCTCGCAACTCAGTTGTTCTGCGGTAAAAAGTTGTGAGATCCATGTAATACCAAGTCGGTTATTAATTTATTCAGTCTCTACTTAAGCGACTTTCTGTCTTAATACGTCCAGTCTCTAAGACCACGATCGTGGTCCATAACATTCTTTAATGTTTTATATAAATATATTGAGACTTGGCCATCGCACTAAATAATTGAATTTACATGTGTTTTCAGGCGATTGAATTTACACGTGTTTTCAGGTTTCCCTATGGATGGATAGGGAGAACGGGCCATAAACCACCACGCGGGCCCAGTGCGGGTTGGCGGTTGTTAACGACTGCTAATGCAGCCGGGACCAACGGCTTTACGTGCCTTCCGAAGCACGGAGGAGCTCGAGATGGTTAATTTTTGGTCACCCATCCGATGACCGGCCTTTGCGAAAGTTGCTTAACCTCGGCACTCGCAGACCGGGCGCGTTAACCACTGCGCCATCGAGCTCCTCGAAAATGTGTGTTATATTAATGTGAAATAATGGTGGAACCGTTAAGTGTTCATGAGTGTGCATGAGTGTTGGCAAATGAAACAAAACAGTGCAACGTCACTTTTCAAATTCTCTCAAGAAGTCCGCCCGAGGACTTAGTAAAGCCCCACATCTTTACTGAGATACTCGAGGGGTTGGGGGGTATATCATTTCTCACTTCTCATTTCTATTATCATTCATCATCATTATACAGAAAAGGAATATTGTTTATTAAATGTATTACTTGTTAGAAAAATTATTTTGACACTGGCTAAATGTGCTAATCGCACGAAGCCATCAACAAAAAGAAAAAGAAAAACCTCACGTTATAGCGCACGGGATACGTCTCTTACAGTGATATCACTTTTTCAATTCAAGGAGCGTTTGGCTTTTAACTCACCTCATGTAAGTGAAAATAAGGCCGAGGTGAATGCGCACTTAACCTGGAATCCTCAACTAACTGACGGCACCAGTATTGACACTTTCGGACCCGTGTTCGACACTGTTTTATGACATAGATTTTTATTGTAATTTAAGGAAACAGCTAGGAAACAGGTGATCTGTAGAAATCTGTACTCAATTCTTGCTGAAGACTAAAATTAATTGCTGACTCCTATTTTTAATGATTAAAGCAACAAAATGTTAATCACTGGTTCCTGACGAACACTGGTGCCTACCTATGTTATCTCTACTTGTTGGAACATAAAAATGTTACGAACATTATTGTTACGGCGACAGACTCTGGAAAAAACGGTGATATCTAGTCAAGCGGATTTAACACAAGCTCTAACATTAAACAAAACGAGTGCAATATTACTTGTTTGGTTGATATTTTTGAATTTTTTTTTTAAATGTTATAAGGAGGCAAACGAGCATGCAGGTCACCTGATGGAGAGTAATCACCGCTGCCCATGGACCTCGCAAAACCAAAGAAATCGCAAATGCGTTGCCGGCCTTGAGGAAGGAGTTGGATCTCGAGGAGGGAGTACGAATTGGGGAGAATATTATGTTAATTTCATTTAAAGACAAAATTTTCGACAATTTTCAAATTGATGGTGATAGCTGACGGCATAGAGCAAGTTCTACCACTTACCAAACTCATTCTGGATTCAAACGTGGAACCATAATGGGTTTGAGACCGGTTGCCTTGTCACTGGATCACAGAGACTTCACCGTTTCTTGGTAATCTTTTTTAGTAGAGGTTTGTATTCAACGCCTATTATAGACCCCGTCCGATCCTCTAAATGCCACTTCATTTACAGAATACACTAAAAATGCACACAAGTTTAGGCCCAAGACCGTACTCGTAGAACAAGGGTACGACGAGCCGGTTCACACGCGCTCTATACCAGGTACAGACATGTACCTGGGCGTTTCTCCCCATCACCCGAGCCGAGGTCCGAGCCTTTAGAAACGCCCTCGTGTTGTTCCGCTCCCCGGAAACAATTGGAACTTTTCACTCTACTAAGGCTCGCTGGGGTCACGGTGGACTCATTCCACTAATAGTTTAGGAGATTGGAATGCGTTCGCACGCGAGATTGCATTGTTTTTTTTATAGCTTACTATTATAAATATGGATAAATAAAATGTTAAGCAAATTTTGTTGCAAACAAAAGGAAGTGTTGAAAAAATTTCCACGAGTGGGATTCGAAACTGCATTCTCTGCTAAACTGGGTCAGGTGCGCTTTCAACTACGCTATCGGGACATATAGATCACAAATTAACCCGATCTGATCCGAACCCTTCCAAGAATCTAGTAGAGCACGGGGACACCCACTAGTGCGTAGAAGGAACGCTAGTGCGTGTCCGAGCAAAACCTCCGAAGGTGATTCGTTTCACACGACTTGAGGAACTCTTTAATGTCGCTATAAAGCATTTCAAAAATCAAAAAGCAGTGACAACATTCAGCGCTTACGTCAGCCTGAAATATTCCTTCGGACTACGCCGGCCGCGCCGTTTGACCCCATCATCTATTATTATTCTGTTATTTTTATTATCTCATGCTACGTATGATAAAACATTTTTTATGAAACAACGAAACACCTAGGATAAAACATGTTGATTTATAATAAACAATCATAACCAAACAGGTCTGTTAAGATTGTGTATTATAAACAGATTTGTATTACAGATGCTCAATAACATAACTAGTCGGAGTTTTGTGAAGTTCTCCAAATACAAAAAAAAACGTAGCTTTTAAAGAAAGTTTATTTTTAATGTTGTTTTTTTCCTACATGTGCCGCTTGTAGCGTGTGGCACAATTACTCTGCTGCCGTTATTGTATTTATTTCTGTTTCATACAAACACGTGCGCTTGCGCATTGCTTATATCTCTGTTAGATACTTAAAGGGTTTTAAAGGAGGGGCCGCTGTAGAAAAAATAATTAATAAGTTAATTAATTAATTATGTTACTTTAAATTAAGTTATAACGACTTGAAGCCTATAAACCTTCACTAGTAAATTACAAAGATATAATATAGCTTTACACACAAACAAACTTTATTTCTGAAAGTATTGCTGAGCTAATTAATTTACTTGAATTACGAAAAAAGATTACCGTCTTATGTTATACATAAAATAAAAATTATTTAATTTATATCATAACAATAAGACAGTGATATATTACATGTTGCGGTGATCAGCATACCAACTATAAATCAGTTAATTCATTTCATGGGCCACCAAGTTATTAATATCTCGGAATCCTTGGTGCTCTCGAAGGCTCGTTAAGAATATAATAGAATATAATACAATACAATACAATACAATATAATACAATACAATACAATACAATACAATAATGTTTATTGCAGGTACCTACTGTGTAAGCCATTGGTCCTAGTTAAAATCTACCAAGGAAAGTTCTTGGTCATAGGACTGGTCTGTTTCAAAGAAAATTCTCTGTCAATCTGAAAACAGCTTATGTCGGTAGACTTGTATTAGATAAAGTACCTAAAACAGAAAAATACAACAGGAGTTGTCTGTGTATGTGTGTAAGAATATTTAATAAATTACCGAATGACATTAAAATACTAAATTTAAAATTATTCAAGACAAAATTTTATAAATGGCTAATTGAATATAATTTCTATAGTATGAAAGAGTTTCTTGACATGTTAAGCACTATAATAATTAATTTATTTTAAATAGAATGTAATTTGTTATTTTTAATAATGTTACAAGAATTTGTTTAAATAATAATTATGTATTTGCTTGCTATCTTAATGGCAAACACGCTACGTACCGTTTTAAATATGGTAACAACTTAAATACCAAGTTTTAAGGCAAATAAATGTTTTCTATTCTATTCTATTCAATGTACATATGTACATACAATTTTTGTCTAGATAACTGAAATGTCATGATACGTATTTAGGTCATTTTTTTGTTATATTTTTTAATTTAGTTGATGGCTTCGTGCAGTTAGCAAAATTAGCCAGTGTCAAAGTTTATAATACTTATAAATAAACAAGTGTAACAAGTTTATAATACTTATAAATAAACATATTTCCTTCCTGTATGATAATGATAAATCCCCCCAACCTCAGTAAAGTATCTCAGTAATGATAATGATAAATGTTTCCCACACTCACACCAATTATCTAGCCCCAAGAAAAGCTTCCTTAAGAAACTCGTTATATGGTTAACTAGACAACGGATAAACATACTTAATATACTTAAATACATACTTATTATACATAGGAAACACCCAGACCAACAATGTAACAAAAAACATATTTTGGTAAGTATGTTTTCTATACGTTTATGTGCAATTTGCTTATCTTATGTTATTAATGTAATGTATGCAGTTATGACAAGACATATAACAAAAACACAAATGTCGAAAAAATTTCCACGAGCATGTTTTTTAGACATTTGTGTTTTTGTAATTTGTTCGCAAAAAAATTTGCGTCAAAAATTATTTGAACATTTAAGATATATAACATTATTATCACAAGATAAAAGTCTCGGTGTTCTACTAGTCGTTATTCACCGATCTCAGACCCAAAAATATCACAACAAAAAACTATAACACGGCTTATATCACTATAAGTTGCGGTGTACAATTTAATTTAATATTATTTAAGAATAGTTGCGACCCGCGATTGGGCGGCGGCGATGCGCGCGAGTAAGTACGTTAATTCTGTATAGTATACCACCGCGACGATCAGTGGCTCTCAAACTGCTACTTTCACTATTATTATTACATGGAGCGACGATCTTCGCAAGGTGACTGGGCTGGCAAGAGCTTCAAAAAAAATCAAAGTCGTTTATTCGGTTTAGGCTACAAGTAGCACTTATGAATGTCACTATGCCATCGGTTCGTAAGTCCTTGGCGGGAAACCTGGAACTGAGAAGAACCGGCGATAAACTCAGTAAGGACGTTTCTCCATTACAGCGTTAATACGAGTATATTGGAGAATGCCCAATCCTAGTAGGACACTTTCCATTGCTTGATGAGAGTAGCCGCGGATCCTCGGTGGCAAACATTTGGAGATAGCCTTCCCGGTAGCATAATGGTCAGTGCAGTCGCCCGGATTGCGAAAGACCCAGGTTCGATTCCTGGCTGGATCGGGTAGGCATTTAATTAGAGATGTCTACGTCCAGCGGTGGACTAAGATAGGCTATTGACTGTTGATGATGATATACACGAACTAAACACGGTAGAAAGTCTCTTAAAGTTTGAGTATGAGGCTACGAGAATCTCTTAGGAATCTACGGAACGCTGATTTTCTTCCACCATAACTATTCTATAGAAAACCATCACCATAAGCGTGTCTCCCTATCCATTCATAGGGAAGGCTCGTACCCCAGCAGTGGGGACATAAAAATGAGCTGACGATGATGACGATGGTGACGAAGAAGATAATGTGAACATGTTATTTTTGTATTAAAACAATGAAAACAAATTAGTTAGTACAAAGATAGAATAGCTAGGAAGCAATTTTCGTAATCAAAACAAAAAAATATTCTACAGACAGTAAATTTTACTTTTTATTTTTAAGTGTTAATTGCTACAGTATTTAGTATTCAGTAGTTTTTTATTTCTTAAGTACAGACAGTACTTAAGAAATTAAGAAATAATAAGCACACAGTGTCATCGTAGTCGTTTTAATGTGATTTATTTGTGCAATAAATGAATTCCACTGTTTTAATTTCTATATTTTTTAATTACTATAATTTTGGATTAACTCGTCGTCTGCCGCGAATGTAGACATAATAAAATTTTAACTGTTTGGTTCAATCAAAGGTTAGCCATAATATTATTAATAAAATCCTTAATAATAACATAATAGCCTACAACTAAGAAATAAACAGAGTGTAGAATATAATAATAATAGGAATATTATAGAAAACGCATATAAGTTTGAGAGCCACCACCCACTGACAAGTGTAAGCATTTCTCGCGTCTGCACTGGCCCACATTGGACAGCTCTAGAACATAAATCATCACAATTTTTGTCTAGATAACTGAAATGTCATGATACGTATTTAGGTCATTTTTTTGTTATATTTTTTAATTTAGTTGATGGCTTCGTGCAGTTAGCAAAATTAGCCAGTGTCAAAGTTTATAATACTTATAAATAAACATATTTCCTTCCTGTATGATAATGATAAATCCCCCCAACCTCAGTAAAGTATTTCAGTAATGATAATGATAAATGTTTCCCACACTCACACCAATTATCTAGCCCCAAGAAAAGCTTCCTTAAGAAACTCGTTATATGGTTAACTAGACAACGGATAAACATACTTAATATACTTAAATACATACTTATTATACATAGGAAACACCCAGACCCGAAACAATATAGAAAAACAGGTATTTCTAAATTGATCCCACCGGGGATCGAACCCGGGACCTCAGAGATAGCGACACCATGAAAACCGGTGTGCAAGCCACTCGACCAAGGAGGTCGTCGATGTGGACGTCGATAAAGATGTGGAGCTGTACTAAGGCCTCACGCGGACTTCTTGAGAGAATTTGAAAAGTGACGTTGCATTGAGTTTGATTCATTAATAATCCACCATTATTTCACATTAATATTCGGCATAACACAAATTTTAGAATATAAAACAAAACCGCAGACATGACTCTTCACTTTCCCGCCAAGAAGTCTCCTTTTGCTAATATATTAAGTAATTAATTAATGCCTACACCTAATGACATTTTTAGTTTTTCATGGATGTTTGTGGTGATTATTATAATACTAGCTTTTGCACGCGGTTTTGCTCACGTAGGCTACACGACTTTTGATTGTTTGTAACAAAAACCAAACTTAATAAAGGGAAAAGTCTCTATCTTCTGATTCTTGCTTCGGAAGGCACGTAAAGCCGCTGGTTGGTCCCGGCTTCATGAGCAGTTGTAAACCACCAGTGGTCGAATCCAGAACTGGTCATTATTAAAAGAAGACCACTTGAACGCAATCCGCACCGGGCCATCGAGATGGTTTGGTCCGTTCGCTCTTCCATACATAGGGAAGGCTAGTGCCGCAGTGGCAGCAGTGGGGACATAAAATGAGCTGATGATGATGATGATGATGATGACTAGCTTTTGCACGCGGTTTTGCTCAATTGGTCTACACGACTTGTGATTGTTTGTAAAAAAAGCCAACTTATTTAAAGTAAGAATCTGCATTTACACGAGTAGATATCGTTAACGCGTTATTTTCCCCTACGCTGCGGCGGCAGCAATGCCACCCTTTATAAATCTATCTATCTTATAGAACATAGAAATTCATCCCGCGACTTAAATAAGTAGAAATTAGAAAGTTACAGAAGTAAGTGGAAATTAATAAGTGACCGGTTTCAGATCCAGCTGGCCTCTGTGGTCAAGGCCCGGGTTTGATTCCCAGCGGGGGGGAAATATTTGTACTCGGTTTAGTTACTGATAGGGCTCGCTTGTTGGTGTTATTGAGTATTGCAGGTAAAGTATATGTACTCGTATGTGTATCCTAACCTAACACTTTTCTGTAAACTACATTTGTAGTATTCCGTTTTAAAAAAAATTAAAAAAGTATTCGATTCTAAGTATTTTTAAGTATTATTTTCTGGGTGTTTTCTATGTATAATAAAATATGTATTTAAGTATGTTTATCCGTTGTCTAGTAACCATTTAACGAGTTTCATAACGAAGCTTCTCTTGGGCTAGATAATTGGTGTGAGTGTAGAAAAGTTTTTTGAAATTTTTTTAAGGCCTTAATAACGAGCTTTTCCTGGAATATGCACTAAAAAACTAAACGTGAGAGAATCAGCCCTCTTTCAAGTCAATGCCAGCCATTTTTAATGACTGTCCGTAAATTTTAAAAATGGTTATGGCAAAGCATACCTTGAGAAGGCTGCTGCTGCGGGTTGGACAGAGTAAAGCCACAAAAATAAGACAAGTATGCAAGAGCAGCCCCACCAACCGCCTAACTCTCTCGCTTTCGCTCGCTTTGAAGGCGAGGCCCTCGCCTCGCTTTCTAATATAATATCGAAATACAATACCGAATAATATCGAAAGCTATAGCCTATAGCTTTCGATATTGCTTTCGAAATGACAAGATGACGCCTCCTCCTCGCCTCGCCTTCAAAGCGATCGAAAGCGAGAGAGTTAGGCAGTCGACCCCCAGACCAGCCTTCACAGGCGGGATCCGTTCACGACCGGCGACCGAACAAATACTATATTTTTATCTAATAAATAATCATGAATTACGATGATCGACCCGACGCGTGCACTAGCTAGCGGCGTGCACAACGACATGTGTTACACATAAGTGCGTTTACAATAAGACGACGCACTTTCATATCGCTCGTTACTGGAAACTTTTATTAACGGTGTTTGTTCAACGGGGACTGAAATAACTTGTATCATCGACAACTTTGAAAAAAGGTTTTATGCGCACATTCGAATTGGTTTAATCAAAATACGGCTCCTATAAAATTACTTTATCAGTTTTTTTTAAATTTCTTACGAGCCTTTTTTTTTATTCTATGTTAGATGATAATAATGGCGAAGGTGGAAGCACAGCAAGATAAGATAGTCGTAGTTGCCCTCAGTAGTTGAGGAACTGGCTACCTTATCTCTAGCTGCCGGAACACAACAATGCTACAAAACAGTGATGAAAGGCGATATATTTAGATCAGATGGTGGTAGCTAGTTAACAGATGACAAAATAGGCTATTGTCTAGTGTTAAAACTTTTGATGTGATAACGTCTTATAAATTGATAGACCCGGCTGCATGCACGAAAAAGTTCCGCGTTACCTCGCTCGCTAATTATCGCTCGCTAATGCCGCGGCATTAGGTAGGCAAAGATTTCCCTACAGTAGCCAACTGTCTAGGATGGTGGTGAGAGATTAAATTAAATGAGGGTATACAAGCTACTAACTAATTATGAGATGACCAACACCTCAGTCTCCCTGTGACCACGGACCCTGCAAAGGATTCGAAACGTCAGGATAAACATTTAATAATGTGTAAAATAAAATAAACGCGAGTAGATCCGTAAAAGTTGTTTCATTTAAATGTGTAGTGTTCGCGTAAACTTTAGAAAACAATATGTTTAATTATTTTGTTATCAATGTTGTAAATATTTAAGTAGATACCTATATCATTTATAAGGTATTCAAAATTACCTTAATTACATTTTATATTAAGTACTTTAAATCATCTGATTTTATCAAATGTGATTTTAAATTGTAACTTGACTAATGTGATATTATTAGATAAGCAAATTGTTGTTTCACTGACATTATTAATAAAGATTTATATTAAAAAACTAAGACATTGATCATTAAATTTTTCAAATAATTTCATGTAGACACTTATAAACATTTTTATAATAGGTTACACTTTGCTATCTGACTGTACTTTTGATAAAAATATTCAACTTATAAATTTTATCGCACTAAAACGAAATCGGGTGCCTCCACCACGGGGGCGTCACACACCGGGGGCCTAACACACGAACCCGTGTGGATTGGTGGTTGTTAACGATTGCTAATGAAGCCGGGACCAACGGCTTTACATGCCTTCCGAAGCACGAAGGAGCTCAAGATGATACAGTTTTGGTCACCCATCCAATGACTGCCTTTGCGAAAGTTGCTCAACCTCAGCACTCGCAGACCGGGCGCGTTAACCACTGCGCCATCGAGCTCCTTATCCATCGACCTCCACTGCGCCATCGACCTCGATATCCTTATCCAATAAATTTGTAAGTATAAAGAGTGTATTTGTATAAACCATTTAAACCAATAAAGGTTGGTCTTAATGCAGTCATCAAATAAGACTATAGATAATGCTTTTAGGCAAAGGCTTCCATGGCCTTTGCCTAAAAGCAGGTCTAGGTTAGGATGAGCTCGATGGCGCAGTGATAAACGCGCTCGGTCTGCCGACCATCAGTGGATGACTAAAAAAGTTTCATCTCGAGTTACCTCGAGCCGGGTATGAAACACTCCAAATCCTTCCTAGGTGAAAACGCCTTAGGACAGAGTAAGTTCATATGCGGAGGCAGTAGAAGACAGGCCCGATTAACCATCGGTGCCTTGACAGGGCACTATGCCACAAAACAAATGCTCCACAGAATGCATCTATCAACAAACAGCTTATGTAGGGCATGTGGGGAGGAAACGGAGTCGATGCAGCACCTACTGTGTGACTGTGACTCTCTGGCTAGGAAAAGAATGGGACTCCTGGGGTCGGCTTATCCGAAACCAGAGGACTACAGGCTCTTCGCTCTTAAGGACGTGGACAAACTTATGGCATCTATCTTTACAGAGGAAGAAGAGTGAAAGGACGGGGTTGCACAAAAGATCCCGATGGGTCGAAGTGTTACTGCAAGAGGGAAACCTCAGCAGGCCCCACTAAGATAAGATAAGATACCTCGAGACACCTTCCTCCTATTCGAGAAGACGTCTTTGGAAGAGGCGGCAATACGGGATATTCCACCTATCCTAGTCGTACCGCGGGGTTAGGGAATGCCATACCTATCCTTACGCTCCCCGTGAACAACTCCTCAACCTCCTCTTCTTCCTGTGAAGGCGCTTCCTTCGCTCCCAAGGTTTATACGCCTCGTAAGAACAGCTTCCGAGAGGACCACCGCGGTGGGTTCTGGACTTCTGAATGACTAATTTATTTATTTATTTATTTAAACGAGCACCAACATAGTACACGCCAATACAATTTTAAATAAAATACACACACAGAACGACACAAATCAAATGCTACTACAATTATAGGTGTGGACAGCATGTAATAAAAATAAAAATAGCGAGTAACAGAACAGAACACAGAATTATACAAAATTGAGAATAAACAATAACAATAACTTAATCAATTTATTTATAAACAAATTAAAATTAAAATCGAACCTGGGTCTTCTGCAATCCGGGCGGCTGCACTGACCGCTATGCTACCGGGAAGGCTGACGTAAGCGCTGAATTTTGTCACTGCTTTTTAATTTTTGAGTGCTTATTGCGGCACAGTGCCATCTATCCAAAAGTTGTTGCAACCGATGGCTATGCAGATTCATCTTTTCAGATGAAATACCACAAAGTTGATAACACAACGCTATAGAAAATTTTACTTTTTATTTTTAAGTGCTAATTGCTGCACTAAAGCTGAATTAAATATTCACAAGATATTTATAAAATACAGTGCCCGGATTGCGGAAGACCCAGGTTCGATTCCTGGCTGGGTCAGGTGGGCGTTTAATTTTTTCACTGTATTTTATAAATATTTAATCGAGAACAAAGTTAAAATAAAAAACATAAAATTAATATTTTTTAGTTCACAGGATCCCACCTAAGCGGTAGACAGGTGCCCTAAGTTTTTAGTGGGTCGGCCATACTATCTGGCTAACCCCACATACCTTTAGCGTATCATTTACCTTTGGTACCTTTAGTTTAGTGTATTTTCCCAGGTCTACCCACGAAAAACCTAGTTCCATCCCCTCTCTGCCACGGGGATGGCTCGGGATCACGAACGGAAAGCACCTAATCGCCATATGACGATCGTTCTTACCAATAAAGTTTCTTCGAAATGCTCGAGATCGACCCTGCGATCGAGTAACACTTTTTCTGTGCCTTGGTGTCATTGCTAGAACTTTGAATATTTATAATGGGAGCTATGGTCACATCGATATCTTCAATCTAAAACTATCTAAATTTAAATCAGATATAAAAAAAAGCTTAAGTTTGTAGTTTTATAGTAGTATCTTGTATGTTATATTTAATTGTAGACTCAAAAAAATCTCTGTATTCGAGATTATTTTTATATAAGAAATACATATATAAATATATTTTAAGTAAGTATGTATTTAACGTATTCTTAATCATAAGTGGAAACTGTTTTGGCAAATGTGACACATAGATTAAGTTATTCTCTGTACTATAAATGCTGTTTGTTTCCCAATAAAGAATAAATAAATAAAAATAAATAGATAACAATTAATGCGTTTTAAATTAATATCAGTAACACACTTGATGATAGATAGCCGTGGCTTCGTGCCTATTTGATGGACATGACCTCTTAATCTTCAGTAAGATCACTGCGTTACATAGTAGCTTATCTCGGGGTTATTATCCTATTTATGTGATAAATAAGTGATCAATCATTTACACGTGTGTTTTAATTAGCAGGCTGATTATATATTATACTAGCTGACCCGGCGGACTTCGTACCGCTTTGACAGTTTCCATCATTGAGTTAAGCTAAGCGGGTGAATTCACCCTCAGCAAGAATTACGTCAAAACACCAACTGGGCGTAAACGCCCAGAGCACCACGCGACTTAAAACTTTAATATTGTTTATTTAGAGCCTACTTTTGTATGAAGAAGTTTAACTATAGACAAACTAGAATAAATTTGCTACACTCAACTCCCAACAACTTTATTCTCTGTGCGTTTTCAATTTTTTTTTTTTATTTCAATTTTTTTTTTTGCGAATTACGTCATCGGCGCATGTGCTGTCATTTGCTTTTGCCTTAGGATCACCGTGCTACCACGCGGGACCAGTGCGGATGGGTGGATGTTAATGACTGCTAATGCATCCGGGACCAACCGCTTTACGTGCCTTTCGAAACACGGAGGAACTCTAGGAATAAGACGTTCATAATAATATAATATAAAGAACACATTTTTCGAGGCACGTTCAGAAGCAAGTTTCACTTGTATTTAAAACACACAACGCAAACCACAAAAACCCAAAGAAAGGGCTCGTTCTGAAACGTTAAAAAAAAACTTCACAACATCGGTGGTGTTATAATTAAAAACGTCACCCTTTTTTCTATATTTCTCGTACAAAAAATGAGATACACTTGCCACAATGTTATTGACGTTTTTGTGGTTACGTTGTGGTAACGTGTAAAATACTTGAAACGGTAGCGTGAAATTTGTTAGCAGCTTTTGATTGTGAATTAGTTAAGCTACTTGGTTCAGTCATGGACAATAGTTACCTAAAAGTGAGGGTGTTCTTAATCATCATCATCATCTTGAAAAAAGATAGTGTTGAAAAAATTCCACGAGCTGGATTCGAACCCGCACCCCATGACATGCCGGGTCAGGTGCATTAGCAACTACGCTATCGTGGCTCAATCTAACTATAAAATGTTCAAATAATTTTTACGCAAATTTTGTTGTGAACAAATTACAAAAACACAAATGTTGAAAAAATTTCCACGAGCAGGATTTGAACCTGCACCCTTCTGACATTCTAACTAGCCGAAATTAGTAAACACTACCCACCCTTAGGTACTCTGTAAGCCAAAGGAGTCCTGTTCAATGTCGACAACTACGTCATCAACATACGAACTTGATATTTTTACAAATAAGTGTGATAAATTGTACCATGTTTTCTGCAAATAAATATATTATTCTTATTCAATTCTCTGATTCTAATATTCTTAGACGACTCTTTACTTTCCCGCCAAGAAGTCCACCTTCTATTTTATTTTCTGGAAATATATATTTTATTTTTTTCAATGGACACTTACGTCATAAACTTTACTCTTAAGCTTATTTATTATTTGACTTTTATCTTTATTCTGAGCCATAAAGTTAAGCACAGCAAAGGGATAATCTCTAAGTACCTATCTTCGCCAAAGATTTGGTTCAAATTGGCCATAACTTTTTTTTAATTACCGTTTACAAACACAAAATAGGTTTTGTCCCAAAAAAACTACAATTAAAATAAATGACAAATGAAACAATAAAACCTACTTCGAACGGATTATGTTGGCGCCAAAAGACAAAGTAATCTTTTTCAATTTCATTGTTAATGGTTTATCGAGTTTGAACTTTATACGGGCGTGTTAGGGTTGTCAAAAGGTACTGTCGCGCGCTAAAATAATGTTGTTACGTAATGCACATGTGCTCACCGTTTCAGTGGCGTTTTTTTCGCTATTCCCGCCCACTCCTGACTTCAGGCTTATTCCCGTTTTGGTCCCGTAACAGTGTGGTCGCGTGACACCATCCAACTGTCACTTTGACAGTTCGCGCCAAATCTGTGTGGTTAAGTGTCATATAAAGTCCGTAAAGATCCTGTTTTTGTGGTAAGTTCAATTAAAACTTTTTATAATTAGTTCAAATTTACTTGAAAATTACTTGTGAATAATAATAATAATACTTTAATATATAAGAATATTTCTTTTCTATCTATCTATTACTTAGCAAAACTAATAGCTATACAATATTGTTCTGTGAAAGTCCACGGCTGGGCTTAGGCTTTCCCAGCACTTAGGGGAATCGGGCCCACCCCCAATGCGGGTAATTGTGGGTTTAATTATGATAGACGATTTATTATTTTTTTGTTATTAAGAAAACCTTTACTTTCTTATCCGGATCGTAGGACCATTTCTACTGAGTGAAATATGAGGGAAATTATTATTTTAGGCTCGCCAGTTTTTTCATAAAAAATATGGTTGTAAAAAACCACATTCAATAACTAACAACACTCAAAAAGTTATGATTTGAAATAAATTTTGTGTTGGTATGCAAGATTTGTTATTAAGTGTAAAACAATGCAATCATAACTTATTTTATTTGGTTCAGTCACCATTTTCACGGCCACTTCAGCCTAGTGGTAAGCTTACAGTTCTCAAACCCAGGATGAACATTGTCAGAGTTTGGTTGTTGACAGAGCTTGTTTTAAGTCCGCCACTCTTATCGATAACAACAGTGTACCCCGCCATTTAGTAAAACATGACTGTTTAGTTCCTCAAAGGATTGAAGTGCTTACTGATACCAACAGCGTTATAAAAGCGAGCAAGATTTATTTTGGTTATTATTATATTTTAACGTACCTACACCTGCTAGTCCTATATATTCTTTAAATTCTCTCTAACCAATGTTTTTTTTAAAACTTCTTTCCGAATTGTAATTTGTAAGAACCGACATTTTCGTAAAATTTTCATTAAAAAGTATTAATACAAAAAATAAGTTAAATTCCCGGAAACCTCAACTTCTAAAGAACAGGTAAACTAAGCACTTTTTTTTTAAAATTGTAATTTGTTTGGAACAAAATTTGAATAAAATGATATATTACCAAAATCTTAGTACAAAATGCCTATCTTACTGACTTCCGGAACACACTAACGTGACTAGCATTATAGCATTATTTTTCCTGCTAGGTAGGTACTACAACTATCAAAAAGCCTAACCACCGACCAAAATAATATCACCCGATCGGAATCGTACCCGAGACTTTTGTGTGCGAGACCGGCAGCGGCCTAACCACTAGACCATAGTGGCATAGAACTGCTCCCATTCGATCTACTTACAATGCTGCATTTTTTTAAATTGTATTATCTATTAGTACATCATAAGTTCCAATAAAATCGTCCTTTCATAAGTTTTTCAAAGGTAATATAGAAAACTATAACTAGAAATACGTCAACAATACAAAAAGCAACCCTTAAGTTGTACTAAAAATAAGAAATAGGTCGTAATTAATTTTAACTAGTCCATGCTATATTCAGTACCTACACACAATTAATTTATTAATAACGACTGTTTTTAGGCAGATCCGCTATAATTCAATTCCAAAAAAAAGCCAGCTTCCTACCGTCTCATTGAAAGACAGCAAGCAACAGTGCGTAACACGTGTCCCAAAGATGTAATAATAAGGGCAAATAAAGATTAAATTTATAATTCGCAGATGCCGAGCCGACGCGTGACGAGCCGCAGAGAAAGTTTATTTTTATAATAATAGCAAAACCACATGCGCGAAACAAACGCCACATGTAATAGAGCACCTAAGGATTACTGAACTTGTGTAGGTAAATGAACTTAAAGCAATGGCGGACTATGACATCATGCCCAGTTACGAGGACGATATGTTTCAAGACAAAACCGATAGTGTCACAGACCTACAAGCTTATTACATGTCGCAATTCAATTTGGAACTTGAGCATGGCAGCAAGAAAGCTAAAGTCGACGCTTTCAGGTGTGGCATAGAAGAGAGTTTCGATTTTGAAGTACTAAATGATTGGACCACCACTAACAATAGCGATGTTAACGATTTTGAAACGATAGACAAAGTTATCGAAAGCAACATCAACGAAGAGAACATAAAAGAAGTATTATTAGATTTGGACAGTATAGAGTTCGAAGAAAAAGAATTTAAGTCTGAATCATTCAACGCCAATTTCGGGAAGAAGACATGCCAGACTAATGATTACATCGACGATGAATCATTGATTGATGAACTATGCAGAGAAGACGGGGAAATGTGCAGACTGACGCCCGAAAATATTAATGAAGATTTATTTACGCCGGCTTCGAATGGGCAAAATGTTCTGCCATCTATTGAAACTGTATTTTTGAAACGATACTGCAATTATAACAATACTGAAGACATAACCCAAAACGTTTGCCACACAAACGAAAGGATCATTCCAAATAATGACGCATTAGTAATTGAAAATCTCGATCACTATAGTTATCCCAATAACATACTGCATAACTTGGATAACGACAAAAAGTACGTATTACCTGATACGCCGACCAGTTGTACAGAATTCAACTTTGGTAATAGCGAAAGAAAAATTTCAGTATCAGAATCTGTAGAAAGTGATGTACACAGTTCGAGTTACTACGACGAAAATTCCGAAACGTTTGATGAAGATGATTTTTTTGTCAATCTTGATGATTTTGGATTGGCCTTTGAAAACGAAGATGGAGAATACAGTAACAGTACAGATAAAGGAACTCGGAAAAGTGAAAGGAAATGCGACATCGAAAAGTCACAAGGTATTATTTCATTTTACTAAATAGGTATAATCACATCACACTAATATTATAAATGCGAAAGTTTGTGTGTATGTGTGTATATTTGTTGCTTCTTCACGCTGCAACGGATGGATGGATTTGGATGAAATTCAGCATACAAATAGTTTATAACCTGGATTAACACATAGGATAGTTTTTATCCCGATATTTTCACGGGAATTAATGGAAACTGTCAATGCGGTACGAAGACCGCCGGGTCCACTAGTTTTAAATAAATACTACATTCTGTCTGCGTTCTATTTTATTCTATTCAATCACATGGTCTCTATAAACTTGTACGGCATCCTACAGCATCCTCTGAATCTCCAACTTTATTTAAGAAAAAACTCAAGTTAAACTGTTACTCCGTTTTGACACGGGAGAAAAAGACAATCCAACAAATTTATTTTTAATTTAGGTTTTAGAAACGTATTCATAATATTCAACTTTTCGTAGGTGAACGAGTGTGTTCCTGGGAGCAATGCTTCGAAAGACATCCCAATCAAAGCTCTCTTGTGGAACATATTGAAAGAGCCCACGTCAACAGCTATAAAGGTAACAAGACCTATATAGTATTGGTATTTTTGTGAATTTCTCATATTTACTGTAGCTAAAGGTTTTTTCATATCATATAAGGCTATAAACCTGTAAAATAGGAATTGTCTGTTAATTATTCAATTCGATAAAACCTATTTTATTATATAATCTTTTATGCGATTCTTCTATGTTTTATAAAATCTATCGAGATACTACGTGAAGCAAAAACTTTGTACCCCTCTTTACGAAAATTGCGCGGACGGAGGAGTATGAAATTTCGCACACATACAGTTTATTTAAAGAAGGAGTGCAGAATGCTAAATTATTTTTTTAAATTATGCATAAAAAATACATTAAATTAAATAAACATCGTTTCATACGTTTTCAAAAAAGTGGAAAAGGAGCGGCCGAAATTTGTCAATGCCAATCCAAACTCACATTCTATCTTTTTTAATTTTTCATTGCTTAGGACACAATCCGTGCAGCCTTAATAAAATATTGTTTCAAAAATGGAATCGGAGGAAAATTACGGTCGAATTTCGACCACTGGGCGACCACTAGTGTATTAAAAAAGAACAAACTGAAATAATTTAAATGAAGAATCTATGCTCTAAGACTTTATGAAAACGAGTCACAGATAGACAGCCCATTTCAGTGTCATATCATTAGCATATCATCTAACATTTTTGTATTTTTTTTTTATCATATTAGGTGACGAATTCAGCTGTTTGTGGCGTGAGTGCGCGCGCGCACGCCGCCCGTTCAACGCCCGCTACAAACTCCTCATACACATGCGGGTCCACTCCGGACATAAGCCCAACAGGTGCAATGTAAGTGGCATTACGAACATACAACATTTTCATACCTCTCATAATCGCGATCAGCACTTTGCATTTTCCTTCTGTCTTATTTTTTCTTTTTCTCTTCTATACATCTATCTTCTATATATCTTCTACACATATAATAAAGCTAAAGAGGGTCGAAAGTCTGTACATGGAAGATATTAAAAAAAAGTTGGCTGGGGATACTTAGAATCGATAACAGAACACGTTCCAACAGTTTTTAAAATTTTTGTTTGTTTGTCTGTTTATTTGACCGCGCATCACGTGAAAATGGCTGAACGGATTTGGATGAAACTTTGCACATAGACAGATCATGACCCGGACTAGCATAGGATACTTTTTATCCCGGTAACAGGTTCCTGTGGGATAGTGTAGTCTTCGCGAACGAAGTCGCGGGCGAGAACTTGTTTTATAATAAATGTAGTACCCAAAAAAACTTCGTTGAAACTTTGAGATGTGTTATCCTATTATTTAGAAACATTACGGTTATTATCAATGGGATTTAAATAAAGATTTTGATTTTTGATGTAAAGCATTCCGTTGTCTTAAAGTAACCGATATTTCAGCACAGTTAGGTATGCCATGATCACGGGATGTACCTACTGAAATAAGAAGTTTTTAATAAGCAAATAGCACTGTCTACCTATCTTTTAGGCCTGGAGTTTTAAACCAGAGTCCAGTTTTCCACAAATATTATATTTGATGTTATAGTTTAAGCACATTGTTTATCGTAGTTTGTGGAGAGAAAATAAATAAATTTTATTATTATTATTATCTTTATTAAACACTAGCTGACCCAGCGGACTTCGCACCGCGTTTTTTTTAATATAGCCTATGTTACTCAGCGCTAATGTAGGATTCTAATGGTGAAAGAATTTTGAAATCGGTCCCGTACTTTTTGAGTTTGTTCGTTGCAAACATACATACATACATACAAAAATACAAAGCTTTCCTCTTTATAATATTAATATAAATATATCTTAAGATTTATTTTTTTACAATATTTTATATAAAAACATTTTAACAATATAAAACATTGTAAAAAACTTAACCTAACTTAATAATTTTTTGCTCCAGACAGTGTTACCACTTTCTAAAGTCACTATTTACTCGACCTTGTTCACGACAAACTACAGTCACTATGGATGGCAGTTTAAATAATACTCTGTCATATTGTTTTCTAAAGTTTACGCGAACACTACACATTGAAATGAAACAACTTTTACGGATCTACTCGCGTTTATTTTACACATTACTTTTAATTAATATTTATCCTGACGTTCCGAACCCTTTGCAGGGTCCGTGGTCACAGGGAGACTAAGGTGTCGGTCGTCTCATAATTAGTTAGTAGCTTGTATACCCTCATTTAAATTTAATCAGGTGCAGATTAACATTTAACACTTAACATTAAACATTAAAGCAGATAAACATTAATTAAAAGTAACGTGTAAAATAAACGCGAGTAGATCCGTAAAAGTGGTTTCATTTTAATCCTCTGTCTTCATTCATAGCATCCTGGGTGCGGTAAAGCCTTCTCCCGTCTTGAGAACCTGAAGATCCACATCAGGTCGCATACCGGCGAGCGACCTTACACCTGCCCTGCACCCCACTGCAGGAAGGCCTTCTCCAACTCCTCAGACCGAGCTAAGCACCAGAGGACACATTTCAACGCTGTAAGTGTACCTATTGAGTTTGTATTTCATTGACACAGTCCTGTTAAAACGCCATTTTAGATAGCCACATTCACAAAACGACATTGGACAAAAAAACAATTGCTAATCGTTCTCGCTTTTTTGAGGTTAGAAACCTTTCTGAACGATAACGTATTGGACTAAAAAATTGATAAAGCATTTGTCATTTGTTCCTCAATTAATTAAGTGGGCTGGAAACTTTGAGAACAGACATAGCGAAGCCGACTTGAACTGCTCAAGATTCCTTAAGCTACGATGACTTTAAAGCTTTTTGAAAAGCTTTAAAGCTTGAAGTTACCAATTTCTTACTTTAAACGCATATTGATAAAGCACTTTTTTCCCAGAGGCCGTACGCATGCGGTGCCATCGGCTGCGGCAAGCGGTACACAGACCCATCTTCCCTTCGTAAGCATGTGAAATCGCACCCTCACATTGCGAACACTCCAAGAACCTGCATAGCACCTTCCAGGCCTATAAGGAGACCGGAGCAAGAACAGCTGGTGCCCAGTTCTCCAGCGAAACTGGCGACGTTGAGGTGTATTAGAGATAAGTTGACGGTGCCTAGATTACAGAGGTTGTGAGTTAGAACGCGTTCTGATGATGTGGCCTTACCTGGAGGCGCTTTTTTAAAGTGATCATTCACTATCGTAATGGTACCAGTACAAACTGGTGTCTGACATTAGTTTTCCTAGCCATTTTACGTAGAATTTTACTAAATTGACAGTAAAGTCAAAGGTATTTATTGCAATTCTAATATGGTAAAAATAGGTGTACATTTCATATTTTTCACGTACCAAAACATGACCCCTGATTTATTTATTTATTTATTAGGTACACAAAACAGATAAAAATTAAAAAATAACAAAAAAGCATGATAAATTGTATAAGAGCTAAATTTCTATCTAAAACATGTGTACACAACACGATTGATAATAAGTTTACCTAATCTAAAACTATATCCAATAAAAAACTAATTATATACATAGAATGGTGAATAATAGAAATATAACAAACTGAAAACTTATTCTAGGTTAATGTTGACAACGTTTTCTTAATAAGTGGGAGATGCCGAGCCGAGGATTTCCTGGACATTTTTTTTAAATTCATGTATTTTCATGGAAAATATATCGATGTTGTTATTAAGTGCAACCAGTTCATTGTATAGACGGCACATAGTACAGATTGGGCACTGCTACATTTTTTTCTACTATACTTAATGCATTAAGATATTAATTAATTAAAAGAAAAATTTTAAACCAACCAAATAATTTATAAATCACTAGCGACCCGCCCCGGCTTCGCACGGGTTCTATGCTGATATTATCATTGTTTCTCTACTATATTATGCATGTATTATCTATATATTAATACGTGAAGCAAAAACCGTTTTTACGAAAATTGCGCGGACGGAGGAGTATGAAATTTCGCACACTTATAGTTTATGTAGAGAAGGTTATCCGAATGTTAATTTTTTTTAAATTATGCATCAAAATACATTAAATCAACAAAAACAACATTACACACACTACCATGTATTTGACACACACGTATTGTTTGTCTTTAATGCGGCCGACATCTGCCAATGCCCATCCAAACTCACATTCTATCTCTTTTCTAATTTTTCATTGCTTAGGATACAATCCGTATCCTTAATAAAATTGCTGTCGAATTTCGACCACTGGGCGACCACTAGTACATATAAACCTTCCCCTTGAATCACTCTATCTATTAAAAAAACCGCATCAAAATCCGTTGCGTTGTTTTTAAGATCTAAGCATACATAGTGACAGACAGACAGCGGGAAGCGACTTTGTTTTCTACTATGTAGTGAAGTGGTCTGTATTCAATTAAAGATCAGTTGCTGACCCCTATTTTGACTGAGTGTCGCTCACTGGTTCCTGCCATACGCAGGTGCCACAACCCTAAGTACTGATCTCCTCTTTCAGTGCAATTAAATAAATTAAAAGATTTGTTCTAACTCATCTTAGGGCGAAGGGTAAGGCACACTAGCGCCGCTAATGGATTTAATTTGATTACTGCTAAACTGGATTTTTTTAAACATTGCGGACCTTCCGACGCTAGGCAAACATCTATTGTTTAATAATTGAGCACTACTTTTATTTTTTTTTATGAATACAAAAACAAACGTTTTTGTATTCATTCGCTAACACCAACAGTGGCCATTGTTTGTAAATAAATGCGATAGCCAGTTTTGTGAATAAACCACGCAACAAAAAGTAGTGCACAATTATTATATAAATACTATGGATGCTTTCCTGGTAGGCTACTCTTGACGCAAACTCAATCTCAATACAATTCCAATGCGATTAATATGTATCGATATTGGAATAAGTTCACAATTTCGGAACGCCCCATCTCGATAATAATTTGTTCACTCAGTTTCCACGCAATTTAATTGCAATGTAGCACTATTATCGCTTTTAAAAGTGCCATTTGAATTTTTTAGATTTGGGATTGGATATTGATTATTGCAATTGTGTTTCAAGAGTAACCCACCTGTAGTCGGACGGTACGCAATGTTTAAAAAAAGATCCGGTCCGTTAGTAGTTGTCAAAATCTCAATTGGTGGCGCTAGTGTGCCTTACCCTTCGCCTTAATATTCTATTACAACTGAATTTAATTTTTCAATTAAATATTTTCAAAGTAAATAAAACTACTTATTTGAAAAAAGACTAACCCCCTTATTCATAAAAGCATAATTTAAGCATTATTTAGTTAATTATTGTTTTGTCAACGTCACACAAACGTCATTTTGAATTTGAGAATAAGAGACAAAACAATAATAAATAATGCTTAAATAGTTTTTATGAATATGGGGGTAAGTGTTGAAAAAATTCCACGAGCGGGATTCGAACCCGCACCCCATGACATGCCTCCAATACCGTGGAGCCACGATAGCATAGTTGGCAGTGCACCTGACTCGGCATGTCATGGGGTGCGGGTTCGAATCTCGCTCGTGGAATTTTTTCAACACTTCAACACTTTGTCTTTTTTAAAATTATAATTTGTTCGCAACAATATTTGCGTTTAGTTATATGTAAATAATCATAAATAAAACTACTTTTAAGGGCCATTGCAGACATACTACTTTTAGCATCAGCGATTGGCGATTCAGCCGCTTTTTAGAAGCTGAATGCAGCGACCACACATTCCATACCGCACACTTAATAAAAACGCCAAACGCGGCGATTGAGTCGCTTTTCGGAAGGTCGACACAGCTTCTGCACGTTACACTCCGCACCCATTCGGATGCCCGGTCGCATCGATTTGCATCGCGTTGCCGATCCAGCATCGGAGCAGTCGCTAAAACGCGCGATTCCGATACCGCGTCCGAACCGAACGCATGAAGTCGCGAAATCGCGATGCTGCATCGATAAGAATCTCACGATTTTACTGCGATCGAACGCAGAAAGTCGCCAAAACGTGATTCAGCATCGATACAGTCGCAAAATCGCCGATCGCCGATGCTAAAAGTAGCATGTCTGAGGTGGGTGGCGCTTATTAAACTCTAACTAACTTCTAACTTCGTTAAGAGATAGATGTAAATAACACAATGACCATAAAGTCCCTTTGGGGTTAGCAAATTTTTTTTTTAATAAATTTTGACTTTTTCCGGCTTTGTTATTTGTTTACTAACCAAAATGAAGTAATAAGAATCTTTAAAATAAAAAGTGTAGCTCAATTTAAGACTGAGGTAACGTTAATATTTGGCTCAACTATAATTAGTTATCTTAAAATAATTAGGTACGTATATGTGTTTAAAACACGTTAAAGTAGCGTAATAATTATGACAATAATAATTAATTATATTATTAACATTAGAGGCAGAGTGGCAAAAGGATCTGCCCAATATCAGGCTTCGATTCCCAGGTCGGACAAATTATGTATTTTCAATACTATCAATTAAGTAGACGGACTTGATTTGAATAATGATGGTTGTTGCCCAGCAGTGGGACAATATAGGCTGCAACCTGAACTTAACTATCAGCAGCTAGTGGGTTACAATAATCCTACCAAGTCAAAACGAGCTATATGCCGACCGATGTGGGATGGCTTAGGAAAATTTTTAATGAGTTAATGACTTTACAAAACAAAAAAAATTAACATTATGGTGTCAAATTAATTGATAGGTTACAAATCGTTCGCTCAAAAAGTAGTTCATTACTTTGATATGTATGTAAATAAAATATTATAAAAAGAATAGTTTTTTTTTTAAATTTAAGATTTGGTTGTCTGTTAAACTGATACAAAAAAAAACACAAACGTTGAAAAAAAATTCCACGAGCAGGATTTGAACCTGCACCTTTCTGACATACCGGGTCAGGTGCTCCTCCATTTGTGTTTTTGTCCAACATTTGTGTTTTTGTAATTTGTTTCGCAACAAAATTTGCGTTAAAATTATTTAAACATTTGATACAAAAAACAAAAAAAATACAAAAAAACTGCTACAATAACAATTATTTTTTAATAATTTTGTAATTTCAATTTTGCAAAAAAAAAAGCATTTTTGATTATTTCGATGTAAATAGTATATATTATGTGAAAGAAGCAAGATCGTTGTTTATAAATTTAAGATGAACAAAAAAGAGTGTTTAACACAGATCTCTGAAATAAAAGACATATTATATAATATTTTTAGTCTGTAGTCTCATTCCCTGTTATTCATAAGTAATATCTTCCATAAACACCTTTATTTGCTCAATTAATTATAGGTGTATCTATTGCATAAGACGACGTAGGTATCTTGTATAATACGATTAGTACATAAGCATTTGCAATGTGACCTAGTATGTATGTTTACAATTTACATATATTTTTAAGGGTATTACAAAATGTACAAAATTGCTTGCTTTCCAAAGAATCTCTTATTTTTATTTGATAAGATTTTTTTTTCCATTATAAGATCTCCTATGAACATGTTTATTTAGTTTAAGTTTAAATTGGCAGTTGCTGCCCGTTTTAAATTTTAATGTACAATTTTTAGGACATGCTCAATTTTAATTAAAACAAAATTCAATGTGTTCTGTGTTTTCATTATTCGTACGAACCTCAAATTCCTTTTAAAAATAAGAAATGATCATTTGATTGTTTTATAATATTGCACAAAATAAAACAGAACGAACAAGAAATTGAAATATACCTACATGTACAAAGATGTATTAAAATTTTATTTTCTTTATTATAGCATGGACTATAATATATTACTAGCTGTGCCCCACGGTTTCATCCACGTTAATTAGCGAACAATCTACGCAGCGCAAGGAAAGCTCGCAAAAAAAATATTTTCCCGTTTTTGCAATATTTTTTATTGCTGCTCCACTCCTATTAGCCATAGCGTGATGTAATATAGCCTTTAGCCTTCCTCAATATAAACTGGACTATTCAACACAAAAATAATTTTTCAATTCGAACCAGTAGTTCCTGAGATTAGCGCGTTCAACCAACCAAACAAACAAACAAATAAACTCTTCAGCTTTATAATATTAAGTATAGATTATATTAGTTAGGTTAGTATGTGATTATAGTAAATGCTTCAGTAGCCGAGTGACAAAGAGCTCGGCCCGATAACGGGAGGTCCTGGGTTTAATTCCCAAGTCAGGCAAGTGTGTTTCGTATTTTTCGATTCATACCTAGCCGGGTTTGTGATCACTGTGATCACCGACCCGCATTTTCCTAGGGTAATGTTTTTTTTTTTTGAGAGAGTTTGCTGATTGCCTCAGACGGCATTTTCAGCTTCACCGGGCTTTTTTAGGGGCGGCGAGGAACGTAAAGGATCCCTCAAGCCGTGTGAAACGAATCACCTTCGGAGGTTTTCTAGAGGGAACGGCATCGCGCGCTAGTGCCCGTCCCCGTGACCTACTAGATTCTCCGAAGGGTTCGGATCGGATCGGGGGGCGGAACCACCCGAGGGCGCCTCTAAAGGCTCGGACCTTGGCTCGGGTAGACCGGGCCGTGGAGGAGGAGAGAAGCGCCCAGGTACATGTCTCACCTGGTATAGAGCGCGTGTGAACCGGTTTTTCGTACCCTTGTTCTACGAGTACGGTGTCTTGGACCTAAGCTAGTGAGCATGTTTAGTGTATTCTGTAAATGTGTAGTGACATTTAGAGGATCGGGCGGGGCCTAGGGTAATGATGAAGCCAACGCCCGTCTATTGTAACGATGGCTTGATTTCTTAAGACCTTCATTCGCCTAGCAGTTGGCTAGTATTTACGATAGTAAATATATCTTTGTAAAATGTTCAAAATGATTTTTAACGCAAATTTTGTTGCGAACAAATTACAAAAACACAAATGTTGAAAAAATTTCCACGAGCAGGATTTGAACCTGCACCCTTCTGACATTCCGGGTCAGGTGCTCTTCCAATTGAGCTATCGTGGTTCTAACCACCCCGCCGAAATTATTCAACACTTTTTACTTTGTAAGCCAAAGGCGCCCATTCAATGTCAACAACTACCGTCATTAACATCCGATCATAATATTTTTACAAATATTAAAGATCAGTCATGTTAAGAAATAAGCAAGCTATATTTCTTAACTGATCTTTAATATTTACTTTTATTTAGGTTAGAACCACGATAGCTCAATTGGAAGAGCACCTGACCCGGAATGTCAGAAGGGTGCAGGTTCAAATCCTGCTCGTGGAAATTTTTCAACATTTGTGTTTTTGTAAATATATCTTTGCACTAAAATTCATATTCAAAGGAAACAAGATTCTGTTTGGACCAAATTCACTAGTGAATCTGGTTAGTTAACTAGTGAAACTTTCTAAACGACTAGAAATAGGTTTAGGATTTTATGTTTCAAAGTTACTCGCCCAATTCAGCTCAGCTAATACTATTTTTACCTGGGCACAGAGTAATGACACTATTATAATTATTATCAGGTGACAATAAGGAACCGATTAAGGTGTCAGCATGAGTTGGCTACGTACGAAGTGTTTAAACGTTCATGGAAGTGGGAGTTCAAAGGATTTAAAGGAGCCAACATTTTTATGAAAGTCTTTACGATTATTCTCTTTTTCTTTAAAGATCTTTGTGTAATTATTACACTTACATTACATTACATTATTGCCTCAAACTGCGTTTTCAGCGTCACCTGAAACTATTTTAAAGGCGGCAAGAATTTTAAATTATTCCTCAAGCTGTGTGAAACGAAGCACCGCCAAAGTTTTTCTAGAAGGAAGTGCATCACGCAGCACGCACTAGTGCATGTCGACTTCGTCCACGTATACACCCGTATCCCGTGATACGAAGGGAGTTTCCAAAAATCCAGTCTTACCTTCCTTTTTGAAAAAGTGGACTTGCCTGCAAAATTTCTGTACCTATTCTAAACTAAACGCGAGTAGATCCGTAAAAGTTGTTTTATTAAAATGTGTTCGCTAACTTTAGAAAACAATGCCTATTCTAGGTTCAAGGAAGGAGGAACTATAAGTGTTCCCGTACTCTACTAGATTGTTTATGGGGATCGAGTCGGGAGCGGAACAACACGAGGGCACCTCTAAAGGCTAGGACTTTAACACGGGTTCCGTACTCTTGTTCTACGAGTACGGTGTGTTGGGACCTATTTTGATATGCGAGTTTAGTGTATCTGAGTGACGATCTAACTAACTGCATGACGCCGTTTAAAACTCTCGCAGATGCATCTTTCCAACAACGATAAGCACAAAACACGCATTCAATGTGGTGCAACATCGAACCTCTTGCCTTGATCAATAACCTCAAACCGATATCGGATCTTGAACGTTTCTTTAGTTGAAAACATACTACATTGTGGTTATCTATGACGCGCAGGGTCAAAATCGACTCGTGTACGTTCATATATAAATAAGGTATGGCCAGTCCTGGCTGTGGCAGAAGCAAACTTCTCCCAAAGCCGTCGACAACTGAAGAACCGAACGGCATCATGAAGGTCTTGGTGCTGGCAGCGTTGATTGGTAAATACAGCTTTATTATTATTTACTTTAAAAGTGAAAAAGTGTTGAACAATTCGGAGTGGTTTCAAAAAATTTGGAGATCGCGGTAAATGTTGTGTGATAAAAAATCTAAGATGCAACAATAGGTAATACATATCTTGAAAATAAGTTCTAACTTAAGATCATCTATATATTATACTTACTAGCTTTTGTTCGCGGCTTTGCTCACGTGGGCTACACGACTTGTGTTTATTCGTAATGAAAGCCAAACTTATTAAAAGTAAACATCATAAGGGTATGAGTAAAAAGTGTCTAACACAAAACAACGTAATAAAGATCACTCTGTATAAGTCATTTTGGTTCGTTTTGAAACCTCCTTTGTCATCCCCTACTTAAGGGATAATTTTCCAAAAATCTTGAAACACTACAATTTCTTACCAGGTCAACTACCGAAATTTAAAGAATGACAGATTTCCATACGATTTGACGACCTCCTTGGTCGAGTGGCTTGCACACCGGTTTCCATGGTGTCGCCATCTCTGAGGTCCCGGGTTCGATCCCCGGTCGGATCAATTTAGTAATACCTGTTTTTCTAAATTGTTTCGGGTCTGGGTGTTTCCTATGTATAATAAGTATTTATTTAAGTATATTAAGTATGTTTATCTGTTGTCTAGTTAACCATATAACGAGTTTCTTGAGAAAGCTTTTCTTGGGGCTAGATAATTGGTGTGAGTGTGGGAAACATTTATATTTATATTTTATACAACTTTCCAAGCTTATTTCACCTCTCTAGGGGAGATTTTTCGAAAAATGTTAAAACACGTCATTGTTTATTTTTATTGAAAAATCTATAGATCGATTAAATTATTCATTTTGATAGTTATTACTTAAGAAATAACGATTTCCCCAAAGAAAACTTCTTCCTTTTTTTACTCTTTTAAAAGAAAATAAACAAATTTCCTGAGACATGTCATTCTTTATTTCTTATCAAGAAGCCAAATACCAATTTTCATGTATTTTACCTCAAAACTGACTGACTTTCATACCAACTTTTACCCCCTATTTGACCCCCTTAGGGTGTGATTTTCGTAAAATCCTTTCTTAGTGGCTGGTTACCTCACTCAATTTACCCACAGTCCAAATTTCATCTAATTAGCTTCAGCGGTTTAGGCTCGGCGATGATGAATCAGTCAGGATAAGTCATATGTATATAGATTAATACGTGAAGCAAATTCTTTGGATCCTTTTTTAGGCAAATTGCGCGCATGGAGGAGTGTGAGATTTGGTATAGTTAAAGTTTTTATGGAGTAGATCTCACAAACGTTAAAATATATGTATAACTAGCTTTTATTCGCGATTTTGCTCACGTTGGCTAGACGACTTGTGTTTATCTATACTAATATTATAAAGAGGAAACCTTTGTATTTTTGTATGTATGAATAGAATAGAATAGAATAGAATATTTTATTTGCTAAGAATATGGTTGGTATTACAAGAAGTTGGTCATATTTATATAGTTTCACATATTCTGCCATGTATATTATGTATGTTTGCAACGAATAAACTCAAAAACTACTGGACCGATTTAAAAAATTTCTTTACCATTAGAATGCTACATTAGCGCTGAGTAACATAGGCTATATTAAAAAAAGAAAAAAGAACAAAAAGAAATGCGGTACGAAGTCCGCCGGGTCAGCTAGTTCGTAATAAAAACCAAACTTATTAAAGGTAAAAAGAATGAGGGTATCTATACTAACATTATAAAACTGAAGTTTGTTTTTGTTTGTTTGGTTGAACGCGCTAATCTCAGGAACTACTGGTTCGAATTGAAAATTGTTTTTGTGTTGAATAGTCCATTTTCTATAAAACTATGAGTTATTTTGTCAATATTTACGAAAATTGTGGATTCAAGCTTGTTTAAATTTTGATTAAAAAGTTTTATTTCTTATAAAAATGAGTGGAATAATAATAAATAATATAATATATTTTATAGACGTGATTTGTAGTTATCTTTCCTTGCATACTTTATTACATTTAAATATTTATATAAAATACAGTGAAAAAATTAAACGCCCACCCGACCCAGCCAGGAATTGAACCTGGGTCTTCCGCAATCCGGGCGGCTGCACTGACCGTTATGCTACCGGGAAGGCTGACGTAAGCGCTGAATTTTGTCACTGCTTTTTGATTTTTGAAATGCTTTAGAGCGACATTAGTGCCATCTATCCAAAGGTATTTGCAACCGATGGACATGCAGATTCATCTTTGCAGATATTCATCTGCAAAGATGAATCTGCATGTCATTTACCAAATACCTTTGCCTTTACCTTACCTATACTATACCTTACCTTTCCATCGGTTGCAAATACCTTTGGATAGATGCGCTTGTGCGATTTAGCGCTTACCCGCCTTCCCGGTAGCATAACGGTCAGTGCAGCCGCCCGGATTGCGGAAGACCCAGGATCGATTCCTGGCTGGGTCGGGTGGGCGTTTAATTTTTTCACTGCATTTTATATAAATATTTAATTTAGCTTAAGTGTAGCAATTAACACTTAAAAATAAAAGTAAAAATTTATTACATTTGTCATTTATTTAGCAACAAAATTGCAAATAAACAACTTAATCTAATTGGATACGTCACTGTTACTTTGATTGTTTGGAATTTGGAATAACAGATAACTAACTAATACTTTTGTTTAATAATCATAAAATTAACGTGTCATAATTGATTTCAGCTGCCGTTACATCCGGTCAGCTCAGCAGCCAGTCTGGCGTCGACAATCTGACGCAGGAGCCATGGCAGGTCGGTAAGCTGTACCGCTATGACGTGGACTCATACACTCTTGCGCGTCTGCAAGAAGGTGTAAGCAGCGGTAGTGCTTTCAAAGCCCGCTTCACCATCCGCGTGCCAGCCCCCGGCCGCCTCCTGGCCAGACTAGAGAACCCTCAACATGCAACAGTCCACCAAGAACTTCCCAGCGAGAGGCAACTCCCAAGCGATCTCAAATATCAACCTCTCGAGAAACTTGATCTACCTTTCGAGATCATCGTCGAAGGCGGCAGGGTTTTAGCTCTCAATCTACCGAGCTCTCTGCCTCTTGCCCAAGAAAACTTGTTGAAGGGTCTCATTAGCGCTCTTCAGTTGGACCTCTCCACCCACCGCCATGTCCGCAGCTCCTACGATGGCTACGAGAAGGAATCACAACAAGGTACCTTCAAGAAGATGGAAACTGACGTCACTGGTGACTGCGAGACTTTGTACAACGTTTACCCAGCTATCCCGGAATGGCGCCGCGAGCTTCCCAAATACACCGCCGATGAAGAGCCAATCATGATCTCCAAGACTAAGAACTATGGTCACTGCCACCATAGAGTTGCATACCATTTTGGAGTACCTGAAGGTTCTGAGTGGACTGGCACCGCGCATAAGAAACACGAGGAGCAGTTTATCCGACGTGCTACCGTTACCCGCATGTTGGCAGGTAAACAGGGCCCTATTTACAAGTCTGAGACCACCAGCACCGTTCATATCAACCCTCAATTATATGGTAAGGAGAAAGCTGAAGTCATCAGTTACGTACAAATGTATTTGGCCGCTCTTGAGCAGGATAGCGAAGCTGAATGGCAGATGCCAGAAAACAAGCGCTTCGTGAAAAACCTGTTGTACTCAGTGTCACAGAAGAAACAAGTGGAAATTACCGATAGTTCTTCATCTTCCTCGTCATCTGAATCAATTGAGGATTTTTCTAAAACCATTGACCAAACGGAATTAAATACTGGAAACCGAGCCCGTCGCTATGCTCAACCTAAAATCATTGCAATCAACAAGGTAATTGTCAAGCGCAGCGGAGAAGACAGCAGCTCATCCAGCTCCAGCTCCGGTAGCGACTCTAAATCGACGTTTGAGAATGATGACATCCCTAAGGATAACGAGCCAGCTTACGCCGCCCTTTACATGAGCGCCCAGGCACGTACTGATAAGAAACAAAACCCGATGAACGTGCAGAAGCTTGTGCAGGATATGGCGATGCAATTGCAGAACCCTAACAATATGCCCAAATCTGATTTTCTGTCAAAGTTCAACATTCTTGTCCGCGTTCTCGCCTCAATGAGCTACGAACAGCTAAGTCTTACTAGCCGTACTATTGAAGTTGCGAAGTCTTCTAACAACCTTATTAAGTCCGACATGTGGATGGTTTACCGCGATGCTGTAGCTCAAGTCGGCAACATGCCCACTTTCCAACTTATCAAGTCATGGATTTCGACCAAGACGATTCAGGAGGAGGAAGCGGCGCAAGTTGTCGCAAGTTTAGTACAAACTATTCGTTACCCTACCAAAGAGCTTATGACTCAGTTCTTCAAGCTCGCAGTTAGTGACGAAGTAAAGGATCAGTTATACCTGAACACAACTGCTTTGATCGCCTCCACCAGACTGATCAACATGGCTCAAGTTAACAATGAGACAGCGCACTCTTTCTACCCAACACACATGTATGGCCGCCTTGCCCGCCAGCATGACTCTTTTGTTATTGAAGAAGTTCTTCCTCGCTTGTCTCATGACTTGAAAGAAGCTATTGAACAAGGACACAGCAGCAAAGCTCTTGTTTACATCAAGGCTATCGGCAATTTAGGCCACCGCAATATTCTGCAAGTATTTACTCCATACTTGGAGGGTGAGATTCGCGTATCGACGTACTTACGCTCACAAATGGTTCAAAATCTTCGAGTGTTAGCTTATGAAAAGGATTCTTATACACGGGCTGTATTATTCAGCATTCTGAAGAACATTGCTGAGCATTATGAAGTGCGAGTGGCTGCGATCGAGAACATATTTATAGCGCGTCCCACAAGTGCCATGATGCAAGCCATGGCCCAGATGACCCACAATGACCCCAGCATTCAAATTCGTGCTCTTCTGAAAGCAAGCATTCTTTCTGCGGCTGAATTAAAGCACCCCCGCTATTTGGACCTGTAAGTACCTTGAGTTACCAAGAATTTCTGATAGCATTTCCTATAGCGTTTGATAACCATTTATAAATAATAATTAAAAATTTTAGGGCTAGGACGGCCGCTTCAGCCAAATGGATGGTTACCAAGCAAGAATATGGTCAACAGTACTCTAGCAAGTTCCTTCAAGATTATGACGACAGAAAACATAATTTCGGTGTTATGTCTGCTCTTTCCTACACCGGCAGCGAAGATAACTTCTGGCCGAAAAGCTTCAAATATTCCCAGAAAAGCAATGCTGCAGGATGGAATAGGGATAACACAGTAAGTCTAACTGGCAATAAAGTTTATTTTCCAATAGAGCCTTCTAATACACTCAAACAGACGACCAAGTCAAAAAACTGCTTTTAATATTTTCAAATTTCACAGATTTTCGCTTCGGTCTCTGACGTACAACAACTGGCGAACGTATTCCAACATGAACTCGACAGAATGATGCGCAAGAATCCCAAATCTGAGGCCAACCACAAATACTCCGCTGAGAAGGTCGCTGAAATGCTTAACATTAAACGTGATCCCAAGAATCCTTTGGAGGCATCCATATTGATTGACATGATGGGCCAGGAAAGACTTTTCACCTACAGCGAAACCGAACAACATGAAATGCCCGCAATTATTGCTAAATATATGTCTATCTTAGCAAAGGGCTCCGAGAAGCATTACACTAAAGTACTGAATCAAGCCCAAGTCTCTATCATGTTCCCAGTTAGCATGGGCATGCCTTTCATATATAAATACAAAGAGCCAATGGTTATCCACGTTCACAACAAAGTCAAGGGCCAGATCAACCAATCATCAAACGAAAGCCATGAAATTGTTAACATCGATAATGAGATTTACTTCACCTTCGCCAGAAATATTGACGGCAGCGTTGGGTTCATGGACACTCTTGCTAACCAGTACGCTCATGTTGGAGTAGTTAGCAAACTTCAGATTCACCTGCCCCTGAAACTTCAATTACAGGCAAAACCAGGGCAGGTCAAGATCACAATGGATTCTCTGCGTCCCGAACAGGACAACACTCTTGTACATTACAGCGTGTGGCCATACTCCACCAATCAAAAGAAAGATTCCCTTGTGACTGTGTCTCAAGATACTAACACTAAGGTTATCACACGTAGCAAGAAGGTTGTGTCTGTTGATTCTAAATTCGGTCAATCACTTGGCCACCAGTTCCAGGTTCAAGGATATTCCTACTCTATTGACTATAGAAACCTTGGCAACATGATGAAATCACAAGACCTTCTCACGAACATTGCTCACCTCCTTCACCAAAGAGACGTTGCTCTTACCCACTTCAACCTGAAACACCTTGTAAAACAGAGCCAGAACAAACGCGTCGTTTTCACTTTTGCTTATGGTAAGTGTTCTCCTAATATTATTATTTAAAAAATACCGCTTAGAATATATAAAAATACCGTTTAGTTCATTGTATACACAATAATTGTTCATAAAAATAATAGAGTAGAGTGTGAGCTTGTAGATTATGATGTAGTGAGATGTGAATAATTTATGAATTGAGTTTACATTTAAATTATTTAAATCATACATATTTATATTAATAATAATAATATTTTTGATGACTTAACTAATAAATACTTGCAGATACTTTCTACAATCAAAGAGCTGAAACAAACAAAGACGACAAGCTCGTAGCATTAAACATTGAAGACGTCACCCCGAACAGCAATGACCGCCGTCAACAAATGGCACAGCGTGTGTCGGCAGGAATAAACACTGCGAGGGCTCGTGTCATCGACGTCAGCACCGCCTTCGAAGGTCAACAGAAACAGGAATTCGTTCTGACAGCAGCCATCGGCGACAGCCCAGTGGACTCTAAAATACAATACGCCATATTCGCCGGTAAAAACTCGGCTCAGCATGGAAAAGACCAGATTAACGGAGTCGCTACAGTCTACAAACCAGAGATCACTCCTCTCAACTTCCTCGAAGCTATCAAGAAGGAACTGAAAATGAAGTTCCACGCTGAAGTCAAATACGGCCAGAGCGGCAACGGAAATGTTCATGTTGAAGGCTTTTTGGAGCGCAGCAAGAAGTACGCTGAAGAACTCCTCAACGAGCCCTTGGCAAAGCAGTGCGCCCAGCAGATTGAGAACAATAACCTTTACCAGTACGCCTGTTATAAAATGATTGTTAGAGCGCACGCTCCTGACTACCTCAAGGCGTCAGTTGCGTACAAAGAAGTTAGTCCGGTGTTCAGAAACACGACGTACAAAGCTTTCAGAATTATCGACAACCTTGGCTTCTGGTTCACTGATGTAAATCCATTGAAGACTACGCCTGAAGGAAAACTTGAGATAGAGTCTCAGTGGTCATATCCAGAAAACACTATGGCTTTAGCGCTCAGCACTAGATTGGGAGAGGTTCATTTCAATAATGTACCCCTTCCGAAAGTAGCGGCTAGCTGGTGGGCAGTGTATGCTCCGTTCAAAACACTGGAACGTGTTCGTAACGAGTACACAATGGACCAACATCAACGTAAGTATTAAAAATAATTCTTACGCCTGAAACGAGGAACTTGATGGTATGGCTACAACTTTCGCAAACCCATCCCTCGTAAAAGTACTCATCTGGAGCTCTTCCATGCTTTCCGTTAAGCCGTTTATTCCGGTTATTGTCATAAGATAGCAGTCGTTAAAACCCACCAACCCCCACCGGGCTAGAGAAGGGGGTTTTGGCTCAATCTTCTCATGTGTTTATTGATCATTATAGGTTGACGATGACAATAACTGTAGCCAAATTTCTTGCTTAATCTTTAATGTTTTATGTTATTCTTTATTTATTTTTTCCTATTTCCACAGCATTCTGCACTGTTGACTCCAACAAAATCAGGACCTTCAGCAACCGCAGCTATGACTACACCCTGACCAACACATGGCACGTCGTCATGCAAGTAGACAACACTCTCCATGGAGGCCAGGACAAACTGGTAGTACTCGCCAAGAGGTCTCAGGCAAAGCAACTCGAGCTTTACGTCTCTTACAAGTAAGTTAATATTCCTGAAACATAAATTCTAGTAAGTACCTACTCAATTTACATAGGTAGGTAGAGGTAGATATCTTTTCATTTAGATTTCAATCTCGATATTTTTCAATCTGAGTTACTAAACTATTTGCTACCTGCTAGCGGTTACGTAAATTGATATCTGTATCCTGTTAATCAAACAGATTTTTAAATCTTTATAAATATTTTTTATTCAGGGACTTGATCGAAGAGGTACATCGGGGATGACGTAGCTTTCTATAGGAGAAATATTTTTGAAAATCGATTTAATAGTTCCAAAAGTTCTACCCTACATACACACATGTAGACAAACTTTTACCTCTGTGTGTAATGTAAGTGTAGACGCAAAATAATTTAATGTAATAATGACACAGCAAGGCCTTCGATTTGGAAGGAAGGCGATATTAGCTCCAAAACTGAATCTTTAACACAAATCCTAATATTTTGATGAACTACCAACACTAGCTTAACCTAATATCGTATCCTATTATTCTGACACTCTCATTTGTTCACAGATCCAGAAATGGCAAGGACTTAGAGCTTGAAATTCAGCCCAACCCTGAAGGACCTCAAGGCAGACCTACCGTAAAGGTGAACACAAATGCCAAAAGGGTGTTCAACGAAGACCTTACCATGTACATGGATGAAATCAACCAGGACATCGTCCTCCAATACTATACGCTGCCCAGCGGAGTCTTGATGATCGACATCCAAGAGAGTCGTCTCCGTGCCATGTACGACGGCTCCAGACTGGTCGTATTAGCATGGGAGAACAGAAATAACATCCGTGGTATTTGCGGACGTATGTCAGGCGATGCACGCGACGACTACCTGACTCCTACCGGATTAGTTGACAGGCCAGAACATTATGGAGCATCGTTCGCCTTGAAAGAACCCACCAGCGACCCCAAGACCCTGGAACTCCAAGCCCAAGCGAAGCAGGTGTCTTACCCTACCAAGCATCAATACACAGTCATATTGCCCGGTGATATTGAATGGAAGAATTCCGCGAGAGCTTCCAAGGAAGACAGCTCGAAGAACCGTAACGTCTTTAAGACGAGAAGCTGGCTGAGAAGCGTTAAGGAATGTCAAGTTCAGCATCATATTCAATATTACGAGAACCATGGCGAGATCTGTATCACAATGACACCTCTTCCATCGTGCCAGTCTAACTGCCGCGGTGAAGGATACAAGGTCCAGGCGGCTCAGGTTTTGTGCCGACCAAAATTTGACCAAGAGTTTCGTGCTTATAAAGAGCAAATTCGCCGCGGGGAGAGTCCTAGGGTTGCAGGAGTTCCTGAACAGCAACCAAGGCAATTCCGAGTACCGTCTTCGTGTAAAACCTAAAATAATAATTGAGTGTCAATAACATCAACTCTACTTTCTTAATATTTCTTTAGTTATGAGATTAATGACCCGGCATAAAAAAGGAACTACGATTCTATTTATAAAAATATGTATTAATATAAGTATAGTATTTATCTAATATAATAATTTTTCGTGTAAAATCTAAAATACTAATTGAGTGTCAATAACATCAACTGTACTTTCTTAATTTCTTCAGTTATGAGATTAATGACCCGGCATAAAAGAGGAACTACGATTCTATCTATAAAAATATGAAATAAGTATAGTATTTATCTAATATAATAATTAGATGTATCATATTTTTATAAGTATGTATATAAAAGTTATGTACCTATGTAAATAATACGTTATTTATACATTTAAATATGTATTTATGTATACAATACAATGTTATTTAATATTAGTATTATATTATAAACTTTAGAATAGACATATTAAGCAATCAAGAAAATGAAAAAAATATAAACCTTTCAATGTTAAAACTATTTATTTTATTTATTTACTTACCTACTTACAGAAAATACTTCTTGCGACACTCATTGTGAGAAAGTTCTACAATCTGCATAAAATTGATTGATTGAACGAAAGTTGACAAAAAATTAATTACTTACAATATTTTTTTAAGATGGATGGTGGCTGTGAAGTATGCTGAATGCTCTAAGGCTGCGAGCGACGTAGGCGGAGACGAGCGGTAGGGCCTGACTTTGTACCTACAGCTGCGCGAAGCAACTTCAGAGGGGACTAGAAGTTTGGCGCGATCTATTATAGCTTAACATGTTTTCTTACCTATAAGCTTGTGCCACATTCTCCTGCTTTTTCTATCATGTGAATGTAGAAATATACAAATTACGAGTACAACTTGTCTCAAAAACACGTGCCTTTGTTTGAGTCAATCTTTGGATAGGTACGCGGACTTCAGAGAATTTTCAAAGTGAAGGACGTTGCCACGACACGGCACGTTGCATGCACGTTGCCATTGCCTTATAGTTTCATGCACGTTGCACACAGAACACAATTTACTAAAGACGTTGCACTGTTTGTTTCGTTTTGTCAACACTCATGCATGTTCACGAATATCTACCTTTAGTGCACACTGCACGTATATTAATATTTCGACAAAAAACAACTGAAGAAAATATTACAAAACTGCAAACATTACTCTTAATTTTCCCGCCAAGAAGTTTCAAAAAGAAAAAAAATGTTTTCTTCGTCACTATAAAAGGAATACAGCAAAGGAAATAAGTCCACACAGTCAACTTACTAGGATAATTTTCTTTAAAAAACCCATCCAAATATCGAATCTATGTTATAAAAAGATTATAATTGATTAATCGTTTATAATGTTGAATTATACTTGATAAATGATGATATTTTATGATGACACATTCCATAGTCCGATCACCCCTGTTTTATTCCAGTTGCTCATACACATACACGTTATTGAATACCTTCTTATAACAATGATTAAAATTAGTTTCTGGCAAAAAATTTTTAGAAAACCAAACTATAATTTTACGAACTTCTTATCATGGAACCATTGTTTAGCATTCGGAATTAATTAATTATCTTAATTAATGGCTTCGCGTTTAACATTTAGCCAATTTCAACTGTTTTTTTATTAGTGGTAAGGATACAAGTACGGTAAATAGAAATTAAATTGGATTCTCACAACACGTGTGATTACGGGAAGAACTCGGGTGAAACTCGCATTGTCGCATTCTGAGTTAAGTTTATGCAGTCAGTAACGCTGATCAGCTGCTTGTCAAATATGTCCAATGTCAATGTCAAATGCTAAGTTGTTAAGTCAGATCCACGCTTAAGTCGCATTTTAAGCATTTTGCGACTTATTTATTTTTCATTTATTTAACACAGATACAAACAATTTACGTTTCGTGTTGTTAAATTAAGCAAATACTTGTCGAGACTTTGTTGTTCTGTTTTCAAAAAGTGTTAAAATTGTGAATTTTGAATTATGAATTCTATTCCGGCGTTCATTCATTTCAGTGAAGAAGTAAGTTTTTTATTTAATCTAATACAATGCTAAAATGTTGGTACAGTCCCTGTCGCTTTTAGGATTTATAAACTAGTTGTTAGTCGTTCCCAGAAACTTATCACCTGTCTGTCTGTATCAAACGAGCTCCTTCCTGCTTCGAAAGGTACCTACCTACTTAAAGCTGTTGTTCCCGGCTGCATTACCACTTACCAGCGTGGTGCTTAATAGCCCGCTCTCCCTTTTCATCCATAGGGAAGGCTCAGCCCCAGTAGTGCCAGTAGTGGGTACATAAAGTGAGCTAGTGATGGTAAAAGTTGGTAATTATTATTATTATTATAATAGGTAATTCAGACAGGCAGATGGAACACTGAACAATTAGTTGCCTGTATTTAGGTCTGCCATCCTTCCAGGTTCCCCAGATTTGTCCTAGTTTAGAAGACGTCTGGGAGTGTCCGGGCGAAATTACATTATATTACATACAAATACAACCGTCACTCCCTCACACACTCCTGATTTTGAATTCAACAACAAACAGCTTCTCTATCATTCTAAGACACGGTGGTTAAGTCTTTTTCTTATTCTCTTAGTCTTTTAAAGGATTATTTTGAATGCCTTAAAAGGCCACCCGTTTTAATTAAACAGTTTTTAGAAAATTCTCTCAGAGGAGTGTTTATTACACTACACACATACTTACACTTTATTATGCACATCCTTCACTCAATAGAGAAACTAGAAAAAAATGATAATTCAGCCCTTGAACCAAAAAACCTTCACATTTCCATCACAAAAAGTTAAAATGACAGAGTTGAAGCCTTTAGAATCAATTTGACAAATTTGACTGGATGTTTTTGCCAAATTTAAATGAGAATTCTCTATGGACTGTTATTGAAGAAACTATTGGTTTTTCAAAAGACAATAACATTGAAATTGACGACACCAGATTGGTAAATGAGTTGGTGAAATCAACATCTTTCAATCAAAATCTGAGCAGCATGTGAAACTTAAAAATTAAAATCAACTTTGGCCACAATTTTTTAGAACAACGAAGGCTCATTTATATTCGGAATTGTTAAAAATGGCACAGTTTTCTTTTTGTATTCCTGCGCATAATACCAACGTAGAAATAATCTTTTCACTAACAACACAACAATGGATGAAATTCACTGAAAACTGAAACAGTCTCGTCAATGATCAAAATAAAATACAATTTTAAAGACTGTAATTATGTTGAATTTATAAAAGCAAGGAAGATATTTTAAGGGCTATTGAAAAGACTAATAAATACCAATAACCTGAAAACAGACAATA
This sequence comes from Eudonia mercurella, assembly GCA_963082485.1. NCBI lineage: Eukaryota > Metazoa > Arthropoda > Insecta > Lepidoptera > Crambidae > Eudonia > Eudonia mercurella. Next base: position 2,678,107 of record OY720048.1, read on the forward strand.
AACTAATGTGAAAATTATTTAACCTAAATCATTAGATTTAGGTTTAAAAAAATATAAGACAGCTAAAAGAGTAAAATATTACTATTAAGTTTTAAGAATTTTTTAAATGTTTTTTATGCCTTGCTCGGTGGCCGAGTGGTAGACCGCTCGGCCCAATACCCGAAGTTCCCAGGTTCAATTCCCAGGTCGAGCAAAATTTTTCCGATGCATAGCTTGGGTCTGTGATTACCAACCCGCATTTGGCAAGCGTAGTAATTAAGCCATTACCCATCAATTGTAGCGATGACGGTCATCATCAATTCAAGCGTCCATGTAAACCAACCACAATATTACACTCACACGCACTTATACACATTGACACAACACAATCAGATTCACACGTATTCTGTAAGTTATCATTGGACAAAATTTCATCTACTTACCTATTTTTCTTTTTAGATTAACTACCTGCGTTCATTAATTTTGTCAAATTTTTTAGTAGCATAATATGTTTCTATAATTGGCTTATGTTTAAGTAACATCATCTGTACCTTGTGTTTAGTTAAATGCTGTTGAAACATTGTTGAATAAATAAATAAATAAATGACTTGATTTCAATTATGGAGGCCTTTGCCCAGCAGTGGGACTATTATAGGCTGTTTTATTTACTTTACTTTTAATGATTGTATGAAAGAATAACTAAAACGGTGACTTTACTAAGTACTGGGTAAAGAATACAACATCAGTTAAGATCAAAGCATAACTCATTTATTATTTTAGCACCCACATAGAACATGATATTGTGATCTGTCAATTAACAATCAAATACACAATATACCTTTCTCTCATAAATGTAGTACAATCAAAGTAATCATATGGAATAAATTAACAATTATTTTAATCAATAGAATTAGGTATGCCAATTATATCAGGCCATTGTTCTGGTGGCGGAATGATAATTGGTGGATCAGGCGATGATGAGCCAGATCGGGAAGAGTCGCAAGCCAGTTGGGGTGGTGTGGAATTATGTCGCTGTCCCACAGCCCGAGCCAGTAACTGATCAGCATGCCGGCGATGCAGCTCTCCATCTTCCGTCCTCACCATGTATGAGGATGGGCCCTCCACATATTCGACATGAGCTCTCTGCCATTTCTCGCCTGGCCCATACATGCGAGCCAACACAGGTTGGTCTAAAACAAAAGAACGTGTAGGAGTCTGCTGTGCCGCTTCTTCTAGTTGCTCTTCTAGCTGACTCGGTACCGAATCAGGGTGTAGTAAGGAAACAGCTGTCCTATAACGGCGTCCATTTAACATTTCAGCAGGTGTCTTATTGTTGCAACTGTTGGGGACAGTACGTAATGCGTATAATGTTCTAGATAATTTCTCACTCCATGGACAGTTTAAATTCGACATTTTCTTTAATTTATTCTTAAATGTTTGTATAGCTCTCTCTATTTGGCCATTCGATGCTGGATGGTAAGGCGGAGAATAAAGATGTCTTATGCCATTCTTCTTTAAAAATGTATTGAATTCTCTGGATGTGAAGTTTCTGCCATTATCCGAGACTATAATATCTGGTAGACCTTGTGAAGAAAATATTTTCCGAAGTAAAGTTATAACTGCTTCACTAGAAGGTACGATTTCTGCCTCAAACCACTTACTGTAACTGTCTATCAAAACCAGAAAAGTCTTGCCTTGAAAAGGTCCCGCAAAATCAATATGAAGGCGACTCCAAGGTTTCTCTGAAGCAATCCAAGTTTGAGGGTTCTTAGGTGGGTTGTTTCTTACTGCTTGACACTGTTCGCATTCGGCAACACAGCGCTCAATTTCCATTCCGGCCCACCATACATATCCCCGAGCAAACGCTTTCGTTTGAACAATTCCAGCATGGGGGTTGTGCAACAATTTCAACACTTGACTTTGAAGTGATTTCGGCACGATGACTCTATTGCACCACAATAAACAACCTTTACTGTGTGAAAGAGCTTCTCTTCTTATCCAGAATGGTTGTAGCTTTGTATCATTATTAGAACGCGGCCAGCCATGTAACACATGGAACAAAACCTTTTGCAGTAACCCATCTTTCTTAGTCTCTGTGGCTATTCTTGAAGCATCAACATTCCAACCTTCTGGTTGTTCCTCAAGCAACAGTACATCTTTTACCGCCTTCTCAATTTCGATAGCAGAATTTGTCATAGTCCACCTACTCAAAGCATCAGCGTTACCCAATGATTTACCAGGTCTGTACTTAATCTCATATTCGTAACAGCTGAGTTTCAAGGCCCATCGTAACATCCTCGGGGAAATTTGATCCGGTATTAATTTATTAGGGTTAAATAATCCGACCAAAGGCTTGTGGTCCGTAATGATACAAAATTTACGACCAGCCAAAAATTCATTAAATTTTGTTAACCCAAAAATAATCGCAAGAGCCTATTTATCTATTTGACCATACCTTCTTTCATGAGGTTGTAAGGTTCTAGAGGCCATCATGACGGGCTTTTCTAATCCATCGTCCATTACGTGTGCTATAATAGCACCAAGGCCATAGCTTGAAGAGTCACATATCAATAATAATTCTCTGTTTAGTTCATAATTGACAAGCGTCATATCAGACGACAGAAGCTCTTTAGCACTCTCAAATGCATTGTTTTCTGCTTCACCCCAAGTCCAAGGTCTTTTTGATTCTAACAAGCGATACAAAGGCTCAAGCAGGGTCGGTTTATCAGGTATAAATTTTTCATAAAAATTGTACAAGCCTAAAAATGCTCTCAAGGTCTCTTTATTACTTGGTGCAGGTTTATCTTTAATCTCTTTAACTTTTAAGGGCAAAGAGTGAAGGCCATTAGCATCAATCATGTGACCCAAGAACTGGATACTATTAGTTGCAAAAACGCATTTTTTAATATTAAGCTGAAATCCCAAATCACTTAGTCTCCCAAGAACAGCATGAAGTCGCTGATTGTGTTCCTGTATATTCCGCCCTGCTACAGCTACGTCATCAAGCAGACATGCCACGCCTTCAAGGCCAGATAACGCGTTAGACATGACTCGCTGGAAGATAGCTGGCGCCGCATTAACACCAAACGCTAGGCGGTTCATTTTCATCAATCCGAGCGGAGTATTAAGTGTTAACAGAGTAGCTGTAGCGTCATTAACCTTTAATTGCATATACGCGAATTTCAAATCTATTTTGCTAAATATACGGCCACCACTAAGCTGAACAAAAGACTCGACTGCAACCGGAAGTGGGTATGTATCAACTTCAATCGCAGGGTTGACTGTTGAACGGTAGTCTCCACATATACGAAGTGATCCGTCAACCTTCTTAACTAGTCTCAACGGAGTCGCCCACTCTGAATATCTGACAGGTGTGAGAATACCAGCTTCCACCATGCGAGTCAATTCTTCTTCTACTTGGCGCTTTAAAGGAAACGGAACAGGGCGCGCTTTAATAAAGCGTGGCGTTACGTTTGGGCGGACGTGTAAGGATATTTCCGGACCTTTATATTCACCAAGCGTCTCACTGAATAAACTAGGATACTTATGCATCAACGAATCTGTTTCTAGGTCATTCCAGCAAACTCCTAATACTTCAATATCTAATGCTGGAAACCAGTTTCGGCCCAGTAGGCTGGGGCCGTTACCAGACACAATCAAAAGTTCGCACTGCGCTTCTTTATTGCCCAATAATACACAAACATGTGTAGCCCCTAAAACCTTCAGCGGGTCACGAGTCCACGTCACTAATTTTATATTAGTAGATTTCAAGAGCGGGGGCGTGTGCCATAATTTTCTAAAAGTCTCTTCAGATATAATCGTTCTCGACGCACCGGAGTCCACCTCCATAGTCACATGAGCGCCATCGAGATACACATCAGCTGTGATAGGAGGGCTATATTGTTCAGAGCATACATAAACTCCCATCATCTTTTCAGGAACACTTGAAGACGCCTCTTCACTATCACACTGAATATTATTGACTTTTGCCCGTTTTTTCACACAAGCAGACGTTATATGTCCGTATTTCTTACAGTAAAAGCATCGTGCTTTGATAAACGGACATTGTTCACCGACTTTGTGACTACGTGCACAATGCTGACACTCGTCTGACTTGATTCTACCAATTTCCATAGGTTCGTTAACCGTGGACGGAGTTAGCTTTGTTTCACCACTAACACTAGGGTACATATCACAAAACGTCGTCTGGTAATTCAGGCATTGCTGCACAGCCATCTCGTATGTGAGGCCTTTGAACTTTAACAGCTCTCGACGCAGACGATCGTCGCGCACACCTAGCACTAGCCTATCTCGTAACTGGCGCTTTAACACGTTGACTGCCTCAAAACCAGACACAATAGAAATTTAATTGTCGCCACGCACCCGTGCGGGATCCGGCATTGAATGGGTTAAGTCCACAAAATTACACTGAGCACCTAATAATCCGATAGCCGCCACATATTCTTGCACGCTTTCCTCTTGGGATTGTTGACGTTTATGAAACTTCCCAGCTTGTAATATTTCGTTAACTTCCGGTTCAAAAAATTTGTCCAAAATCACTAAAATATCTTGAAAAGTTACATCAGTAGGCCGCTTAGGTACTAACAATGACACTATAAGTGAATAAGTCTCTTTTCCACACTGAGAAAGGAACAAAGAACGTGCTTTGTCAGTTACTCCCACAGCATCTAATGCACAAATCAGTCTCTCTTTATATTCACTCCACTTATCGATTTTGGGATCAAATTGTCCAGGAAACACTATATTCGCTATATTTGACGCCATAATCCTTCACAAAACAATAATTTTTCCTCGTCGCCAATAAAGAATACAACATCAGTCAAGATCAAAGCATAACTCATTTATTATTTTAGTACCCACATAGAACATGATATTGTGATCTGTCAATTAACAATCAAATACACAATACTGGGAACATGCTAGTTATTTTTTAAATGAATGATTGTATGGAATAATAATTATCACAATGGGGCGAAAGGAAAAGTGTTTGAAAATATTGAAAATTATAATTTGTTTTTGTAGTATAAACTCTGTTTAAATGTTGGGGGTTTAAGCTTCAAAATCCGGGGTTTTCACACTTCTTGTCCTGGTTGACAGATTTTAGAGATATCATGGCAGCCTTACCTGTATTCAATGAAAACTCAAATTATTTGTTTCTGTTTTATTTTGTTGTAGTACCTACCTATAGTTCTAGATTATTCTTGAATTATTATTATAATACACTCAACAGGTTGGATTCAGTCTCTAACCCAACAGATGGCAACCCCTTGTTCCGCACTGTTGTGTCACGGTAATAATATCTATACCGTGGTTGTGTTCCTGTTTTAAAGGGTACTAGGTCCAGTGAAAATATACACAGCACAGAAGCATAGAAGCACGTATATGAAATACCCTTAGTGACGCAATTGTCAGTGGGCTGTGGTGGTTGCTTTCTATAAGGCAAGCTATGTGCTTGTGTCAGCCTGTCAGATTAGTAACATAATAAAGCCTTTAATTATAACTTACCTACTGATTACAGTAAGTAAAACTGATTCTTCTACTTTCTCTCAACATATGTGTTTTGATCTGTGTAATATTGGAGTTATTGGTGCCAAATTTACTACTTTGAATGTGCGAGATATTCATAAGTTTTTGTATTGAAGTACTGACAAAGTAGTGACCCTGTCAAACTTTTTTTATGACTGAAAATGTATATCTATTTAGTGTATTGTTTTATATTGTACCTATGTGTTAAGCACACCATTTGTAGGGCCGGCAGATTAAAGCACATAAGTCAGAAAAATCTTTTTATTTTTATTTTGCATAAGTCTATTCATAGAACTGTCATAAAGATAGAAATCTAACATAAGTCCAACAGAAGCGTATATATAGCTTAAAAAATGGTTGTATTTTTTTCACCTTCTTATTTATTTAAGGACTAATTATGATTCCTGTAAAGTTGCCATTTTTGACTTATGTGCTTTAGTCTGCCGGTCCTAGATTTATATTGATACTATAGTTAAGTCTAAGTCTGGTCACAGATTAGTTAATAGTTACTATGTGTAGTGATTAACGGGTTTTACTTTGGTATGGTTCCAACCATATATTCTGCTACACATCACTAGTAAATCTATTTTATTAATCCTATTTTATTTATAGACTAAACTTCTCTGTCTGTTTTAAATGATTCAAGTTTTAAGCTGAGATTACTTCTTCCAAGAAGAGCTTGTTCTACACTCTCACTACACAATTGCTCAGAAAATACCTACATGTAAGGGTTATTATTTGAGGAACTGGTAGGTACACAATTCAAGGTGTTTAGAGCTACTAGTGTATTTTACTTATGTCCCACTCCTGGGCTCAGGCATTCCCTTATAAAAAATAACCACACTGGCTGATCTGGCTCTGGCATAAACTTTTCTAAAAACCGAGATAAATATTCTAATTCCTACTTTTACAAAGTGCCTGACTTAGTTTTCTTAGCAATGTTGTAGTAACTGATTAGACTATGGCGATACATTAAATAATGTTAGGGTTCTTGTGCAGGATGCGGGTTAGTTCTCTGTGTCGGCTGATCGTGTTTGCTATACTTAGATAGATGATATGATGATGAATATGATGACAGAGAAACAAGCTATTATATCCTTAAGCTGGATTCGATATCATCATTTGGCTAAAATTGGTTGTTGTGGAGATCTTTGGGGGAGTACTTTGTTCAGCAGTGGTCGTCTTTTAGCTGACATGATGATGATGATTCGGCCCTGATTAAAGGTCAAGAGCCAACGCGTTTTTTTATTAGCACAAGCTCGACTTTTTTATACAGGTTGACGTTTTTTATCACCGTCCAAACCTTGTGAGATGACTCCCGTGATACAAACGAACAACTCTTACTATAGGACCAACTCCCTAACTCGAAAATAAAATTCAGCTGTTCCATACTAAACATCAATATTCATTCGACCAAAATGTACCTATGGAACAGCTGATTTATATTTTCGAAAACACAAATGTTGAAAAAATTTCCACGAGCAGGATTTGAACCTGCACCCTTCTGACATTCCGGGTCAGGTGCTCTTCCAATTGAGCTATCGTGGTTCTAACCAGCCCGCTGAAATTATTCAACACTTTTTAATTTGTAAGCCAAAGGCGCCCATTCAATGTCAACAACTACCGTCATTAACATCCGATCATAATATTTTTACAAATATTAAAGATCAGTTAAGAAATAAGCAAGCTATTTTATAAAATGTTCAAAATAATTTTTAACGCAAATTTTGTTGCGAACAAATTACAAAAACACAAATGTTGAAAAAATTTCCACGAGCAGGATTTGAACCTGCACCCTTCTGACATTCCGGGTCAGGTGCAGTACAGAAGGGTGCGGGTTCAAATCCTGCTCGTGGAAAAGTTTTCAACATTTGTGTTTTTGTAATTTGTTCGCAACAAAATTTGCGTTAAAAATTATTTTGAATTTAAAGGCGGTAGCCCGGGCAATATGTGCTGTCATGCCTAATAACCTGATTATGTAACTCTTTCACGGTCAAGGCTACAAGCCTTTGGAATAACCTCCCGCCGGATATCCGTCACTCCAAGTCACTTGCCACTTTTAAGACAAAACTCCATTCACATCTCTTGACTAAGTCTTAGTTTGTAACAACTCTTCCGTATATAGGTATATGTAGTATATTTATGTATTAGTATTATTTATTGTAATATATATGTGTATTTATATAAGTTATATATATATATATATATTCTAATGTGTATATTTAATTAATGAATATTTTTATTTTTTATTATTATTTTGCTTTGTACTAGTGCACTACTGCCTTTTATTTTCCTTTTAGTTGTCCTATATCTCAAAGGTTGTCTGGAAGAGATCGCTTTAAGCGATAAGACCGCCTTTGCCCACCATATTATAAAAAATTTGTAGGGTTCCTCAAAGCGTGTCCCCGTCCCCCTACTAGATTCTCCGAGGCGTTTGGATCCTGACCGATTAATGGTGACCTGATTAGGTTACCAACGTTTGCAGCCAACCTAATGCCTGCACTCGATGCATGGCTAAGGTCACGTGCGCCAGCCAATCAGCGCCCGCCGGCTGGAGGCGCGGCGTGACGCACGTCTTACGCAACTCATGCGCATATTGCGGGCGGGTTTTATTTACTAAACACTTGATAAAAATGCCAACGACTAGTTTTGGTATAGAGGAGATACCCTACCTAGATACCCATAATAGGTAGACAGAAATGTTAAAATTGGTTCTTAGTTTTTTTTTAAGCTTCAGCTGCCGTCTATGTGGTGTAGTTGTTAGACCACCGATTTGTAACTCTGAACTACCGAGTGTGATTCTCATTTTTTTTTGAGAGAGTTCAGCTTCACCGGACTTTTTGAGGAGGGCGAAAAACTTAAAGGATTCCTCAAGCCGTGTGAAACGAAACACCGTCAGAGGTTTTCTAGAGGAAACAGCATCACGAACTAGCGTGTCTCTCGCGAGAATTTCGATTCTCAACACAATAAGTACCTATTAACCTATATAACATATTGTTTAATCCCACCTATCTTTCATATCTTAAGGAACCTTTCAGTTTTCTTAATTGTTCAGGTTCGCGCTGATTGCGGTCATCAGAAAACTTAAGCCTTAAAACCCCCCCACACAGCACCACCTTTTATGATTATTCTTTTACCATCCAAGATCAGGCGTGCGAAATCTATTCACACATTCAAGGAGCTCGTGAATAACTTCTACCTTTCCATTTAACCCTGACCTGCTACAAAGCTGCCATATCCGCTACGTTCCTACCTGAGACTACTATTATGTTTATGTTGATTTATTTATTTATATTATTATGGTGTATTTATCGTTATTATTATTTTTGCTTCATCATTATCATCATCATCTCAGCCAAAAAGACGTCCACTGCTGGACAAAGGCCTCCCTCAAGGATTAATCATTTTGAGGGGAATTTGCCATAATCCCCACGCTTGGCAGGCGGGTTGGCGATCGCAGTAAGGTGAGAATAATCACAGAGAGACGCTGCTGCCCATCCTCTGGAATGGTCCCATAGTCGCCTTCTACGACACCCACGGGAAGAGAGGGGGTGGTGCAATTCTTTACCCCCGGCACCACACGGGGGTAAAGAATTGCACCTTTTTTGCTTAATTTATACCTAAAATACACACTATTCTATTATGTTTTAATAGTTTCACCTCTGATCTTACAGTTTATTAGCTCTCTCCATCCGACTGGTTGTCTGGAAGAAATCGCTTTAAAGCGATGAGACCGCCAAATTGTAACTTTGTAAGTTATTTATATTTGTGTTCATGTTAATGTTTAATAGTGTTGCAATAAAACTATTATAGCTATCTATCTATCTACCTACCTAGGTACCTTCTGGCTTTTGTTGTATCTGTCAGGCTTACCATTATCTTATCCAAGTCTTTTGCCTTATCAACAATGTAAATTGCATTGTTGTGTTAGGGTTACTGACAGTTAGAGATAAGATAGCCAGTCCTCAGTAGTTTGAGGATTTAAGGTGAAATGTTATGAATTGCTATGCTATCAGGAGCTCGATGGCGCAGTCGGCCGGTCATCGGATAAATGATCAAATATTTATCATCTCGAGCTCCTCCGTGCTTCGGAAGGCACGTAAAGCCGTTGGTCCCGGCTGCATTAGCAGTCGTCGACAACCACCAATCCGCACTGGTCCTGCGTGGTGGTTTAAGGCCCGTTCTCCCTTTCCATCCATAGGAAAGGCTCGTGTTCCAGCAGTGCAAACAAAAAATGAGCCAGTGGTGGTGGTGGCTATGAATTATGAAGTCCAAGTGCATCTTGGTGATCTTGATGACCCTTGTACCGAACTAATAAATATACAAGTTTTATAACACGCAATTTCTGGGAACGATGTCGCACTGAATAACGGTTATGTTATTGCTAACTGTCACAACAATCCTACTAGCATTGTTATTATGGTGACGTACTGAGAGAAAGTGGTGGTAGCTAGCCAGACTCAGCAATATCAGCATAAGCCCTACCGCAAATAAAACTGATAATACAGGATATTAAATCCTAGATCCAATACTACGCTCCAAGGCCAAAGATATTGTAGGTATGCAAGTAGCAAATTAATTATTAGACGACCAAAACTTCAGTCTCCCTGTGACCCTGTAACTGTAAGGATTTCTAAATGTTATCCTGTGCATCAGGATAATTCAGATATTGCATTATCAAATTATATAATTTGCACATTTTACATAGGGAGGTAGGTATATACTAGGTATATATAATACCTACGTAATTTTTACATAGGTAGCTAAGCTACTATGTTACATTTTACATATATTACCATCATCATCATCATCAAATTACCTATGTAAAATTTTACGCGACTAGATTGCTAAAACGTATTTCATTTCAGTGAGTAGCGTCACAGAAGTGTAGCGTTCACGTAATCTTTATTAAAATATGTCAAATCATATTACAATATGTACGTACACCCGCTGGCAATCTAATTTGGAACCTTGGTAGACCTAAACCACTCGAGTACTGCGGCGATTTAACCACGACATTTTTAAATTCAAATGAAACACTGTTCTTTAATTTTTTGACTTGCTGACGACTCTGACACGAAAAAATATTCGGACATCAAATTAAAACTGTTTTGTACAGTCAGATCAAAAAGTTATAAATAAATTCTTATGTTACATTACATTCCCGAAGCATTTCGTCTTGTTACTCGACTGCAAAGGAAGGGTATTGTTTTTCGCGCGGATCTTGTATGTATGTATGTAATATTCTTTATTACCTCATATCTCCAGAGCAGCTGAACGGATTTCGTCTTAGCTGCCCAAGTGTTCTTAGATAAGTGACGTTAAAAAAAAACATGGCGGATGTGCGACGCCATTGGATTTGGTGAAAAACAATTTTTTTTTCAACTGCTATTTCCAGTTGTGACCTACTTTATAAGCATAAACCAATGCATTTCTAAATTAATCTCGAATGCATTTGTCCATGGATTCGTGGCTCGGCTCACGTGTGCTTACACCGAGTAAATAACGATATCCCACCAATCAGCATTTGCCATAAAGAGGCTTGGCGTTGACGCATAGATGACGCAACTCCTGCGCAGTATCACCAATACTAAACTATTCATAAAATTCATCGAACATTAAAGTAACAGACATTTAGTAATAGTAGGTAAAGGAAAAATACATGTTTTTTTGTATCACTGAGCCCATAAACAAACATACTTTGTGTAGGTTACGCGCATATTTTTGTTTTTGTAAAGAGCTTTTGGCCGCCGATGGCTTTTACACTGTAACCGGACTTTTGGGCGGCTAGGAACTAATGGTTCCTCAAGCCGTGGTGATCGAGCATCCTCAAAGGGTTTCTAAAGGGGATGGCATCACGATAGCTTGTCCTCGTTCCCTATAAGATTCTCCGCGTTATTGTACATTTGCCACGAAATAAATTCGTCACAGAAAAAAAGTATGTGTTTTGCTACACTTCAAGTATTTTTAAATATGTGTAAGTACGAACTTACACATATTTTTTAATGCATGTGACAGATTTACTTTCAATGTATGGAGTGTACAAAAATGTGACGAACTTTGTGACAAATGTACAATAACCTAATTCTCCGAGCGTTCGGATCGAATCAAATCTATTACCGCACCGTGAGTACCGTATGCGCATTATTGCGCATAGTCGGATCATCGGATGCTAAAGCTTTACTTCTTATACCTTTCTGTTTGTAATTTTATCTCATCATCATCATCACCAGCTCATAATGTCCCCAATGCGGGGGCACAAGCCTTCCCTATGGATGGATAGGGAGAATTTTATATAGTACACTTCAAACTGAAACAGCAGTGAAAACTATGATGCTTGGCATCTGAAATGGGTATTGGTGTGGTCGCCATCTTGCCGGATTCTGCAGATTTGTACAATCAGGCAAGTAAGACAAAAAATACATAAATACATAATTATAATACTGTTTTTGAGGAGCTCGATGGCGCAGTGGTTAACGCGCCCGGTCTGCGAGTGCTGAGGTTAAGCAACATTCAAGCAACAACAATTATTTACTATACACCAGCTATTCATTTATATACTTAATCGCCTCTGTGGTCTAGTGGTTAAGACCACCGGTTTAGACCCAGAGGTCCCGGGTTCGATTCCCAGCGGGGGGTACATCTTTGTGTACTCGGTTTGGTTGGTGGTAGGACTTATTTGTCCGCCTGGCTAGCTACCACCATCTTATCTAAATATGTCGCCATAACATCAATGTTTGTAGCATTGTTGTGTTCCGGCAGCTAGAGATAAGATAGCCAGTACCTCACTAGTTGAGGGTCCCGGGTGAAGTGCGCTTCCATCATTGGCTTTATCATCACTTAACATCAGGTGAGATCAAGGCACTGTGCTTACCCGTAAATATAAAAAAAAAAAAAAAAACCTATTTCACTTTTACTGCACGGACAAGTTGCAATTCAAATTTCTGATAAAGATAGGCATCATAAAAGTTATCAATGAAATTTTCTTTGAAATGTCATATTGATTGATTGAGTTCGACTCCATTGAGTTTCAGTAGTCACAGTCATATCTTTATTAAACCATTTGGTAGTACAAGATAAAACAAGTTAAGGTGTGTCTGGAATTTTACTGAGGCCATAATACTGTGCGTTTTTCACAAAATTTCTTGCGTCGAAGTACAGTGTTGTGGAACCAGCTCTCGGCTGCCGGCGGTATTTCCGGATCGTTACGACCTTGGGATCTTCAAGAAACGAGCCTATTCCTTCCTTAAAGGCCGGCAACGCGTCTGCGATTCCTCTGGTTTTGCGGGTGTCCATGGGCGGCGGTGATTACTCTCCATCAGGTGACCCGCGCCGGCTCGTTTCTCTCCTTCTTTTATAAAAAAATAAAATAAAAAGGTATGCGGCATTACTCTCCTTGTATGCTTTTGTTACGTGGGTAAACCTGAGCACAACAGTGGGATGTTAATAAGCTGATGATGATGTTGAAATCACTACACACAAACTTTCATCAAAGTGTGTTTTAGCCTTGGTCTTCATTTCATAACTATGACCCGGCGGACTTCGTACCGCATTTCTTTTTCTTTTTTTTAAATATAGCCTATTGTTTTTAGCGCTCATGTAGCATTCTAATGGTGAAAGATTTTTTTAAATCGGTACAGTAGTTTTTGAGTTTATTCGTTGCAAACATACATATACAAAAATACAAAGCTTTCCTTTTTATAATATTAGTGTAGATAATTTATTTGATTAAAAATAACTCCATGCGTTTTCTATTAGTTGGTAAACCAGTTTTTAAGTTTTAGTTATAGGATATATTTACTTTGTACCTACTTTTTTGTATGGATGATAATTAAATGATAAAATAAATTGTTTAATGATAAATGGTATTCCCCCCAAATGGGTATTAGATTATCAATAATCAGTATCAGTAAAGATTAAACAAGACACAAACAGATGTCCACACGGATTTAGCAAAGAGACGTTGCCTACTTTTTTGCACGAAACAAAGTATTATTAGGTATAATAGTAGGTAATAGTATTGTTTTCTAATGTTTACGCAAACACTACACATTGAAAAGAAACAAGTTTTACGGATTTAATCGCTTTTAATTTACACACCGTTTGCAAATTAATGTGTAAAATAAACGCGAGTACCTAGATCCATAAAAGTAGTTTCATTTCAAGTATATTGATGATGATTGAGATGATGAATTAATTATGAGTAGAAAAAGAAATTTCAAATTTACAATTACTACACATTAATACTCGTAGTGTGTTACATTATGTCCATCAGGAAGTTTATTATGTCAATTTATGATATAAATATTCTTTAACTGTATAGAAAAAATGCTCTAATATCCAAGCTGTTAATTTATTATTAAACAGAGAGCAGAGCCTATAATAGTGTTAGTAACCATGATCTTAAGCTAGTATTAGTAAAATTTACAATTTGAAATTTGTAATCATGTAATTTAAGGTGAAATACAATATTCGTGGTCGCCAACTGTCCTTACATAATAACAGTCAGTTCAACTATAGCCACATACTTGCGCAACACATTTTATAAAATGAACCCAGATAGGGATAGGATATAATATAATATAATAACGACTCGCCACAGTTTGAAGAATGTTGTTGTGACTGTCCCGAACTCTGCTCTTCAGAGATGCTATTTTCTTTTTAATAATGGCGTGGAAGCCATCAATTTCATTCCGAGCAAACATTTCTGAGGCACTACAAATGAAATGAAATGAAAATTCTTTATTCAATTTAGGCATATAAATTGCACTTATGAACGTCAAGTAGTTACACAGAAAAAAAAACCACAAAAATATGTTAAAAAATAATATAAGTACACACAATAATACTTAAAATACATAATTTAATAAACAATACATATTATATCTAATGCGATCCTACTGCTGGTTCGAAAGGTTGATTTTGTTATGAAAACTCCAGCATAAAACTTAGCAGCTACTCTTTTAAACTAAGAGTTGTATACACAAATGTAACTACTACAATGTGAAATAACATGGGTTATTGTAAACTCGCCATAAGAGATGTGCAGGCGAGCAGACTAAGATGACCACACATTCTTATCATTAAAATAATCATCAATTTTATAGTAACCTTTTTTCATTAGATCTTGTTTTATTTCTGTCTTAAACTTGTGTAGTAGGTAGCAATTCCGTTAGAATGAAAAGCACTTTATTGTATGTATATATTATATTGTATTTTTATACATTTTCCAACAAATTAATTACCGACCTTATTGAGTCTAAGTTTTGGAACGGCAAGTTTGTTTTTATTTCTTGGCAGGAACCCTGAGGCACCTCCATAAGTAACGGAGCGCCTGAAGAATCGGTACCGTTAATATTAACTTTTTGAACTCTGCCAGTGAGGTATGATTTCAATAATGTAAGTGAGTTGTCTGAGTCACCGTCATGTTCCATTTTTTTTAAAAAAGTCTCGTGATCGACGCAGTCAAAAGCATTCGATAAATCACAAAAGATATCGCTTCCTATTTCTGCTCCCATGCATCGAAAATATGCTTAATGAGTGCAACTCCCACGTCGGTTGTATTTCTACCTTTAGTGAAACCGAATTGTTTGTTATGAAGTAACTGGTTATCTGTAAAATATGACAGCAATTGATTAAAAATAACTTTTTCAAAATTTTTACTAAGAGCCGGTAGTATGGATATCATCATCATCATCTCAGCCAAAAGACGTCCACTGCTGGACAAAGGCCTCCCCCAAGGATATGAGGGGTATTTGCCGTAATCGCCACGCTTGGAAGGCGGGTTAGCGATCGCAGTAGGTTTAGGGTAACCTCAGAGAGATGCTGCTGCCCATCCTCTGGAATGGTCCCTTAGTCGGCTTTTACGACACCCACGGGAAGGGATGGGATGGTGCAATTCTTTATCCCCGGCACCACACAGTATGGATATGGTATATGGTAATTACACAAACAATAACATACTGCTCGAGCTCCGCACATGATAGTTCAATATTTAATTCAAGTGAGAGAGATACTATGTCTTTAAGCTCCTTTGATTGTAATGTGTTGTTTAATAATATCAGTGAACTACCTCTTATAGAAGACTCTCTTGTGAACGAACTAATTAATGACTTTATAATTATCAATGCTTACTAACAGTTCGCATTGTTTTATCCAGTGCTCGGTTAAGCATCATTTATATATAATTCCAATTCTAGTTCTTTTCCAGAAAAGCCCTGAATGTTTTGATGAATAATGTTTATAAAGGTGGACCTTTTATTTGTTTTAATATTTAAGTCGCAAGAGTTTTCCTCTATTGTCTAAGAGATCAATTTAAATGATTGTAAACAGATTGATTTGGAACCGATTCCAAAGTTCAATTAACAATGTCAATATTCTGCCCAATAGGGGCAGATAGGGTAGCCAAATTTTTGGCTGAGTATTCAATATAATAGGCACTGATTTAAAGCAGCAGTTGTCTAAAGTAGTGTTGGTAAGTTTAAAATTAGAAAATGCATATTTATTAACAAGTTCGGCAGTTAAAACTTAGTTGTAAAATAAACAAAAATGAGTCATAAAAAATAATGAAATGGATCATTGAATAAATATTGAGCAGCATAGTAACTAAATGGGCAGTTACGTGTGGGTAGAAATTAGTCGGTAAGAAATCTCATTATAAGCAATTCTATAAACAATAAGGTTTATATTAGGTTTTTGAGCACCACAACCTTATGCCGTTCCCCCCTTCCGTGGCTGGCCAAAAAAAATTTAACCTAACCTAATCAACAGTAGGGATTTCTGTATTAAGTTTGGAATAATAATAAATAAATATAAAATAAGGGTTAAAACAACCTAAAAGTAATTACTGTAACGCAAAATAACGCCCCCTTCTAACGAAAATTTACCTAATCTCCGCTCCCTATGAACTGACAAATTATTTATATAACTGCCCATTCCATCATTTTTACTGGTGATTTACTTATTAGACTGCTTACGTATTTTTAGTACTGATATTGTAGGATGAAATAACCGACCAATTGGTTTTTTATTACTGTCTATGTTTTACTGTCCCACTAATTTACCAACAGCCGATAAATAAATAACTGCCCATTTTTTTTTTCAACTGATCATAATAACCTCTCGAATGTTTATTTAACAGTTTAAAAAAATTGTACCCAATATAATATAATATAGCGATTATGCCATCTGTCTCTTAAGATATTTATTAAGATTAAATTTATCTTTTGTCAAATATAATTTATTATCTAAATACTTATGTAAGTCAATTAAATGAAATTTATACTTATTATTAAACGTCTGAGTAAGTAATGTCAGATTTATTTTATGCCTTATATTGTTTTCAGTCTGTGGCAAGCTTTGGCTGTAAGGAAGTGTGAATAAAACAACATTTTTAACATTAAATGAATACAATAAATCAAAACATTTTAACAGTTCAATGTTGTTCATACTTCCCCTGTGTCCCACTAAAGTCAATAGTGTGGTGTTTTCATTGTATTTGTAATTCATAATTTTTTTACTAATATCATGATAAACCAGGCGATAATTAATAACAGTTTGTCCCAAATACGTACTTAATAATTGACCTATGGATTTCCCAAGTTTTATGCTCAGTGTGCAGCTCAGCCATTTGTTTTTTTAAAACATCTTTTTTTTTATAACAAATCCAATAGTTCCGTCTCATTGCCATCTCTTTCCCTATGCAATTGTTCAACCAACCTCTTGGAAACCTCTAATTCCTTCAAAGCCAAGTCGAGTTTTCTCAATGTAAAATCGAGCTTACCCTCTTCTTGACAAGCTGAGGACATGCTACGTGTAGTTATCGGCATTTTCTTTAAAAATAGAAAAGAAAGACACCAAAAAGTTGTTTGAACAAAGTGTTAGAGGTTATAAAGTTAATCACGAAATAACCTCAACTCGAAAGTGATCAAATGTCACTAAAAAAGATAAAAAGCACGGTACTAATGATTATTATTATTATATGTAAAATTTACCACACAATGCTATTTAAAAGACATGACAAAGATTTACAATAACAAAAAATAATGGAGTGTCATTGACAGCTCGCCGCCGCCGCCGGCCGGTACGTACGATACCTGCAATTCACCGTTACCTACAATACACAGTTTTATGCACAGATTATTACGTAAAATCACTTATAATATACTTAAATTTTGTTTCGTGATGAATTTTGGGATCAATTATAAGATTAATTAATAAAATTTGTAAATAAATTCGAACAAAATGAAATCAGCTGTTAGCCGTATTGTTGCCATAGAGCAACAAAAACGAGGCAGCCCCAACAGTATCCTTAAGGGGGTGCAGCGCGGAATTTGAAAATTTACGTGTTTTTAAGTCACTGGTGCTAGGCGCTGAATAGGTCTTATACATTAAAAGGACTAGTGTAGGTTAGCTTGATCCTTTAACAAGGTCATGGTTGTCTTGGAATTTGAAACAAATACCCAGAAACTGCATAAACAATACGTAAAATAATGATATCTAAAAACTTATTTCTTCAGAAACTTTGTAAATATAGCACAAATGAAACAATGATCCGACATCAAAATGTTTGTATTGATATTCCGCAGGGCACTGTTGTCTTATTTTTCAATTAAAAAACATGAATATGAAAATATTAAGACTTTTCTTATTTTTTACCCAAACGCCTATGATTTTACAAGTAAACATTGCTCTAATTAAATCACCAGCCTACTCTGTACAGATATTAGTGTGCGTGCGTATTCGTAGTCGTGCCACAGATTAGGTAATAGTTACTTGTCGTGCGCCGTTGTCACACCACTGCCACGCGCCGCTTGCTCGCTATCATAAAGAAACTTGAAACTCGCAATTTTGCGTCCGCGCTGCACCCCCTTAAAGTATTGTTGTTATACTAAACGCGTAGGTAGGGTATCTAGCGACTTTTTGGTGTAGTCAACCCATAGTTTGCCCGTGTAAAAGCTCTGACAGTATGACTTAAATAGCATAACTTTAACTTCGTCAGAGCATCTTATTTTTATTTTTATTTTAAGGTACACCAACAGCAATACACATAAACAATTAAAATAAATTTTACAAGGGTAGTTAAATATGTTTGCCAATTATAGGTATACACAACATTCGTTGTACAGTTGTCTTCCAATAGATTAACTTAAATCAAAATATGATCTCGGACCCGTTCGCCCCTTATTTTACGCCCCTTTGCTTAAAAACACCCGTTCGCCCCCTATCAGAATACCTATTCGCCCCTTGACGCGGGGCGAATTATTTTTCAATATTTTTGAAGCACCCGTAAGCCCCTTGTCATATTTAGATTAAAAACAGTACAGTCAGTACATAAAATCAAAAACTAAACCAAGAACTGTAACCTTTTTTAAATATTACCTTTTTCTTCGTGTAATAATGATAAACGATTATTTGCCATTTAAAAACAAAAGATTTGTGAGGAGACTGGTTTCTTTTGCTACCTGAGGTAACAACTTGGCGAAGTATCATAGAAGAGCGCATATTTCAAAATTCTGTCATGGAAAAAAGTATTCTAAGGTGTTACCGTAAGGACCAAATTCAATTACGCCATCTATGGTTAGGCGCAGTGGTATTATGTTGATGGGTGACAATAGATGTGCATTTGACGAATCCTGATTGGAGCAATTTAAACAAAAGATTTGCGAAAACAGTTATCATGAAAGGGTCACTTCGTTGTAATTGTATTAATAGTTCAGTTATCGGCATAACTTTGTGCGTGAAGTGTGTACCTGTTTGTGTCAATATTATTAGCTTGCTAAGCCATTGGGTAAGTTTGTATTTCATAAACCATTATTTATGACAGAATATAGTACTCTTTACTATGTATTTTATCAAAAACTAAGTTTTGATTTAGGTTATGGTCAGTTTATAAACGATTGAGCTGTTTACATTTTAATAAACATATTCAAGTATGTGTAACATTTATAAGTAAGTTACTGTTGTTGTCTCCAAGCTTAGGATGTGGTAGACTAGTCATCTCTAGTTGTTAGTAGCTTTTCTAGCGAGAAAAATATCACCAAATTATCAATGCCAATACAGTTAGTTAATACAAAATCTAGGAATCTAGCAAAGCAGAATACAAAAAAATATAATAGTATTCATTACGCCTTTTTTTCCTACAGTGAAATGTCAGAAGAAGTCAGCAGTACAAGTTCTAATGTGACTTCTAGTATAACGTATATTTCTTCAAAAAGAGGAGGTACAGTTTTGTTGCGAGCTGGTCACAGATACCACAAGAAAAGAAGTTACAAGAACGGTTCTTCTAATTGGCATTGCATCAATAGACCAAATTGCAAAGGAACCCTTACAATCAAAGGACACAACATTTTAAAAGAAACTCGACATCTGTGTATTCCAGATTTCTCTAAAAATGAAATTAAGAGAATATTACATGAATGTAAAAAAGAAGCTACAAAAGATGCAACGAAATCATTACATGAGATATACGAGCAGCAAGTTCTATCTTATAAAGACAGTGGGTTGGATTTAATTGAAAATTTTCCTCAGTATAAAAACATTAAACACGGCCTATATAATTCTAGAAAAAAGGAATATGGTGTAACTAAGTTCCGTTACGAAATAGCAACAGATGTGGAGATACCCAAAAAGTTTGAAAACTTTGTGTTATGTGAATACCGTTGTGACACTGATCGTATAATTGTTTTCGCTACTGAAGAATCTAGAAAGCAATTAGAAAATTGTAAAAAAATATTCTTAGACGGAACATTCAAGTTTGTTGTACGCCCATTTCTTCAACTTTTCTCTATACATGGTGACATGGGGAGTACCGTATCTAGCAACCATATAGTGCCTCTTGCGTATGCCTTGTTAGTAGATAAGAAACAAAGGACATATAAATTACTTTTTGAAATGCTCAAAAGAAGACTTCCTTCTTGGTGCCCTGAACAGTTTAATGTGGACTTTGAAGCAGCTGTAATCAACGCTATTACATCAACATTCACAAATGCAAGAGTAATGGGATGTTTCTTCCACTTTTCCCAAGCTCTGAGGAAAAAAGGCAAAGATTTAAAGCTACTACAAAGACGATACACTAAAAATCACATTAATTTGTGTAAGGCATTGGCTTTACTACCCAAAGAAAATGTGGACGATGGATGGCTCTACATTATGGAAGATAGCTCAAACGAAGCTGATGTTACAAAATTTAATAATTACTTTGTTGGGCAGTGGTTTCAAAATCGAACCATGCAAGGAAAATGGCATTTTTTTAACGAACAACATCGGACTAATAATAAAGTAGAAGGCTGGCATTCTCGCCTCAATAGAAAACTTAAAGGTAAAACTCCTCCAAACATGTTAAATTTTTGTGAAGTTTTATTCAGGGAGAGTCAATTAAATGAAGAAGACGTAAAAAAAATAAAAAATGGCTTAGAACTAAACAATCGACGATAAGAGTATATAGAAAGAGACGAAAGAATAAATTATGTGATTAATAAATTCAGAGCTAGGGAAATTTCGGTAGGTCACTGTTTAGAAAAACTTTGTACATATATATAATTCAGAAATGTTTGTCATTTTTAATTATAAGTATATAGTTGATTTTTTTAAATTAATCCAAATCAGTATCTGTGATTTTTAATATTTTTAATTATAAGTATATAGTTGATTTGTTTAAATTAATCCAAATCAGTATCTGTGATTTTTAATTATATACATAGTTTTAATTTATTTACTTATGTAACAATATGTACTTACACGTACTGAACAAAGCTACTGTCAAAAATTTTCAAGAACATTATATTGTTATTAGAGTTAAGAGAAATGAATATGTGATTTATTAATCTAGTTATAGTATACATTTATATTTTAATTTTTACCGATTAAAATAATAGTTTTATTACAAAAACATATACATACTTTAAAAAGTAAAACTACTGTTCTGTGATTATTTGTGCCACAAATTTTAATTATAAATACTCTTAACTATTTAAAATAAGGACTAAATGAAAAGTAAATAATTCCTTTTTATTAAAAATAATTTTAACTACCTATAGTTTTGTAGACCACGTTGTGACTTTTATATTGTAATTTACATTTAGATATGTTAATCTATTTTACGCTTGAATGTGATATGCTTGAATTATTCAAATACATCCTTGTTTTACATGCAAATCCTACTAAGTTGAATAGTATTATCATGTTTCTTTGTTGGTGCAATTTGATTTAAAATAAAACATATTTTATTATTAAATTTGTTTTATTGTGCCTGTATTTCAATTAATTTAGCGTGACCAGTTTCTTGACAACTGTACTTTTATTTATTTGCTAATAAGGGGCGAAAACACACACTTAATATTTCAAGGGGCGTACGGGTTCATTTATGGCATGAGGGGCGAAACTTACGGGGCAAACGGGTCCGAGATCCAAAATATACAGAACAATTGCAATCGGACTAACTTATTGCATTATTTTACGAGACTTGTGTGCTTGTAGACTGAAGGTAATAATCAGTCAATTTCTTTTCGTGCAAATCTACGGGTCAACATGTTACCTCTGACCGCCATGTATATGTGGGTCTGGTCTGGTACTCTCATTTCTACCTATATCGTAATGGTAATTTGCTTCAAATTAAATGCTTTTGGGGGTTAAAGTTACTCGCGTCCGTAGGTGAGACCCTACATGTGACCCCTGGGTGGTGCTAAATGAGTGACACTGTTTGAGTGGTAGAGCCACGCTGCGTTGCAGCACAAAATGGGCTAGCTCGCCCGGCTTAGTACCACCCTCTCACAGAATATCGGCGTGAAACAATGGCACTCGTTGCTGTTGTGTTTCGTCTGGTGAGTGAAAGTACCGGAGGCCCATCTCTCACCCCTCCTCTTTCCCAATTCCTACTTCCTCCTCAAGATCCAATTCCTTCCTCAAGGCCGGCAACGCATCTGCGATTGCTTTGGTTTTCCGGGTGTCCATGGGCGGCGGCGATTACTTTCTATCAGGTGACCTGCTCGTTTGCCTCCTTTTAAAATAAAAAAATAAAAAATGGTTATAATGGTAAAAGTTTAGACCCAGAGGTCCCGGGTTCGATTCCCAGCGGGGGTACATGTTTGTGTACTCGGTTTGGTTGGTGGTGGCTTGTTGGTCCGCCTGGCTAGCTACCACCATCTTATCTAAATATGTCGCCATAACATCAATGTTTGTAGCATTCTTGTGTTACGGCAGCTAGAGATAAGAGAGCCAGTGCCTCACTAGTTGAGGATCCCGGGTGAAGTGCGCTTCCATCATTGGCCTTATCATCACTTAACATCAGGTGCGATCAAGGCACTGTGCTTACCCGTAAAATATATATTATTATTTTTAATGATGTCTTTTTTAATGGTTTTATTGTTTTGTTTCAGGTCTTAAATTTATGTGTTCCTGCGTGTTTTTGTAAGTTTAATTTTGTACTATTTAAAATTGAGCAATTTAAACCAGCAGTCTCAGATTCAGTGATCCCAGGTTCGATTTCTAAGGTGAACATGTTTGTATTCGGTTTCGTTGGTGGTAAAACTTGTTAAAAAATCCGCCTAGCTCTATCTCATATAAATATGTCGCCATAACATCATTGTTAAACGCACTATTCACACATTTGCTAGTCCACTGCTGGACATAGGCACCTCCAAGTGCACGTCATTGAACACGATCCGCGGCTACTTTCATCCAGCTCTTGCGAGCCGCCTTGTGAAGATCGTCGCTCCACCTAGTCTGTGGGCCGATAGTTAGAGAGAATATAGCCCGTTCCTCAGTAATTAACAACATTCGGCCTTATCATCATTTAACATCCGTTAAAAAAGATCAAGTAAATAACCGTTAAAGGAGAAAAATAGTCAGATGAAGATAATAAATAAAAAAAAAAATTATTGACTTGTTTCTTAAAGCTAGAAATAACATGTATACCGTAGCGTCGGTCAGTCAGGTGAGTGCCTGACTGACCGACGCTACAGGAGATACAGCAGATATAGGTTAATACAGGTACCCACTTTCGGGCTAGGAATAAACCTGTATCTCGAATGATGGGAAGCCATCGTAACCAACGCATAGGGTATTACACCGAGTATAACAGTTATACTCGTTGTAATAACCTATCTAGCTTAAACAGAATAACTGACCTTAAACTAGCTTAGTTACAAGCTTTAAAATCAAAGCCGTAGTTAAATCATTTATTCAACATAAACCTTCACAGGCACTTATTTACGTTAAAACTCATCATCATCATCAGCTCATTTTTGTCCCCACTGCTGGGGCACGAGCCTTTCCTATGGATGGATAGAAAGAACGGGTCATAAACCACCACGCGGGCCCAGTGCGGGTTGGTGGTTGTTAACGACTGCTAATGCAGCCGGGGCTTAACGTGCCTTCCGAAGCACGGAGGAGCTCGAGATGATACATTTTTGGTCACCCATCCGAGGACCGGCCTTTGCGAAAGTTGCTTAACCTCAGCACTCGCAGAACGGGCGCGTTAACCACTGCGCCATCGAGCTCCTCATGTTAAAACTATAAATCAAAAAATTGCAACATTTGTTTAGACTAACTGAATCTACCACCAGTTCGGATTTTGGGAGAGCCGGAGAGCTGGCAATGAAGCTGGCTTTAACGAAACGCAATAATATTTTAAACAATTTGTTAAAGTAATTCCTTATTGTTGATCGAAGAGTAATTCCCAAACTAGAGTACTTATATCTGTTAATTTGGGAATTCGTGTCTCAATCAAGATCACGGGATTACCATTAAAAGCAAGATAAAATCGAAAAAGTTGAAATGATTACATTTTGTTTTGATTTCATGATCGCAGCACCAAGTTGCTTGATTGATGATGTGTTATGTGGAATATTTCTTAAGTACCGGAACTATTTTAGTCTAATGACACATACATACAATAAATCATTGTTTATAGTGGTAAACAAATCTGACCTGCCTGGAGAATCGGGCATAATATCATTTCTGGCATTGGACTCCAATTGTCTCGATACCAAAACAAAATTAGCCTTTAATTTATTCCAAGGCTGTCTTTGACGTACAACATATAAGTTGAACTTCTATTTATATATCTTTAATACAAATACATACTGTTTGATTAAAACTGGTGTGGTGGATTAATAAGATATTCTCTATTTAATGTGTTCTTTCTAAAACATAAATGAAATATAACTTAAAATAATGTGTATAAAGTAAAATAAACGCGAGTAGATCCGTAAAAGTTGTTTCAATGAAATATAACTTTTTAAACTATCATGGTCACTTACATAAAAATAATAATAATTATTAATAACTTCAGTACATCCGTGACGCATGCACCTGTGCCGAAATATCGGATACTGACACACAACAAAAAACATGTAATAATCCCGTTAATAATAAAAAATATTCTAAAATGTTTGATACCTACCTGAAAGAATTAATAAAAACATATTTATATGTCCTTTTGTAAAATATGTATTGTATGTAGGATAGACCACTGTTTAACGTTTTTTATCTGTGGAATTGTTTGTTTATTATAGACAACAATTTTCACAAAGAGAAAGACTCAGAAAATTGTCGTTTTCTTAAGATTGCGCGAACACTAAAACTAGGGGTTACGTAATAAAACAACTTTTACGGTTCTACTCGCGTTTATTTTACACATTGCTTTAGATTATTCAATTCTTTCCTCTTCGAAACTCTCTCTTTCCGACTATATATCCCACATGGTGGTAGGGTCAGCCTTCCTTACCATTTTCCTCCATTTCGCTCTATCCTCGACATCCTGTTCCGTTACCTGGCAGTCCCTCTTGTCTCTGTAGTGCAAACTACATCCCTCCATCTTGTTTTGGGTCTACCTCTCGATCTTGGACCAGAAAGATGCTGATCTTTACGTATGACACATGATTACGATGATTAGGATGATTACGTACAGATGATGGTCTTTACGTAGTCAGATGGCCTCCTCTTCATATGTCCGTACCATCGCAGCCTACTTTCTTGCAGCTTGTCGTCTATATCGCGGACGCCCTGGCTTCCTCGCACGTACTCGTTGCGAATCTTGTCGAGTCTTGCCACACATCCACCGAAGCATCTTCATTTCAGCAACTTGAATGGCTTGGATATGCCCCTGGGTGACGGCCCACGTTTCACTTCCATACTTCTCTTCCTTCTCCATCCTCTTCGAAACGTCAAGATTAAATAATCTAAATCAACGTGTAAAATAAGCGCGAACGTAGATCCGTAAAAGCTGTTCTATTTAAATCAGTCAAATTTTCCTCTCTTCCACACTTTTCAATCAACGTCGCTGTGTTGTTTTTAATTCATCATATTGTTTACACGGACCGGTTGTGTACGGAAAACTTGCGAGCGTTACGCAATTAGGTACCTAGGTATAGTAACTACACCCTGAGCTGGTATCGTCAGGACATATACAAAGCTGCAGCTGGCTATCATAAAAACTACTTAAGCATTATTTAGTTAACCATTGTTTTGTCTCTTTTCTCAAATTCAAAATGACGTTTGTGTGACGTTCACAAAACAATAATTAACTAAATAATGTTTAAATAGTTTTTATGAATAAGGGGGTAAGTTTTAAGGAGCTATAAATACTAAAAATTATATATTGAACTTGGCTTGACACGCTACCGCGTGTCTAGATATCTCTTTGTTATTTAATGTATGATTGACGTGGCGTACTACCAATTAGCATAAAATCCGGTTTGTTCACATCGTTAAAAACATTTTTCTAGCTACAGTCGATTTCCAACCATCAATATGTTGGCTTGTTTGTGTGTCGTCTTAAAGTTATTGTTTTACTTTGTTATTTTAGTTTTTCTTGGTGTCGTTGCAGTGAAAATATGGTTATTCCCCTTCGCGGGTGTTTGCTCGTGCAGAACGCAACTCAAAGATAAAGTTGCGCTAGTAACTGGTGGAAATTCTGGTATAGGACTAGCCACAGCTAAGGACTTAGCTAAGCGCGGTGCGAGAGTTATCATCGCTTGTCGCACTGAAAATAAATCTTTGGAAGTCGTTGCTGATATAATCAAAACTACAGGCAATCCGAACGTGGAGTACAGACACTTGGACTTCTCGAAATTATCCAGCGTGAAAAAGTTTGCGGAAGATTTCAATAAAGTCTTTGATAGGTTGGATATACTCGTCAACAATGCGGGTGTCGCTGGCTTGAACCAAGCATACAGTGAAGACGGAATCGAGAGAATCATGCAGATCAACTACATCGGTCCATTTATGCTAACAAACCTTCTTATGGAGAAGTTGAAGTCCTCAAAGCACAGTCGGATCGTGATTGTGTCGTCGTACGCAAACCGCCATCACAAACTAGATGTCAACGACTTAGCTGCGAAAAAGCCATTGGACTTCTACGCTAGATACGCGAACAGTAAAGTTTGCAATGTCCTCTGGACGAAAGCTTTGGCGAAGCGTCTACCAAAAGGTATGACAGTGAACGTAGCAGAACCTGGATTGGTCAAAACAAATATATTCCAGCGGCTGCCTAGATATCGCCGTGTCCTAACTGAATTGGTGATAGATATATTCTTTAAAACAGCAAAAGAAGGCGCCCAAACTATTATACATCTTTGTGTGGCACCTGAGCTTGAAGATGTGTCTGGAAAGTTCTTCTCAGAGTGCAAGATCCAAGAGGCTGACAAGATAGCAGATAATGACAGAGTTGTTGAGAAAGTTTGGGAAGAAACAATGCTGTTGCTGAAAGATAAATTGTAGTTGTAATGTTCAGTGAAGATAAATGAATGGTGACAAAATTAATTGTTTCAACTGTAACAAAACCTTTATGATTTTATTAAATAAAAGAGTTACAATTCGTATACGTAATGGGTATATATATTACAACTAATTACTATTAAATTAGCGTGGTGTATACTCTATTTAAAATAACCTAAGAAAATAAAATAAAATAAACTTTGCTATGTGGCAGCACATTTTTTTTTACATCTTTAAATATTCATAATACAATTGGAAGTGGTAGTTTTTTCTTCGCTGTCACAAATGACCTTACAGTCTCGCTCCATCCATTGTTCGTAGAAATTCATGAAAAAAATTCTTTACAACGAAAATGTGACATAAAACACCTTGTTAATATAATTTTTTGAAGCTTATTTTTTTACTAAACTAGCAAATTATGGAATATGCTCGTAAACTTCACTCCAGAAGTCCAGATAGATCCGCAACCAATGGACTCTTGGGCGAGTAGGTAAGGTCAAGATTGCAGTGAATCGATGATTATTATCGTTCGCTTTTACACTTAGGGCCTTACAAGTTAACAAAGAATAAGGTCCGAATAGTTATGATGTATTCATTACCAAAAAATTTAGAACAACAGCACATGAGCCTAATGTTGAATATTCCAGCTACAAAAATGCATAAAAACTTTTTGGTCATTCATACTATTTTTTAAAGTTATGGACGATACAAACTCATTATGCTAGGTGGCTGGATTTAGGAGTCCGGGCACAGAATAAGAATATTTACTCATGTGGTCCGGGGTGTATTAAGGGTAAGTTCCGATATACACTGCGAGCACTGTTCAGTGCTCCTTACTGGTGAGAAATTTGTTCCGTTATGGACTGACAGTATACTGCCGCAGTATCCTAGGGAAATATATGACGTCATAAATCGTCGCCATTTTTGTACTGTAAGCACTGGCATTTTCGAGGTAAGGTGCTCTCAGTGCTTTGATCACGTGATCAACAGCGTCCAGAAATGACATGAATGACAGCATGGATGACAGTATACTTGACTGCGTTCCGTTTTAAACAGTAACAAGTAAGTATAACTAACTATAAAGGAACGGCTTCGCAGTATACTAAATTGACGTCACACCTTACAGTGCCCGCAGTGCATATCGGAACATACCCTAAGATCGGATGTTGATGACGTAGTTGTCGACATTGAATAAGACTCCTAATAAGAAGAAGGGCAAAAGGGAAAATTTTTGTTGAGTGTTTTACCAACATCGTTAATTGACGAGTGCGTTCGTGCGCTACTCCTTTAATAAAACAAAAATGTACTATATGGCATTAAAGCAGCGCATCCTGGTGAATAACGAGAGGAGTTAAAATTTTGCCATTCAAATTCTCGTTTTCGTTAACGTGGATCGAATGCCGAATAAAACTCGAGGCACCCTATCTGTATGGTATCGAAGCAGCGCTATCTTAGTGTATCGATGGTATCTATGAGGCTTCGACCATATCTGTCATCGCTTTGATCCTATTGTAACTTTAACTAGATCGAATAATGATATAACACAAATCGAACTCGGAATAAATAATAACAAAAAAAAGCAAGTAGATCCGTATAAAGTGTTACACTTCGATAACAAAGGAGTTCGCAACACACATACAATAAGGCGCCTTTGTCATGTCACCTCTTTTATTGCAGAAATAACTGCAAAGGTTATATCACAAATAGACCTTTCTAATGAACACGTTTCGTTTGCCAGACCCATATAACTGGTTGATTGCAGTAGTCACTAAGGCCGACTACTTTCGATTGCACCTATCACACGTTCCACAACGGAGCGGATTCGTAAAGCCTGTCATATTTTGGTATGCGACAAAAAATCTTATAAAATTATTTATAAAGTTACAATCATTCAAACAATATAATATTTTTATTTAGAAATAGATTATATAATAACCTAAAGTAACTAAAACTAATACAAAATTAAAATATGGCATCAAAAAATTCCTCCGCGTCGCAGTCGACTGGTAAAGTACCCAAGAGACTGGCGGCATTGCCACGTTGTATGGCAATGCTTATCCTCTGGCCAAGGAAAAAGCCAGCCTTTGGGTCATGGGAAGTGTCAAGTGTCAGTGTTTGGAGATGTCATTAAACAAAACAATTATTGAGTTGTTTATAACCCACTTCGTATGAATATTTAGGACTAGAACAGTTATGTTAAACAAAACGCCGTGTACCTAAAAACGCTAACCTTCAATCAGGGCTTGATACCGTTACCAAATTCTCACTATAAGTACCTACCGGTAAGTAACGTTATTTCTATAAAGGTAATTTGGTACCGGTAATGCAGGTAACGTTATCTAGAAAAGTATCGCTACTTTTTCGTTACATATTGCGCTTTAGCCAATGCGCGTAGAGAGGTTAGCTAATTTACCGGTAAAAATGCCACCTAGGGAATGATACCAAGCATACCGGTATTTTTTACCGGTATCTTCGTTTGACAGAAGTATCGATACCAAGCATACCGGTATTTTTTACCGGTATCTTCGTTTGACAGAAGTATTGATACCAAGCATACCGGTATTTTTTACCGGTATCTTCGTTTGACAGAAGTATCGATACTAATTTTTTAACGATATTCAAAGCCCTGCCTTCAATCAAAAATAGTGCCCTAATCACAGACCATAAATCTGTAGCCTTAATGGATGCTTTATCTATTTTGTGCTAAGCCTGGGAGTTGAGCGTAGTGTTGTAAAAAACTCGAGAACTAGAGTTTAAATTCAAAAACTCGACTCGATTTTGCAGGGCTTACTGGCATGAAACACAGAGCCGAGTCGAGCCGTTCAGAGCCGGATCAAAGATCAGAGTTTTGTCTGAAAAGAAGTTTTAAACTTAACTCGAGCAACTTTTACTCTTACTTTGACTCTCGGGTACGATGAGCAGAGTTAAATTTTACTGAATTTTGTACACATATTACTTTACATTTCATTTTTATTATTAACTATTCCATCGGCTCGCCCGCGTGAGGTCCCAATCGAAAGACTCCACACCAAACTATACTGTTATGTTACCTGTTTGTTACTAAACACTGAAAGACTGTTTAAAATGTAGACTCACGGACTCTAGTTTATTGCAACACTAGTTGAACGCGTTCTAGGTCTATAATTAGTAAATTAGTAGACTATGTCCTTTATAACGTAACCGGATTAGGAACTGCGAGAAACTTATGGTTCCTCAAGCCGTAATAACCGAGCTATCCTGAAGGTTTATAGAGCTAGAGGAGATGTCCGATCCGATCCGAAACCCTCGGAGAATCTAGTAGGGCACGGGGACACGCACTAGTGCGTGATGCCGTTTCCTCTAGAAAACCTCCGAAGGTGATTCGTTTCACACGGCTTGAGGGACCCTTTACGTTCCTCGCCGCCCCCAAAAAAGCCCGGTGAAGCTGAAAATGCCATCTGAGGCAATCAGCAAACGCTCTCAAAAAAAAAAACTAATAGAATAGAAATCTATTTATAATTGGAACATAATGAATATCGTATGTACTATTGACTTTGATTGGCTTTATCATATCCATCACATACGTATATTCATCTATTCCATTTCTATTCTAATAGCGTTATGCCACTTGTCTAGAAGGCAGAGAATCTAATACGAAAATGGAATACGCTTGCGTGATGCTATCCCCTCATTTTTTTTGTACGGCATTTGGAACGGCATCGCGCTCTAGTGCGCGTCCCCGTGCCCTACTAGATTCTCCGAAGGGTTCGGATCGGATCGGGGAGGGTATTCTATTAGTGTAATGCCACTTGCCTAGGGCGGCTGAAGCGTTCGAATTGGTTTCGAGAACAAAAACCCGAGAAGCCTCTTTAAATAACAAAAGGATAGGACCTCGGCTCAGGCAAATCTGGAGCATCTGTCACACCTCGAAGAGGCACATGAGAGTTGTGTTTCCTTTAAAGAAAATCCGAAAAATTTTACATGTCAACCCATAAGGCGCTTTATACTTGTGTCTAGACCTGGTCTGAACAAGGAATCAGAATGAAGTATGCTAATTATAATATCGACTATCTAATTCGAAACCGGTTAACTGACCGCTCCAGGGTCGTATCTTAAATTAGCATTAGTTATTAATTCATGGGAATCATATTTGAATTTCAAAGTGCTATGTGCATAAATTGACATTAAGTTGTCCTTTAAACAAAGATAATAATACTGTTTTTATTATTTATCTTAGCTTGTTTAACTTGCTTTTTTCTCACTCCTCTTACTTCCTCTTACGAGTTGAAGCACACTACGAGTTTGTACCTTGTTATAACTTTTCTTCTATAGTTGTTTAGTTTACATGGCTTTTGTAGTGTATGAGTATTTTTAAGCCCCTTATTGTATCGCATCGAATATCGCACTTAGACAGTATTAAATCATACATCAAACGCTACAGTCAATTTCTTTAAGTCTCTTGTTAGATGCACTTTATATCACACATAAATTTATATTACACTAAAATTATATTACACTAAACCTTTGACAATGGAAATGAAAATGGAAAGAAATGGGATCCTGACCTTAAGAAGCGCCCTCAGGTTTTCCTCTCTTGTCATCTCAACTCACGCCTCTGAGAATCTGGTAAGGTTTAAGAGCATGCTTGGGTAACTCCAGTCCCTAGTTTGAGGACCTATGAGTTTCTTAACGCCCTTTCTTACCCGATTACGCTTTAAAGGCCATAAGCAGCGATCAACAAATAAGTTCATCAAAACTTACGTCTTTGTTAACAAGATTAGTTTATAAGTTTCTAACTTACTCACTTGTTATAAAATAGGGAAACTATGAATCGCTATCGCCACCCGCTATCGGTCCACCTAATATAGTGTGCGCTGGAGTGCATGACGTCACGAAGGCACGGTCGTCTCGGCCAATCAGGGCGCGGTATTCCAGGGGCTCGCTGCCATTGCGCTGTCATGGCCGCCGCTGCGTATGCGTGTGTGTATCAAATGTCGATAAAGGTTGATATCACAATGATTTCTTTAGAAATTATGAACAGTATTGATAGTTGTGGCATGTCTTGTATTTACGTATAATGTTTACTCATGGTGAGTTATATCTTTCTTTTATTAAAAGTATGTTGCATTTTGTTCATAATGAAAATGAAAAACTATTGTTTGCTGCGAATAATGATACTTACAAGTGTCTATGCATAATAACAATATTGATATATTAGTTACGCGTTCATTCACTTCATTTAATTCATGTCTTGTTTAATTCTGATCGCCCATATCAATGTACTTAAATGTAATTTATTTATCTGCCACACTTTACTAAGGCACAAGCAACAGAAAATACAGTTACTTATACAAACAAGAGTAGCAATTACACAGCAAGCACAGTAACATTGGTATGCAATAAACACAGATCTAATATTTTGTGAATGTGACTTGTGAGTGTGTCCGTTTGTTCTACCATCACGTCAAAACGGACTAACGGACCGACGTGATTCTTTGCACCAGCATAGTTGGAAAGCCTGAGATTGCTATAGGCTATATGTTATCTCGGTATAAAGTTTCACTTCTCCAGGAATACACAATAGATTGAATAAGACGCGGGCGGACCCACGGACGGTAGCTATTAACATACATTACTTAGTTGCAGTCGTGTACAAACATGTCAAAACTTCCCACACACTGCACATGCCCACTAGCTTAGAAGCAAGACACCGTACTCGTAGAACAAGAGTACAAAGACCTGCCCCCTTATTGTTTAACTCATAAAACCTTTTAATTTGACATTTGAAAGTTTTTCAAGAACTTCAATGTTGAATGAACGATCGTCAATTAGTAATTTTTTGGAATCGTCTATGCAAAATAATAAGCGTAAATACCTTTGAAAGGTATCGTGATAATTTTAAACATGTGCCAGGGCTCCCACGATACCAACAAGCTTCTTCAACCGACTCGAACGCCTCGGCGAATCTAGTAGGAAACGAGAAAACGCTTGCGTGCAATTCTCTCTAAAACCCTCTGAATGTGATTCGATCTTCCTCTTTAAGTTTCTCGCTACCTAAAAAGTCCGGTGACGCTGTAAAGACAGTCGAAGGCCAATAGCAAACTCTACAAAAAATAGTCTAATAAGTTGCTAAGGAAAAATTGTGTCTATCATTTTGATGAAACGTAATTTATCTTTCCGTTTACGTCTTTACTGTCGCATAATTGTTTACTATTCTTATCACCTGTGTAATCAAAACCCATATTTAAGAGCTTGGTAGTATACTCTACCGTGAGTACATATTGGCATGTTTTTCAAACAAGAACTATCACAACCAGAATACCAGATGTGGAGTATTTCCATAGGTTCCGTAAATCAAGTTTACTAATCATGGGCTACTTCAAATTTAATTGCTTTAAAAATTCTTATGTAGCTTCACTAACGGTGCCGCTAGCATCCTAGTCAGCCTACTATAGACTAGTTTGACTAGGAAAAACGGGGTCACTATAGAATCAAAAGTAACATTGACAGCATTTCCAGATTTGTATGTAGCTGCTAATAACAGTGTCCCTAGCGTCCTAGGCGTCCCAGGGTCACTTTAGAATCAAAGGTAACATTGCCATAAGTCCCAGATTTTAAAGTATTTGCTATTAAAAGTGTATGAAGCATCCTAGGCGTCCCTAGTCTGACTGGGTAAAACAGGGTCACTTTAGAATCAAGGGTGGCATTGACAGCAATTCAAGATTCTTATTTAGCCGTCATAGGCATCCCTTGCCTGACTAGATATAACGGGGTCATTTTAGAATCAAGGATAACATTGACAGCAGTTCCAGATTCTTATGTTGCTGCTATTAACGCTTCCTTAGCGCTTCTTTCCTAGTCTCACTTGGAAAAATGGGGTCACTATAGAGTGAAAAGTAACATTGACAGCAGTTCCAGATTCTTATGTAGCTGCTATTAACAGTGTCTTAACGTCCTAGGCATCCCTAGTCTGACTGGGTAAAACAGGGTCACTTTAGAATCAAAGGTAACCTTGGCATAAGTCCCAGATTTTAAAGTAATTGCTATTAAAAGTGACCAAAGCATCCTGGGCGTATGGACGCCCAGGATGCTAGGGAACTAGGGAAACTAGAGAGTTTGACTAGGAAAAACGGGGTCACTTCAAAATCAAGGGTAACATTGAAATCAGTTCCAGATTTTTATGTAGCTGCTATTGACATTGTCCATAGTTTGACTAGGTAAAACGGGATAACTTTAGAATCAAGTGTAACAAAGACACCACGTCCAGATTTCAAAGTAGTTGCTATTAAAGGTGTCCCAAGCGTCCTTGGCATCTCAAAACGGTGTCACTTCAGAATCAAAAGTACTATTGACAGCAGTTCTAGAATTTAAAGTACTTGCTATTAACAGTCTCCCTAGCTCCCTAGGTATCCCTACCCTAGTATGACTAGAAAAAACGGGGTAACTTTAGAATGAAAAGTAACATTGACAGCAGTTCCAGATTCTTATGTAGCTGCTATTAACGGTCTCCCTAGCGTCCTATGTGTCCCTAACTTCCTAGTCTGACTGGGTAAAACAAGTTTATTTTAGAATCAAAGGTAACATTGATAGCATTTCCAGATTTTTAAATATCTACATTTTTAGAACGTTACCTTTAACATTTTTCTTTTTATCATCATCATCATCATATTTCATCATCATCATTTTCAGCCCATATCTACCCACTGCTGGGCATACAGGCCTCCTCCATGTTCCGCCAATCCCTTGTTTTGAGCTGATCGCATTCAGGTTTTTCCAGCGACCAGCTGTATTTCTCTGGCCCATCTAGCAGGTGGTCGGCCAGCGCTCCGCTTGTCCGTCCTCGGCAGCCATTCTATGAAGGCTTTACTCCTCCGTCCATCACTGGTTCTCGCCACGTGTCCTGCCCATCGCCATTTAAGTTTTGCAATCTGGTTAGCAATGTCCTGGATTTTCGTCCGTCTTCGAATCTCGGTATTGCGAACACGGTCGTTGAGAGTTAAGCCTAACATACTATCATTTCACTTTTCAAAAATCTTTTCATTACGCCTTTATAACGAGATTAAAAGTGACATCATCATCATCATCATCAGCGTACACACGTCCACTGCTGGACATAGGCTTCTCCTTGTGCACGCCACTGAGCACGACCCGCGGCTACTTTCATCAAGCTCTTGCCAGCCACCTTGTGAAGATCGTCGCTCCACCTGATCACATAAAAAGTGACATGGAATACTCGTATATTTGGTTTTCATTACATACAATTTGATTGTACTGAATGATGATGAACGAGAAAGAAGTTCGAACCGATATACTTTGGCATCATGTAACCTTTGTTATCATACTAATATTATAAAGCTGAAGAGTTTGTTTGTTTGTTTGGTTGAACGCGCTAATCTTAGGAACTACTTGTTCGAATTGAAAAATGATTTTTGTGTCGAATAGTCCATTTATTGGGGAAGGCTATAGGTAGCGTTGCCAGGTGTCTCGATTTGCGCGGGACGTCCCGATTTTCAGGGGTCTGGTGACAGGTCCCGATTTGACCGGGACGCCCAATGTCCCGGTTTTTATAGTGTGTACTTAAATCGATAATTTTGATATCAAAAATAAATTCTCTCTCGAGCGGCGCGGCGGCGGCGGAAGAGCGTAAGTAACAAATAAAAAATAACATAGTAAAATACTTGCCAATGATTCGAGATATTATAAATTAGGTAAAATGATTATGATTCGATTTAATAAGTTAACCTTTTGTTATATGTAGAAGGTTATCTAGTTTTAGTTTAATTGTTTTCGTTTCGTATATAAATGACGATTCACAAAGACTTGCATTTTTTTTAAGGGGGTGTCGCGCGAAATTTTGAAAATTTACGTGTTTTTAAGTCACTGGTGCTAGCCGCTGAATAGGTCATATACATTAAAAGGACTAGTGTAGGTTAGCTTGATCCTTTCACAAGGTCATGGTTGTCTTGGAATTTGAAACAAATACCCAGAAACTGCATAAACAATACGTAAAACTATGATATCTAAAAACTTATTTCTTCAGAAACTTTGTAAATATAGCACAGATGAAACAATGATCCGACATCAAAATGTTTGTATTCCGCAGGCCACTGTTGTCTTATTTTTCAATTAAAAAATATGAATATGAAAATATTAAGACTTTTCTTATTTTTTACCCAAACGCCTATGATTTTACGAAAGTAAACATTGCTCTAATTAAATCACCAGCCTACTCTGTACAGATATTAGTGTGCGTGCGTATTCTTGTCGTGCGCCGTTGTCACACCACTGCCACGCGCCGCTCGCTCGCTATCATAAAGAAACTTGAAACTCGCAGTTTTGCGTCCGCGCGGGGTCCTGTCCCGATTTGAAATTTCAAATCCCGATTATTTTTATCTTTCGTCCCGAAATTTGACACCCTGGACCTGGCAACACTAGCTATAGGCTATATTTAAAAAAAATTGTTTAAAAATAAGAGTACACCCGTGCGAAGCCGGAGCGGGCCGCTAGTTCATACGTAAATCTACACGTATGTAAGACAAAGGTTAAGTGACGAGATGCGAACGAATGTGCTGACTTCTCCATGACAATGATGTCATCGACCAATTGATACTTACGACCAATTAGACAGGCGGGGCCTATAATCATTCGGTTTTGCTTTATGCTTCTAAAAATAGAATGATAGTTGTATGAAGTGTTTTGCAACTGCGTTGTTTGTTTATTTATTTGGACAACAGGATTGCCTCGTTTCTGCTATATTAAAACGTCCATAATATGTAAATAGTTGAGAAAACATTTCGTTTGTATTGGCCCCTGAATCATAGTAGAATGAAACAAGTAGGCCATCTTCATACATACGCACCGAGCGCTGCTTGTATGTGAGCGCAGCCGAGCCAACCCGTCCGTACGCATCGTCGCACGCACACACTGACAAAGTTTATTGCTAATAATGCTGCGCCAGTCGCGACTGAGCCACGTAATGCCGCGCGCGCCTGCTTGTTTCGTCGCTGCGCCCGCCGCCGCGCCGCTGCCACTCGTAGGTTATATATAATTTGTGAAACGTAAGTCAACGATGGCTACAAAAAAACTCAGGAGATATTGCAGTGTATACGGATGTCTAAATAGCAGCTTGTCAAATCCAGAATTGTCCTTCTTTACCTTACCTACCGAACAAGAACGGTGAGTACCTCCTGCCTAACCTAATTACATTATTTTGTGTTAGTTATTTACTAGGTACCGAAAGAGTTAAGTTCTGCTTCAGATTTCGTGGGTTAGAGAGGTAAATACCTAAGGATTTGTAAGTTTAATTTATTAGATTACACGGCACACCCTACCGTGAAAACAAGGGACTAATTAGGTACTTTGGACTTTGTACCGCTCTTATGTTGTGGGCATAAGTACTAATATCGAACTGCAAGTGTTTACCGTGATGTGCTGTTGACCGTACCTACTTACCTATTGTAAGTTGTTGTGTTGTACATTTGATAAACAACGTTTAGGTAGATCGGGGGTTCTCTGGAATCCATGAATTCATATTTCTAAGTATCTTCTTATTTTATATGTAGATACCTACCTCATTCTAATTAAAAGCGACAGCCCTACAAGTTTAGGTGATTATCGCTCGCTCGGGGGCCGAGTCGGCCTACTTGTTTCATTCTACTATGCCTGAATCCTGTAACTTTACAATTTAATTTCTTGCAACCGCGGTATCAGCCAACTTGTAACTATGAGCCAGGTGGTTGTTAACGACTACTAATGCTGCCGGGAGCAACGGCTTTACGTACCTTCCAAAGCACGAGGGAGCTCAAAATGATAAATTTTTGGTCACCCATCCGATGACCGGCCTTTGCGAAAGTTGTTTAATGTCAGCAATTGCAGATCGGGCGCGTTAACCATTGCGACATCAAGCTCTTCATTTAGCAACTGTAATTGCGAGTTTCGATGATCGATAACAGTTTTCAGTTGCTGCAACTCGCAACTGTTGTCGAGTTGCTAGTTTCCCCAACTGCCAAACACTGTTGACTTTGGATTTGACAGTTTATTAAGAATTGCCGAAACCGTCAACTGTTGCTGCAATTGGCAAAATCTTTAACGAAAACTCTTAAAAAGTTGATAGTTTTTTCAACTATACTTGCTCTGTCTACGGAGCACCCAAAAATACCCAATTACATAATTTTAATTTTTTTTTACAGATTTATCACATAACGGATTGTGATAAGAGCTGAGCTGTCTATCATCGGTGTTCGACTGCGCAGTTTTATCAAAGCGTAGATAGCAGATAATGTAAGTTGCAAGGCCATTAACAAGAATCAAATTAGCGTAAATATCTCGCATTATGTTATCAGCGGAATATGCGTAATATGTGGATGAGAGTAGCCGCGGATCGTGCACTTGGAGAGGCCTATGTTCAGCCACAAAATAGGGAAGACCCAGAAGAAGGTAAATATACATACTGCGCTCGAGCAACTCACTTATAGACTTCTTGCGCGGACCCGGACCTCGGAACAGCTCGGCAGCAGAAAAAAAGCAACCAGTAGCAATTACAAATATAAAAAAAGTCAAACGGCACTCTTAAAAGCGATAATAGCGCCACATTGGAATTAAATTGCGTGGAAATTGAGTGAACAATTTTTTATCGAGATGGGGCGTTCCGAAATTGCGAAACTTATCCCAATATCGATACATATTAATCGTTTTGGAATTGTATTGAGATTGAGTTTGCGTTCAAGAGTAGCCTCATCATCATCATCATCATCATCAGCTCATTTATGTCCCCATTGCTGGGGCACGAGCCTTCCCTATGGATGGATAGGGAGAACGGGCCATGAACCACCACGCGGGCCCAGTGCGGATTGGTGGTTGTTAACGACTGCTAATGCAGCCGGGACCAACGGCTTAACGTGCCTTCCGAAGCACGGAAGAGTAGCCTACCTGTTGTTAATTGTACAATTGCAACGCGGGAGCCTTTTCGGTCGCATAATCTCTTTCGTCATAATGTAGTTTGGCATAACACTTTCAGCATAAAGTTTTCTCGCATAAATTATGATAAGCAGTGTGTTATAAACCCATAATGGTTTCTTGGGCATAATTTTAACTTACTATAATTGTATTTATCATAATTTTAACCAGCATAAATGTAAAGAACATAATTGCTATACTTACGTCTATATTTTTAGAAGTATAATAAATACTTGGTGTTTTATTTTTATTTATTCGAAATACTAGCTGCTCTTCTCCTGTCGATTGTCTTAAATTTCGAGGTTATTTTTTTTATCAGTCAACAGAAATCTAGCGCTATACAAAAATAATATCTTTTTTTGCCATGCCATAGGGTGAGATGCCAATAAATGTTATGATTAGTAATCGTTATTGTAAAAACATTTATGCATGAACATTTGATGCTGATATATCATTATTATAAAAGAAGTTATGGGGAAATAAAGAATATCTAATGATTTATTCTCAATAAACGTTATGCGAAACGAAGAGAATGCCAAAAAACGTTATGCAGCCTTAAAATATGCCTCTTTAATTTATGCAACCCAATGTGAACTCTTGCAACGCGACTGAAAAATTGGTATTATGGACACAAATCGCTCAATGATCGCTCGCTTAGTGCATTTACGATTAAAATGTATGTAACAGTTTGTAAACTCGAGAACAACTGGTTTCTTTTTTCGGTAATAAGCCTGCGGAACTGTCCAAGCGCAGCTGCTGTGAGATTCTTTGCCCGCGAGAAGTTGTCTTTGTTTGTGTGTGGCTCGAGCGCATTTGTAAGGAGCTTGCCTTCTCCAGTCTCCTTATTTTGTGGTTTAGGGGAGACCTTTGCCCAGCAGCGGGAAGAAAAAGGTTTAACAAAAAATAACAGCAAATTAAATAGAGGACCGACCCAATAGCGACTTGCGCGTTCGCGTTGCAAGTTCGCAATTGCATCGCAATAAATTTAAACTACCTATGTGTAATTGTTTTTAAATTACTTAACACAAAAAGGTGATTTTGTGGTTCAGCAGTGGATTAATGGTGATTATGTAGGGCAATCTATTTTCATTATTATTTGTTTAAAGTCAAAGTCGAATAAATCACTATCGTCTATCACCTGACGTTTCCATCTATTCTCACGTACTGTGTTGCGTCACGCCTTGTCATATACAAAAATACAAAGGTTTCCTCTTTATAGTATTAGTATATAGATATGTAACTGTACGTTTAAGATAGCGAAATAAAAAAATCTTTTCATTTTCATTGCCTATAGCGGTAGACATGAAATAAAAAAAGATTTTACTGAAGTTACTTAAATAATAGCATTTTTAGGTATCCCATAAAAAATGTAATGTTTCATATTTTTAAAGAAAAAACAAACATCAAATAAAGTGCTTTACGAAATACGGAGCTATATATTATGTTATGTAGACAACATTAAATAAAACGTTAGTATCTACTACCTAATCTGAATTTATACGATTTGAAACTTGAAATTAACTGGAGTGTTTAGTTAGGCTAAATATTACATTTTAAATATTGTATGTAAAAATGTACAATCAATGTATAATTGCTATATTTTGTATCTTAGTATTTGTTTTTTTTGGTAAGTATATTATTTCTTTGTACTATAATAATTAAAAGATTAGTTGTCCATAAAGTTTTCAAAAACATTGATAAACTCAAAGAGAGGTAAATGTTCATAGGAAGTTAGATTTGACGTTACAGTTACAATTTCTTGGTTTTTTTACTATTAAAATAATTACTATTTGAAAAATGCACAATGACTATACGGAAGAATAAGTAAGAGCTTTGTCATTGATATACAAAAAAAAACACTTAATGAATTCCTAAGAATCACGATTATGGATTATAGAGGTTCCCCGCGGTTGCACCCGCGTTAAAAAATATTTTCCCGTTTTTGCAACATTTTTCATTGCTGCTCCACTCCTATTAATCATAACGTGATTTAGTATAGCCTATAAACAGGCCTACGTCACTCCATGTACTTGCGCGCGTTAGATACCTACCGAGCGGCTACCGCCGCCGGTATAAAAGACAGTGGACTGTCGCAAGCGCTCGTTCGTTCGCTGAGCACGTTGCGTCATTCATAAAACATCGATCATTTGTAGGTATTCTGTAGTTATTATTAGATAAGTATTGTAAATAGTGAATAAGTTTAATATAAATGTTGATTGACATTTGTGTGGCTGAGATTATTGTAAATAGTAATTAGGTGATTTAAAATCTCGTTTCAATAATATCAATCAATGCCGCCCGCGCCTGGAAATTTTTGTGAAGTTGATGATTGTAAATCTAATAAAAGGAATTAAAACCTGTCATTATTTAGTTTGCCTGTTGATGAAGAAAGGTAAGTACCTACCTAATGAAGCTCTTTTAAGTATATACATTATAGATACCTACTTATTTGGATGAATTTATAGAATAAAATAGGTTGGTTTTAATTACTTACTTTCAACATTAAAGGCGGATTTTGAGTCACAACATAAAAATATAAATCTAAAAATGTATGAAACAATGTATGTATGAAATCGATTCCGTTCTGACGCGTCGCGACACGATACGTCAGACAAATATAAATGACCTGTGACTATGTCTGCATTAAAGTTGTGACAACACGTTTGGTGTGGTGGTTAGTGACCCTGCCTGCCACGTCAGCGGTCGTGGGTTCGAATCCCGTTAGGGGCAAATGTTTGTATGATGCATGTGGATACCTATTTTATACTCGAGTTATGGGTGTATATACTCGAGTTATGGATTATATTCCTTATTTAAAAAAAATAAGGAATATAATCCATCTCTATACCCACTCAGTTCTCTTTCATATCATAACACTTTCATACGAAGGAAAATCTATATTCCAGCAGTGGGATATTATGGACTGATGATGATGAAGATTTATAACTTTAAGTAGGTAATTCATTTAATATCATAGGTAACATTATAATCCGAGTTCCATGTTTTCATACTGATCATAAACAATTGAGCTTTTCAATTTATCATTCATTTTAATTTTCATTACAAAGCTTAAACAAGCCATTTAGACACAGATTAATTTAGGTACAAGTGATTGTATGTGAACAATATTTTTATCGTAGCAACAGCCCTATCATTACTACGATGGCAGCAAGGACGCGCGGCTGCCAATCGATAACAACTCTATAGTCGAGCCTATTAGGCATAATTTAGCACGCAGCGGTCGCCGACGCGTCGCGACGAAATGAAGTAGGCTATTAACGCGGTAGGTATATGAATTTTTGTAGGGAGTGATTTATCTGTTACGAAGTAACTATTACCTAATCTGTGCTATAACCTTCCTCAATAAATGGACTATTCAACACAAAAAATATTTTTCAATTCGTACCAGTAAGTAGTTCTTGAGATTAGCACGTTCAACCAAACAAACAAACAAACAAACTCTTCAGCTTTGTAATATTAGTACGTGTAGAAGTATAGATTATATCGCTGAATCGATTGTAATATTTTTTTTAGACTGACAACAATAACTATTTTCAAAATATATAACATTATACAGTTAGGTAACATTTCATTAACTTTATATTTTTTTATCCTATATTAAAATTATCAAATGGTTTTACGATTAACAATCTATTGTGAGAGTTTTGACAAAACATTTTTTCTTGTAACGTGTCGTTCAAGCCCAATTTCATCCGTGTCCTTTCTTCTTTCAAGTTTATTTAATTGATAACTACTTTTTCGTTTTTTTTCATATTCGCCACAATTTCGCCTTGACATGGGATAAAGACCAAAGCGTTCATCCTTCGCTAAATCCTTAACGATCTATGGGCAATGATACAAAGTTTTATACAGCCAAATTTAATGAGTAACATTTCTATGCATAACTAAAAAAATAGAGACTTGATTTCGGGCAGCGATACAGAGGTTTATACCACCAAATATAAGTAAAGGTAATGTTTTAATTTTCTGTATTATAGGTATACATTTTTAATATCATTGATTTTTTTTTTCTCATTCATCATCATCTTCATTTATCATTGAATTTCTAACACATTTTAAACCAAATATATGTATGTGTAACACCACTACAGTTAGCACAGAAATGATTGTATACACATTTCAACACGTCGCTATTCGCATTTAATGCTACACGATTCTAAAACCTATCACATTGTAATAAGAAACCCTGCGACTGATTGACACAATTGAATGCAATCGTAAGATGTTTCCTGACCAATCAGAATGACTATAGCTCTACCTTACTTGATATTTCTTGCGTCCTATAAATAGAATATAATTTAGATGTATTTCTTTGTCACTATTTTAGTTTGCTATGCTATTTATGTGTGTCAGCTACTTTACATAATGTTACTTTGTAAAGATCTAGATTACAGCATTATGTATGACAATTTTTCAATATATACAAATATATAACAAAGTTCTGGAACAAATTTTTAAAGTCCAGTTTTCTAACTTGAACTTGAAGAAAACAGGACTTTTGTATTAAATTAGCCGCTTGCAATTTTGCAAATAGGACTTTTGTATTAAATTAGCCGCTTGCAATTTTGCAAATAGGACTTTTGTATTAAATTAGCCGCTTGCAATTTTGCCTGAGTAAACACCCGTACCCCGTGATATGGAATGGGAACTGGACCCAGGTCCTCCGGATATCAGGCCCATCATTATGCCACTGAGTCATAGTGGCGTATTAACTGATAATACCTATGATAACAGACGTTCAGGAAAAACGGTATCTATATTTACTATTTAGTAAGATGAGCCAAACGCATTTAAATAAATGGTCACAAGTCGTCTCCCTGTGGCATTCCTACAGTCGAATTTCGGTGCAGGAGAAGGTTAATAAAGGTAGAGTGACGTATAAAAACATCATGAGGAAAATTGGTAGAGTCTGACGTAGAGTGACGTTAAAAACAACATAATATGCGGAAGATTGGTAGAACCATATTTGGTCTGTGATAGAGATTGATTGATTGAAATTGAAGAAGTCCTATAAGACGTAGTAACTATTAAGTAATCTGTGCTATTATAAGTGACAGTTACATAAAAACATCTAAAGTTTCATCTCTGAGGGTATCCAAGCTCTACACACAGTGACAAGTTGAATCTTTACGAGGAAGAGGAGCAGAGCCTGATAAGAGATAGAGATTTGTGTAGGGTGACAAATCAGAACAAATGTGTCGTACTGTTCAAAGTATTTAAGGAGCAATAAGTCGACTCATGGAAGCATCCTTCTCTTGACAATGATAAAGTCCCAGATTTTTTAAACTACAAAAAATGTCTAGACAAATTCGTCTTCAAGGACGTTTTTATAACATCTACAATAAATTATTGGTATTAGTACGCCCGTTTTAAGTACTATCATAGTAAAGTAGTTCGCTAACGCTAACACTGAAACACATACTCCAATTTTACGTAAGTTACGTTACGTAATACAAACGCGAGCAAC
Organism: Eudonia mercurella; assembly: GCA_963082485.1. Lineage (NCBI taxonomy): Eukaryota > Metazoa > Arthropoda > Insecta > Lepidoptera > Crambidae > Eudonia > Eudonia mercurella. The sequence continues at coordinate 2,722,772 of OY720048.1, forward strand.
GTGCACATAGACCCTCGGAACAGCTCGGAACAGTCCGAACGCAGCTGCTGCGAGATTACGTGCTCAAGCGCGTTTGTGAAGCCTGCCTTCTGCAGTCTCCTCATTTCGTGACTGTGGTACGGAAAATGTCCGCTGCACACCAGTTACTCCATAGCGAATCACGTCGTCACTCCTCGTCTTGTTGATTAATCGCATACATAAACACGCCGCGGCAGCACGTCACTTTCCACCTGTGTGCGAACCGCAATGTCAGTTGTTGCCGGACCGCGAGCCGAGACAGACGTGTAGGCTGGGGGGCGCACGCGCGAAGTTTTACAACGATATCGTTGAGGAAATTGCAACGCTCTGTGCCACTGTGTTGTGTTGTGCTAACCAATCACACATTACTTGGTAAGTTGAGCGTGCTATAACGTCCGCAGCATTAACGTGTAACCGTGATCTTGGAACGCCTCCTACATCCAGAAATAACGAATTGGCATCAATCCCCGTTACCCTTGAAATATAGTAACGTTTAGGCGTTTCGTTCACAAATAACCTTAAAGTATCATTCTATTATCTAACTCCCCGACATTGCCATTACGAGCGCTACTTTTATTTCATTAAACTTTGATGTACAATCACGTTACACATTGTGTGTATCATCTGCATCCGTTGCTATTGTATTCTTTTAGCCGTGATTGTATTCAGTGTGTATATATCTAACTACTACAACGGTTTATATAACAATAAAAGTACAAGTACAAATCGCAATATAGAACGATAAGTATGATTAAAAACCTACATTTGTTGTGCGGTTTGTGTAACTTCCCAAAGACAGTTTTAAAAGTAAAATGCGATGCGTTTTTTCGAAGAATTCCGTAAAGTTTCGGACGTGCACGTGTTAGCGTGAGTGGGGCTATACCTGCATGCTTTATTGGCATGGCAACACAAGCTGTCTGTCGTGTCGTCAATCATGATTCATGTTACAATCTACTCTCCGTGATTATTGCGACTACTTAACTGACTTTACGTCTTTCTATTATATCAATTGTTTCTCTAAAAACCAATCTATTTCTCTATCAATTGTTTTTTGTATTTTGTGTGTGTGTGTGTGTGTCTCAATTAATGTTTTTCTTTCTTCTTTCTTTCTTTCTCTATGGTATCTCCAATCTTATTGAACCTTCGTTACAGCTTTATAATCGATGCTAATTATAATAATTCTGCGAAGACCTGAAATGTTTTTAAGTGCCGACACTTAAAGGCCTTCAATTAAAATATTTTAAAGCCTTTCAAAAAATACCTTTGCTAGTCTCAACTTTATTACGAGAAACACAATGTACGTTAAAGTTGTTACTTAATATTAGCACTTATATGCATTTAACTCTTCCGCAGTGGAATAGCAAGGTAGGTTATGGTCCATTCTTCTCACGTGCTACTGCTATTAGTATTACTAAGGGTGATGATGATGATGATGATGAAACTTTACACAATGCTTCTAGCATATTCTACATGTTAATGACGTTAATATACAGTTAATTCCACAAACGGCAGAAAGTGATCTTGTTTTTTTTCATAAACGGTCTCGCGACGTGTTTCGCACGTGCAACCTTCGAACAACGTGACGCGACGCGGGTTACCACTGTTTAGTGATGATTTCTGAGTGCCTAGTGCGAATTTTATTTGCCGTGCCATCGTGGTAACGAAAACGAGAAATTGTATGGCATTTGAGCAGCGGCTTCTGAGACAAATGAGATGCCATAATTCAAATTTGGAATGGATCGTTTGGCAGAATACTTTTTGAATTTGGAACATGGAATTTGGAACTTTTAGAACATGCATGTAAAATTTACTGGCTTCGCATACCAGCGAATTCGAGTAATCTTACAGATTTGCAACTATATCCTGGCAAATTCAAGTTTTTAACTAACCTTACCTCTTATAATTCTTAACAACTCTGAAATTTGTGACGTCAATAAAAATTTCCAGATATTGTTTTCGATATGCAAAAAGTTTACGTAATAAGAAACAGTCGAGGTGTTGACCTGTGCAAATACAAGCATAGTTTTAAATGCAAAATGGTTATAAGTTTAGTAAGTTTTTTTCAAAAACTTATCATATACGAGTAAATAGCGGGAAATTGCTGTCAAAAGACCATACAGGATTAACTAAAGAAGTATTACCTACTTCATACTAGTCTTAAAATTGATATCATAAACTCTTACTCACAGAACTTCTTAGAAGAAAAATAAACCTATTTTTTTAAATCAAAATTCTAATAAAAAGATAGTGCAGACGGGCTAAACATAAACCTTTCCTTGCTTGGCTACTAAGTCCTTTAAATTATCATTATATCTTATAACAAACAAACCAAAATAGGATACAAAATCATCAATCATTTGCCTTCCATAACAAAGTGACAATGTATTCATCACATAATGTGTATCCATCATTATCATTAAAACCGTCGAATGGATCATGAAGCTAGTCATGTTTAAGCGGAAAATAACCGGTGCTAACTCCTAGCTACGAATGTTAAGCCAATATTTGACATAATAAATATCATTCACACTTAGGATGTAATTTCTTTCGATTCGAACTAGCTCTAATTTCTTTCGATGAAACCTACAAACATTTACTCAGAGTTAATATGGTAACTGATAATTTAACCTTTGTCAATGATTAATTTAATAAAGCAATTACAGTTAAATTTAAATAGTATAATCTTATATACGATTCTAAAACATCTTTGCTTTTATTTTTGCCATCTCCATAGGCATTAACGTGAATTTTACATTGAATATTTAAATAGTATGTCGATATGGAGATTAGCTGCCCTATCCATCTATAGGGAAGTCTCATGGAGTGGGGACATAAAATGAGCTGGTGATGGAGATTAACAAGCTGGTGACGGAGATCTTTTTAGTATATATAGGGATAGGATAGTATAGATAAAAACCGTGTAATATTTAATTTATAATGGAACGCAAACATTTAAAAGTCTACCTACATTTTACATTTGAGTTGTTATCTTATCTTTCATAGTACTGTGCAAGATCATCCGAGAATCTTCCAGTCATTACAAGACATCCTCCACATCAAACACATGTGTCACAAGCAATCTTACAAATAGCTCTACTTCGATCTAATTTACCTTTTTACGACCGCCCACTCGGTCTGTCTCCTACGTTAGCAGTAATGGTAGGCTTAATTTTTAATTTACTAAGCATTTCATCTACAACATCATTGTTCAGTTAACCTTGATTTGTTAAAACAAAATCATCAATAAATTCTTATTATACATTAAGTTGAGTTGATTGTTATTATACAATGAGGAGCTCGATGGCGCAGTGGTTAACGCGCTCGGTCTGCGAGTGCTGAGGATAAGCAATTTTCGCAAGGCCGGTCATCGGATGGGTGACCAAAAATTTATCATCTCGAGCTCCTCCATGCTTCGGAAGGCATGTTAAGCCGTTGGTCCTGGCTGCATTAGCAGTCGTTAACAACCACCAATCCGCACTGGGCCCGCGTGGTGGTTTATGGCCCGTTCTCCCTATCCATCCGTAGGGAAGGCTCGTGCCCCAGCAGTGGGGACATATAATGAGCTGATGATGATGATGATGATACATTAAGTTTCGTATAATTTGAATGTCTGTTGTCTGTTGTGTCAACTGTATAAATTATTATTTACAGATGTGACTCTTTAATCTCATAGTCGTATTTTTTATTTCCTGTTTTCCTTACCAGTTCGCGAAGTCCTATTTGATTATGATAATAACACAGGTGTTGATCGTGTCTGCACAAACGTTGCGTATCGTGTTGAAATAGTTGTATTGTCCTTCTTATACAACTCACGAAAGTGATTTTTGTATGATTATGTAGTTTGAGAATTTTATGATGATGTAGAATTTTTTGTTTTTGTTCTCTAAAATTTTCAGAGACTTAATCATTGGACACTTTCAGTCAAATGAACCAATAGGTATGACATTTTTCAATGAAATAAGTGTTTACTATCAATAGTTTAATTTCGATAAGCTGTATTACTTCACTCACAAAGAGAGCATAAACAAGACATATAGTAATTTTTATTATCTTATTTTTACATTGAAAAGACAATATAATTTTAAAAATACACCTGATGATTCTATATTTAGCACTGATAAAGCAATGAGGACATTGAACTGCGCTGCTATGTTCTTGAACTCTGATTAGAAACGTCTACTGTCAATAGGTGTTTGACTATGACAATTATAAAAAGTTAAAAGCATAACTTTGGAAACAATCCTATATTTTGAGCTTTATCTTCATCTGTAGTTAAAGCTCAAAATGCATTATCATGTGTATTAAATTAATGGGTTCCCGCAACAAAAAGTTATTTCGTTTCTCGTTTTTTGCTCCTTCAATTCAAGTTTTATCCGAATGGATCAAACATTTGTCTTTTAAATAGAATGTTAACTAATGTTAGTTAAATTTAGAACATAGGATGAGGTTACAAACATTAACAATGTATTCATTAATTGGAGAAATATTCAGGATAATAATAAGCAATAAAACATTTACCTACATCGTGTATCAGAATTACATAAATCTCCAAATTCTTCCTAGAATATTCACACGGAACATCACAAAATATGTCTGCTTAATTTTAATTCGCCTGAACTGAGAATGTCAGATGACGACCTTCGATTGACGACCAGAAACATTGCGAATCTAGCCTCGCATAGCGAAAGTGTTCCACAAAGTAACACGTTAGGCCCAGTGTTCTTTAACCTTGCAATTTCATAATTTTGAGACCAGTGCTGCTATTATTTTAAATACCAATTTAGCATATGAAAAAGGTAAATTATGAGCAAGGATTGTGTAGTTCATCCTTTGTAAATATAAACTTCTGTAAATTAGTTTTTAGGTTTCTGACAATTTCTTTATAGAAATACAAAAAATATTTGCTTTCAGCATCTCTCAAGTTGAGAGTTGAGAGAGTCTCAACTCATATAGAAGATAGATACCTATATTTGATAACATTTTAAAAGCTTAGTGGTTTGATGTTTAATTTGAAGCAGAGTAAATTAATTTGTAGGTAGTAGAATAAGTAATTTTGAGACATATATTTATTTACTAACTAGTGGACCCGGCGGACTTCGTACCGCTTTGACAGCTTTCATCAAGTGATCAAATTCTCTTTGGTTTCCATGACAACAAAACAAACAAATCAAATCAAAACAATTGGAAAATTAAATAGTCGTTTTTAGTGTATTTATAGTGTGATTCCCGTGGGAATATCGGGATAAAAACTCCTATCCTATCCTATGTGTTAATCCAGGTTATAAACTATATGTATGCCGAATTTCATTCAAATCCATCGCATCCGTTGCAGCGTGAAAAAGCAACAATTATATATATACACACACACACACACACACACACATACACATAAACTTTCGCAGTTACAATATTAATGTGACAATTATAAATTATTTAAATTATTATATTTTGGTTTGAGTTATTTAAATTTCTTTCTTAACTTTAGTTTGGGATATTATATATTTTTTCTGTTAGTAACCTTGACATTTCATTTCTTATTAAGTCGTCGTCGTCGCCATCTTCGCGTTAATATAATATAATATTTAATACTTCTGGTCCATTCGTAAATTTTAATAGCTATGAACACAAGTGCACATTATGAACTCTGCTGTGTTAAATACAGGTTCAGTTCTTAATACTGTCATGGAAATTTCCTGTGACGTGCCAAGAATCAATGCCAAATGTATAATTGTGTTCGTTCGTACCCCAGAATGTACTGTCCCTGGTGGAAAATTTGTCAATGACACGGCCGTTCGATGCCTGGTTTTATTCAGGGGACGACTTTTCTATTTCACCAGTGATCTTGAAATGAAAAGTGACATGAAATACACTATGGAATATAATAATGTTAAAAGTTTGTTACCACTGACTTTGAATAAAAAAGTGAGAGTGCATTCGTAATTGATATCACAGCATGAGAATTAGTCACCAGTTCAAAAATCCGCTTCATAACTGAAGAAGATTTTTGAACATAGGTATATAACAGTATTTACGTACAAGAATTTTCGTTGTTACATTCTGGCAAATTGCCATCACAATGATATAATTTAAGAACTTTATCAAGTTCTCCTGATTCTTATTTATGTTGTATCGTACGATTATTTAGTTTCACAAGAATAAACAAGCAAATCCATCAAGTCTATATGGATCACAGTATTCATTTCTTTTAGCTCTACGTATTGTGGTAGCTTTGCAAGTTTGTATATAAATGTATAAATGAAATATACCAAAATTGGCACGTCAGACTATCACAGGAAATAACTTAGCACTAGACTTGATATTGTATAGTATTCGGAGGATGCTGTTTATCGTGACTTTTTATTTTTAAGTTGAACGGCCTTTCCAAGGAAATTTCTTAACGTTTGTCATTTCCATGTCCCCCGGACGTACTAAGAAACTGATAGATAGATAGATAGATAATACTTTTATTGCAACACAAATATAAATAACATTTTAAGTTGAACGGTCTTTCCAAGGAAATTTCTTAACGTTTGTCATTTCCATGTCCCCCGGACGTACTAAGAACGTATAGTAAGACGTACTTTGTAGACAAGACAGGGTTAAATGGAAAGGTAGAAGATTTTCACGAGCTCCTTAAATGTGTGAATAGATTTCGCACGCCTGATCGCAACTAAAAGTGAACTCCAGAGACGAACAGCTTGAACGGTAAAAGAATAATCATAAAAAGTGGTGCTGTGTAGTGGAGTTTTAAGGCGTAAGTTTTCGCGTAAGTACATAAGTTTAAGCGCGAACCTGAACAATTAAGAAAACAAACGTTCCTTAAGATTAGAAGGATAGGTGGGATTAAACAATATGTTATAAAGAAGGGAGAGTATATGAGTATTCCGGCGAAGACGAATTGAAAGCCACTGCCACTGAAACTGCTTATTGACCAAATACGTTTTGACCGTAAAACGTGTTGTGTAAACCACAGACTAGATCGTCATAATCTCAGCTGAAAGCGTTTACGACTGAACTTATGCCAACGACGTATTCTCGATAACCCGTCCAATAGCTACCTATATACGTATAATAGCTATATATATACGTGAGTATTATGATGCGGGTTAAAAGGTTATCAGTGCAAGTTTTTGGATTATTTTGGTCTTTTACTGTAACTAAATCTATGTTAAATCAGGGCTTCTTTAAAACCAAAAAAATCAGTACTTTAGTTGCTATTGATCTATGAGTAGCAGCTTAAAAAGCTCTCTTTAGCGTCGTAATTGTTTTTAATAATGAATAGTCTTAATCACTAACGCCTGATATGAACAATATGTGATTTAAGAGTCATGCTTACCTAGCCTAAAAACTGTTTATTCACTCTAGCTTTGAAAAGCCTCATGTGGTCACGTTCGGCGAACGCATCATCAACCAGTGTATTCGATTCCTTTGAACAACTCGCTTTGTTTTATACTAGTATATCATCAACATAAGGGTTATCTGCGCCTGGTGTCCCAATAGTGGTCCATACCACTATTGGGACACCAGGCGCATGTCTGTTAGAACTAGATATTTAAATAATTCTCTCGTACACTCTAAAAAACAATTTCTACGACAGTCTAACTTTAATAAAGCTTATTACACATCATAAGTTTAGATCACAAGTTTTTACTGAGAAAACTACCAAAAAAACTCTGAAACAGGGTTTCTTGTACAGCATCAAAAATATTGGCATTTTCAACATTCAAATAAATCTAAGTACAAAAAAGACAAATGTGCTGCATCACCTTCTAAGAAAATAACATTGTCAAATATAGTGCTGATGCAAAACCAACGCCAATTATCAAATAAAAGGCAAATTTGTTAAAAATGTGTCGAAAAAAGTTCCACAAGCGGGATTTGAACTACGTCATCGACATTGTGTAAGGCTCCTTTGGCTTACAAAGTTGTAGTAGTGTTGATAAATTTCGGCGGGTTGGACAGAGCCACGATAGCATAGTTGGTAGTGCACCTGACCCGATATGTCGTGAGTTGCGGATTCGATTCTTGCTCGTTGTTTTTTTTTCAACAAATTTTCAAATTGTAATTTGTTCGCAACAAAATTGGCGTAATAATATAATTACCGATAATCATGAACAGACTAACTATTATGCTGTTGGTTTATAGATATGTTTAATTTTTACTAGTGGTCGCGCAGTGGTCGAAATTCGACCGTAATTTTATTGAGGCTGCACGGATTGTATTCTAGGCAATGAAAAATTTAAAAAGATAGAATGTGAGTTTGGGTTGGCATTGACAGATGTCGGCCGCATTAAAGACAAACAATACGTGTGTGTCAAATACATGGTAGTGTGTGTAATGTTCTTTTTGTTGATTTAATGTATTTTTTATGCAAATATATTATTATTTGGATAACCTTCTCTATATAAACTATAAGTGTGCGAAATTTCATACTCCACCGTTCGCGCAATTTTCGTAAAAACGGGTACAAAATTTTTGCTTCACGTATTAATATACTTATAGATTTAAATACGCGGGCCCGCTCGCGATGTCATCCGCTTAACCCTTTCACGAGCAAGTTTCAGATTATTATTCTACCATTGCCTTTGAAAGAGTTAAAACACCCGTATACAATGATGGACAATCCATCCAGGAACCCATTGAAAAATCGGTCCAGCCGGAGAAGTTAGGTGACAAACATACGTACAGAAGAATTATATACATAAAGATTTATTATATTGCTGCTATAAACATTCGATTTTAAGTTGTTTCAAGGCAATTAACATTCCTTTTAAACATAGAGCACATGCCATTGCAGTTACATAAAATCATTTACCTGCCAAACATGCAGAAGGTGTGTCTAATAATACATGGCTGTGAATGACGTCACCGGTGGAGGGTGTGACACTGACCGCGTGATCGGGATTAATAATGAAAAAGCGCACATGATTACTATTAATACAACAATTGCCAATAATTGTTGGTATTTTCTTTTCTATCTTGATAAACAACTCTATGAATGACGCTTGACCTATTTGTTTCAACTTGTTTATCAAGAGTTCACGACCGATAAAAATATCCGAAAAATTAGAAATTGTGTTATAACGATATTTTTTTCAGTCTTGATAAAAAATGTGAAATCTGAAGCTAAACAACGTCAACTAGCATGATCAACTTTTATTAAGACAGAAAAAAAATGTCCAAAGAATTGGAAACTGTACTACTAATTTTTAAATATTGCACAATAACAATGGCGAAGCGATTTACTTTTATTTCGCTTGAGGATGAGTCACGATAAGGCTGTTGTAGAAGCGTACTTCGTTTGAATTTTCAACTACGATATAAGATGGTGGAGTAAGTACCTACCTACCAGCTCAGTACTAACCAAATTAGGTGTGGTCTGTGCCCTTTGTTGGGATTAGAACCCGGAACATCTGGGACTAAGAGCTCGATGATAATTTTAAAAAAAAATTGTATGTTGTACATACTAAATACATAGAATTAGATAGATGTTATGTTAATTATAGTAACGCAGTTAATGGGCTATCTGAATAAGCATAGGTACTACAGTATAACGCAAGCTCTACGAAATCTCTTAAAAAATCAAAATTCCAATTTTTTATTCAAATTTATTTTCTACGTCAATTAAAGGCCAAGACTTCGTAAACCCTTTTTTCGTAAGCATATTTAGGTTATACTAGTGATCGCCTAGTGGTAGAAATTCGACCGTAATTTTATTAAGGATTGTATCCTAAGCAATGAAAAATTAAAAAAGGTAGAATGTGAGTTTGGATTGGCAGTGACAGATTTCGGCCACTCCTCTTCCATTTTTGAAATTTTTTAAAAGAGTTTATATGCGTGTGTGTCAAATACATTGTAGTGTGTGTAATGTTTGTTTTATTGATTTAATGTATTGTTTATGCATAATTTAAAAAAAATATTAACATTCTGCAATCCTTCTCTATATAAACTGTAAGTGTGCGAAATTTCATACTTCTCCGTCCGCGCAATTTTCGTAAAAAGGGGTACAAAGTTTTTGCTTCACGTATTAATATATAGAAGATGTAGCTATGTAGCAAATGACGTCTTCAAGTACAATTAAATGACAATTTAAGAGCAACAATAGCGGTCTCAATTGAAACAATGCGCCACGTGAGGTCCCCGCCCACGTCCGTCTAACCACGTCAGTAGAGCGCGTGCGCACACGCACGTGCCCAAACACTTTCCGAATACCCACAAACGGTCACACCCCTGCCGGTGACGTGAAAGATTTATTAATAGAAACACCCTCCGAATATTTGGCAGGTGAAGTTTTTCTTATAATATGTTGCAAAAGAGTTAAAGCTGTAATGTATAGTGTGATTATGACATAACATAACTCGCGAAGAAAACTTAATGGACCATCTTGTAAGCTGCTTCCACGATGTTTTCAATAGAGCCGATTAGAGACGTTAATAAAGGCCGTTATTCATCAAGTCCCACCCATAACCAAGATCACTTCCAAGCGCCCGACTAAGATTACCGCAAACACAACTTTTACTAGACCACCAGAAATAACAATATTTGGCCCTTGTACCACAGATTAGGTAATAGTTATGTACCAAGGAAAGTAGATAAAAAAATCAAATGAATGTGGATAACACAAACGCAAACGGCAAACCTATACGCCCTACCTAGACGCCCACAGACTTAAGCAACGATCTTTGCAAGGGAACTGAGCGGGATGAAAGTAGAGTCGTGGATCGTGCTCAGTGGCATACTCTTGGAGTGACATATGCCCAGAAGTGGACTAATATATGCTGCTGATGATGAAAACTAACGCTAGGAGTTAGATCCGTTAAAAGAGATTCATTTCAAAACAACTGAAGATTGTTATAAAAGAGCGCTAAGGATTGTACAATGTCAAAAGTGAATCGCAAACATTTTTCGGACTCGCTTTCATACTGGTTATCGTCAGTCTATCAGTAGCAGTTTCAACATGATTTCAAGTTGACGTCAAACATTTCAACTCCTCGTTCCTTTGTAACGTACAGTTTTTTTTTGTAGTGTGAATGAAACGATAATTGCTGTTGGTTATGGGTTCGTCACCTGTGTTGTCTTGTCTTGGCAAGATGTGAGGCAATTTACTAGATAAATATAACTTTTCAAACTTATACTATGTAATCGTTAGGAAACATCCACCAACGCGTTCTGGGCATGTGAGATAGTTTTCTTGAACTTCCTCAATTCCTCAACTAAGGGGTCTGTTCGCACAGCTGCATTTTATCAAAGTAAAATAAACAAAAGGTGATTAAAAATAAAAAATGCTACCGCTAATGATAATTCCTTCACACTAATGGAGCAGTCATCTATCGATAAGAGCCCGATAACATTATACCGCATTATAACTTTTAAATCAAACCACTTGATTTCTTCACTGACTTTTCTAGAGTGTCTACTATAATGTGCCACTCTTCTCGACAAATAAAACCTTTATCTTTCCTAATCCTCGGCGATGAAGAGCAACATTTTAACTGGTGCTGCTTAAGTGCCATACAAATTCTCATTTGATGAATAAAAGTCGCAATTGGCTCTGTTGACTCCTTTATAAATAACTGGTGTATGCTTAAGTACACTCTTTACTTTTTACTCTTTGTAGAATCAATTTTAATGATTTTGATTAAATAGTAATAGCTGACCTAGCGGATTTAAGAACATAATAGCAGCCCAACCACCAACTGTACTGCGTTCAATGTCCAGCGTTTGAAACCTTTAGGAAAATAACCAAATGCAGCTAAAGGAACAAACACAACTATTAGATAACTGGCGTGAGAGTATCATTGTGAACTTCGGAGAATTCTAGAGTCTTTTCAGATTTGTTATCTAGCCTAACCAAGGTTGGATGAAGGTAATCTTCCAATTGATACAGCAGCGGGTCAAATGGTAGCATGTAAATCAAATTCCGGATGTCTGCACTTATGTTCCGTGTACGTAATAATCAGTTTTTGCTATACCCTTTGTTGAAGAGATAGATGTCATAGTTGAATGGCAAGGCAGTGGTGCAGTTGAACGTGCCGAGATTTATAAATAGGTTCAGTTTAATGAGACGCTAGAAGAGAAAAGAGACCTTGAAAATTAGACTGTTACACGGAGACGGACGTAAGTCTCAGTGACATAAGAAAAACTTTAATTGGTAAAAAAAATCTATTGTAGGCATTATTGTAATTTAAATAATAATAATAGCGTTCGGCAAAGTAAAACAGAAATTTTAATTGATCTAAATTAACGCAATATTACTTACTCACAAGCCAAAGGTAAATAAATTGAGGAAGACATCGATTTTTGCAAAGCACACGGCATTAATTAACATAAGAACAAAAACTATTACTATGTGCTCGTTAAAAAATGTCCCAAATCAAAAAAAAAAAAATTATTGTTGCCTAATATCAATTTATTTATTTTTATTTATTTAGACAACAACAGCCATACTTAACTTCTAATTTGACAATCTAACTAAGACTAAACATATCCGGCTAAAAAGTTGCCCACAAAAAAATAATAACAAAACCGCCCATAGAACGCCAAAGGTCGCGGGCTTGTCCAGCTGTGGACGTCTTTTGGCTGAGATGGATGATGATGATAAGGCCTATGTTCAGCAGTGGATTAGTATATTTATATATTTGCTTTAGGTTTCTACTATCTTTTAACTTAACCACTAAACAATTTTTTCTATAGATCATATTTATAGATACAGATTTCTATTTACCATTATGAAGATTAATCGTTTTTGTGGTTTTTTCCTTTTACGGGACTTTATTGTAGTTACATTATTCTTCCATAGCTTTTCAAAAATCAAAAAAAATAAAGGACGTGAGCATAACTGTCATGTAAAGAATAATTCTAGTGGGTCGGTAAAGTGTATCCTTTCAATGTTTGACCATTGCGTGTATATTTCGCTTTTACCTTAAAACATCAAGTACAATTTTAAACTGGGTGCCTTGTAAGAGTTTCATTTGTTTCAGCGTCTTTTGGTGACAAACGAGAAGACTTAAAATTTCGCCATACAAAATGTCGTCTTCATTAATTTAAACAAAACTGACACTAGGCACCTAGTGAACTCTATAGCAGTTTGGTTGATGTTGCAATCGGTTTACGTGAATATAAACAAGTGAATACATATAAACAAACTCGCCTCGCCGAACAGTCCCCAAGTGAATGCGCCTACAATTGATCAATCACATCAATTGGAAGTGACGCTCAGTGCGAAAAAGTACAGGATGCCAGCACGCGCGAATGGGATGGCATGACGTCTGACGCCCACGTCACAGATAGGGCTGCCTCCTTCAGTCCTGGTTCTTCCTGCAGCACGGAGGGCAAGTGCAGGAGTTTTTCCCTCCTCGAGGAACTCGATAGCGCAGTGCTTAACGCGCCCTCGAATCGATTTTAGCTTTGCTCATGTCACTACCGCGTCTTTTCATACTTGGGTTCACACCGCGAACCACAGTTGGGTATCCATAACCTCTTAAAGCAGTATTTTTGCATTTGCGTAAGCGAGACGCATGTAGCGGTGGTATATACACGCGTCTTGCTCACACCACTGCAATAATACTGCTTTAAAAGCTAGGTTCTAGGTTAGGTAGGCCCCAGATCTGAACTGTATGATGAGTATGAGCATCTACTATTTTATTATAAAGTACAAGTGACAACCCTAGTCACGAATGGACAAGATGAGGTATGATTGTTTTTGTACTCTAACAGATAGAGACAGGTAATAAAGTGAAGGATTTATTACAAATAATGGCAAAATAACACTGCCAAATATAGATGTTATTTGCTTTGTGGTAATCAAAAGCCGAGTAGATGGCGATCTCCCTACCTATTACTGCCGCCACGCAGCATTGTTGCGTTTCGGTTTGTAGAGACCCAGTGAAATTACAGAGCATTTTCCAATATTTTTGGCGTTGTAAAAGAAACGCAGGAAAGAAATGCCCATGCTGAGTGTCCTGGTACAAGGTCTCCCGCCTTATAGATTTACAAGCCGATAGTGTGGCGTAGTAACATTATAAATAGCTCGATTATTGTTGCCTAATATCAATTTATTTATTTTTATTTATTTAGACAACAACAGCCATACTTAACTTCTAATTTGACAATCTAACTAAGACTAAACATATCCGGCTAAAAAGTTGCCCACAAAAAAATAATAACAAAACCGCCCATAGAACGCCGAAGGTCGCGGAAAGCCTTTGTCCAGCTGTGGACGTCTTTTGGCTGAGATGGATGATGATGATAAGGCCTATGTTCAGCAGTGGATTAGTATAGGCCGATAATGATGATGATGAAGGTTTTTTTAAATATTCTTTATAGGCAAGTATTTGACCGCGATCTCGCCTGATGGTAAGCGATAATGCGGCCTAGGATGTAGCATACTTGATGATGATGATGATGATGATGATGATGATGATGATGATGATGATGATGGTGATAATGGTGGTGGTGGTGGTGATGATGATAATAAAGCCGTCGTCGGTCCCGCACTTGCAAGCGTCTCGCGGGGTAGCGCAATGATCATCGAACGTTCATAGCCAAGTTAGGTGATTGACTTCCAAGAACAAAACCAAATGTAACGCATGTCGCCTGATAGTCTGTCCTCTTAGAAATAACAAAGGAAATACTCAAATATCTCTTTATTTCCAGACGACGAATGAGACGGTGACGCCTCAAATTTTTGGCAAACATTGGAGATTTTTTTTTCGGGAACATGACGTGATAGACAATACATTTCTTTATTCGGGTTAACAGTTCGGTAGGGGAGAAGTGTTTCAAATTATTATTTAATAAGTACCTACATAATTGTATCACTATTTAAAGTATTATTATTGTTGTTTTCACGTCATCTTATGTACGAATCATCTCGAGTCGTAGTTGCATTTCATTAAGATATTTTATAAAAAACAACAAAGAGTTGATCTACCGAAGAGATCTAAACATCCAATTTTATACACTTTTAAACTTTTTGAAAGTTTTTCTAGGGTTTAACGCAAACTGCTTAGTAAAAATAGATAGTATATATTTATAGGTAACCTAGGCGTACCTTTTTATACCCGACGTACCTACAGAGTTGCACTAACCGTGTTCAAGGGCTGACCTAAGCAGTTGGCGTTAACCCCCTTAAAAACTTTATTTACCAATACTTTCATAACTTTCCTAACGCACTGCGATGTCGTATTTATGTTATTATCTCTTTGTTTCAGAATGTCAGCTGGACTGGCACGCAGAGTGCTTTCCCTGGACGTTCCACCATCGTAGCCATTAACCCCAAGATGCTCCAACCGTACAGGAGGAAGCCGCTAAAAAACTCCAACACCTACCTGAACACGTAACCATAGACAATCGTAGACTTAAGCAAAGACAATATAGAGCAAAGCGTTCCGAGTGATATAGATTAAGAGTTCCTTTTTAACCAAGTGATATTAATTTAAGTACTAGTGCCATTAGGATAACGGATAATTATTGTTGTGCGGATAATTTTGTTTGTGCTGATAATTGTGGTGTAGATCTGTGCCGATAATTATGGAGATGTGGTGTATTATGGGTGCGCTGATGGCGGTGGCTGTGGGTGCCGACCGCAGCAGTCTACCTCCTACTTGTGATAGGTAAGCAATTACTATAATATAATATACGCTTTTAAACGGGGATAACGCAAACTTAGTAAAAAGTTGTCATACCATACCTTCTTTATACCCGACGCGACGTTTCGACCGAGTTACAACGACCGTGGTCACGGGCTGACTAAGTAACGTATGATACCGTTTTACTAATTAGTTTTATGTGTCTGGAGAGGTGGGCAAATTTAGTTACATGCTGGATACCTGAGGACGGCCGAGAAAGCGTTTGAGGGACGATCTCGACTATTATTATAACGATTCGGAGACCGCCACATATGGAGAGATTTGGTAAAAAATCTAGAGAGCATTTAAAATCTTTGGAGGTCATCTTTGCTCACGAAACGGATAATTATTTAGTGAATGTCATCCTCTTAAAGAACTAATTGTTCGGTATGTTCTAATTAAACTTGCCAAATGGAACAAGCTTGGTAAACCCATTTTATCATGTAAAAGATTTTGTAATATTGTGTAAGAATTGTTTTACTTAGTTTTAAATATTGACGACAAGAGTAAAAAAAGGAATAAAGAAAATAAATTTATTGACTTCACAAAAAAATAAAGAGAAAAGGCAAAGAACATGATAATTAAAGTACATACTTACCTTTTAGCAAATTCCTAGTTCAAAAAGTGCTTAGATGCTGCTGGGCAACAATTTAATGGATCAAAAACATGATTATTCCATGCAGTGTGTGCCTACTGGCTTTGACCTCGGATTATTTGGAGAAAGATTATTTAAAAAAAAAATTGAAAAAATAGAAGAGGTCTTTTTATAATCTGTTAATTGAGAGAACGACCTATGTCAACACATTCTTCTGCATCGATAGAACCATTATCATAATAGCAGTGACCATGTTATCGTTACATAAAAGAGGGTATCGATTACCCCTATAGTTATAAATGAATCATTGCATCGCCTTCATTGTAAGTAGATCATGTTATTAGAATTATAGAATTGTTTAATAAGCTATGGTGTCTGATTAGGCTATAAGAGTAGATGGAGGCCATACCTAATCTACCTTTTAAATAAGCCCAAAAGAATAAAAAGACTGATTAAAATTTATCATAAATATTTAAACAATATTCAATCTTATCAATCAATTAAAATCTTCGGGCGACATATGTAAAAATTCAATAAAAAATATTTAATCTTATGAAAAAATTTAAATTTTCGAGCAGCATAAAAATTTATTTAGTTTATTTTAGACTACAACAATTAAGCTCTTATGTCACTACGCCAACGCCGTCTTGCAATTCATTTATTTATTTATTTTTTATTTAACGGGTAAGCACAGTGCCTTGATCTCACCTGATGTTAAGTGATGATAAGGATAATTGGTGGAAGCGCACTTCACCCGGGATCCTCAACTAGTGAGGCACTGGCTATCTTATCTCTTGCTGCCGGAACACAACAATGCTACAAACATTGATGTTATGGCGACATATTTAGATAAGATGGTGGTAGCTAGCCAGGCGGACGAACAAGCCCTACCACCACCAACCAAACCGAGTACACAAACGTGTACCCCCCGCTGGGAATCGAACCCGGGACCTCTGTGTCTTAACCGGTGGTCTTAGCCACTAGACCACAGAGTCAAAAAGCCCGATGAAGCTGTAAATGCCGTCTGAGGCAATCTGCAAGCTCTCTCCAAAAAAGGCGAACATCATGGAACTATTATATTTTCATTACAATGTGCCAATATTCGCGCAAACAATATTTAAATATACTTTTTATGTGTTAGAGCGATCACGTTTTATTGATTATTTTACGATGTTACTTACAAGAAACTGTTTTTTTATTTCTATTGATTGTCTGTAACTGTGTCCGTGATTCGGAAGCGACTTACATAAACATGAATAGGCTTTTTTTTGCTTTATTAAGAAAACCAACTGCGTAACAATACAACACTTTCTTACATAATACTTAAACTAATAGGTAAAGCTAATTATAGGTTTTCCTTAACATAATTAATTGCTTAAGGCGTTAAAAAAAATGGTATGTTGATACATTCTAATACCCATATAATATAAAAAAATACCTATATAAAAATCATAAACTAATTCATCATCAGCTCATTTTATGTCCCCACTGCTGGGGCACGAGCCTTCCCTATGGATGGATAGGGAGAACGGGCCATAACCACCACGCGGGCCCAGTGCGGATTGGTGGTTGTTAACGACTGCTAATGCAGCCGGGACCAACGGCTTTACGTGCCTTCCGAAGCACGGAGGAGCTCGAGATGAAAATTTTTTGGTCACCCATCCGATGACCGGCCTTTGCGAAAGTTGCTTAACCTCAGCACTCGCAGACCGGGCGCGTTAACCACTGCGCCATCGAGCTCCTCTTAACTAAACTAATTAATACATACATACACTAAATCCATACACACACACATGTATATACCTATGTATGTATATATTCATATAACATATTTACTTCCACGTATATTATATTTTCTTAACTACAGTAAATATTATGTACTTATACTTTATTTTTATTTTCATTTAAGTATATCTAGTCTATCATTATGTATATCCATATGGATATTCAGCTTTGATTATATGAACGGGATTCATTGCGCGCTCGCGCTGCCTACGATGCTCATGCCCTTATGACCTTTCTGCCTCAGACAGCATTTACAGCTTCATCGGGCTTTTTTAGGGGTGGTGTGGGGGCGGCGAGAAACTTAAAGGGCTCGTCAAGCCGTGTGAAATGATTCACTTTCGGAGATTTTCTAGAGGGAACGGCATCATGCACTTATGCGTGTCCCCATGTCTTACTAGATACTCCGAGGGGTTTGGATCGGATCGGGGGCCATTCCGATCACTGGTCAATGATCGGAATGAAGGGGGCTAAAATACCTTATGTTGCCGACAAATACATATTAATCGCATTGGAATTGTATTGAGATTGATTTTGCGTCAAGAGTAGCCTACCTGAACTAGATTGAACTGGTTACGGTGTTATCTTAATGAGTGACGGATCTGATTCGAGTTTTTTTTAAGCAGACCGTTTTTTTTTAATACTTAGCACTTGGCTACTAAGTATGCCCCATTTTGGGGAAACAGCAGTGTCTTAGGAGTCATTTTACATCACAGTAACCCATATAAATTTCAAAGTTCTAATTCTTTCATACACAAATAATATCTTTACGATTAATAGAAAACTAAAAAAAAAACTTGTTCAACTTATTTTATGTGATTTTAAACTTTTAATAGTGGACTTTATTTAAATCCCATAAGTTATACAAAAATCTCTGTATTTCCCGTTAGCATAGAAAGTTCTGAAAGTTTTCTCTGTATTTTCCATTATCATAAAAAGTTTTATAAAAATTTGGTTTAAGTACTTTATTTAATTTTTATTATTAATATTTATGTGAAAAAGTTATATTTTTTCGGAACACCATTGACGCTATAAAGGCCGCTACAGGCCAATAGCAAACTAGAAAAAAACCATTAAAATGAACAATTTCTTCCAGGCAACCAGTCGGAAAGTGGGAACTATACACTCTTAAATCGAAGTTGCAAAAGATTTAAACATACTAGAATATATGCAAATTAGTATAAGTTCACAACAGTATTCTAAACGGCGCTACATGTTGGTATATGAAGATTGATAGAGCTCTGCGGTTTCTTGCGCCCATTCTTCTCCACAGTTAAAATATCGACGTCCTGAATGGCTAAAAATGTTTGGACGATTCAAAAATACTTTTTTCAGCTTTTGTTTACGGCAACCGGGTCACTTTTATAAAACAATTTGACCTTGACTTTGAACCACGGTTAATTGCATTCAATCCGTTCGGTTACCATGACACTTTTAGTCAGCAAAGAAGAATACACATCGTAGTATGGGGCTTTAGTATCGCTACAAATGATTGTGTAGAATGATGATTTTTATATCAAAAATCAAGTTTTTATTTTCATAAAACCCTGTTAAATAATTTGCCTTTACTTCTCCGAAGAGAAATCCCCATGTTATTTAGTAATTAAATTAGTTAATATAATTACTAAATAATATTTTTATATAAATATATATATAAATTAATCAATAATTGAGTATAAATAATAATAACAATTCATAAACTATTGTGCCTCATGCTACGGCCACACTATCGCGGTATCGCGAACATTTTTTGTTTTCACGACAAGTCGGACCAAGCAATAGTCACATTTCAAAACACGGTCAAAAATGTTTAAATAATTTTAACGCAAATTTTGTTGCGAAACAAATTACAAAAACACAAATGTTGAAAAAATTTCCACGAGCAGGATTTGAACCTGCACCCTTCTGACATACCGGGTCAGATGCTCTTCCAATTGAGCTGTCGTGGTTCTAACCAGCCCGCCACAATTATTCAACACTATTTACTTTTTACTTTGAAATCCAAAGGCGCCCATTCAATGTCAACAACTACCGTCATTAAAACCCGATCATAATATTTTTACAAATACTAAAGATCAGTTAAGAAGTAGGCAAGCTATTATAAAATGTTTAAATAATTTTAACGCAAATTTTGTTGCGAAACAAATTACAAAAACACAAATGTTGAAAAAATTTCCACGAGCAGGATTTGTGTTTTCATTTTCAACATTTGTGTTTTTTATGTAATTCCTTGTCGTGAAAACGGCAAATGTTCGCGATAGCGCAATGATTATTGATATTGAATTATTGACACATAAACATAAGTCAACTCGTTATTTTAATGAAATAACAACAAGTGAATCGACTATATTTTGATAAATCGATTTACTTGTTAAAAAATGGCAACACCGACCGAGGAGACAACGACAACTCGACATGTCAAAAAAAATCAAATTAAATGGAAGTGAATTTAATTACTAAATAATATGGGGATTTATTTATTTAAAATAAGTATACTGACAGATTACAGTCGATACATGGAAAAGAATATGTTAATAACTAAAGTAGGCTAGTTTATAATCTAGAAATAGTATATACACAGCATGAATTTTATTATTTTCTACGCAAAAGTATAACAAAATAAAATACATTAACATTACAAGAAATAAAAAAACGAAAATACAAAAAGAAACTAAATTAAATTTTAATGAGGATTCCTGTAGGGTTACTCTTGAAACACAATTGCAATAATCAATTTCCAATCACAAATCTAAAAAATTCAAATGGCACTCTTAAAAGCGATAATAGCGCCACTTTGGAATAATTGCGTGAAAATTGAGTGAACAAATTATTATCGAGATAAGGCGTTCCCAAATTGCGAAACTATTCCTAATATCGATAAATATTAATCGCATTGGAATTGTATTGAGATTGAGTTTGCGTCAAGAGTAGCCTACCTGGTCTTTTAGGGAGGAAGTTAGATATGACCTTTTTATGTAAAAAAAATTATACGTCAATATCAATCATAGTCTATGTTTTTGCTACTACGAGTCAGTTCAATATAAGTGCGGCATATTCTAACCAGAAGGCTATAAAATGATAATTGATATTCCTTTCTAAACCCCTGTATCAGTTATAGCGGGTCGTTAGGCCATGAATACCACAAGCGGTTCGAACCATTGTATGAATGGCTTAAGGACTTTTTTTTAATTTAGCGATTTTAACCATTATCAAAAAAAATAAAAATGAATCCATATTTTGTACTGACAGATAGAAAACGGTTATTGAAACAAGCAGTTCAAATTAAATGTTTAATAGGTGTTCTTCTTAAAGATAAAATATTAATTATTACAAATCGTAAAAAAAAGTGTGATGTGTGTGTGGGGGTGTGTGTGTGTGTGTGTGTGTGTATGTCGTCGACAGTCCATCCGCACTGGTGACTCCAATGTTACGTCATAAGCTGCCATAACCTCGTCTCATCGTCGTCTCGACGCAGAATAATACCTATGTAAATTAGTACATACGAATATATCATGTCAGCATATCGAATTCGTGACGTCCGCACAAAATGGCTATTGTCTTTGACAGTTGAAACAGATTACCTTTTTGACTTAACACTCATTTTTAAAATATGTTTTTAAAAATTACATATAGGTAGCTATTATTTATTGCGATATTTTTAAATCTGAACTTGAAACGCGAACCCGCAAGTCGCTATTGGGTCGGTCCTCTATTTAATTTGCTGTTATTTTTTGTTTAACCTTTTTCTTCCCGCTGCTGGGCAAAGGTCTCCCCTAAACCACAAAATAAGGAGACTGGAGAAGGCAAGCTTCATAGAAACACGCTGGAGCAACGCACACATATACAACCTTTCACGGACACGGAATCTCGCAACAGCTGCGCTCGGACTGTTCCGAGATGTTCCGAGATCCGTGTCCGTGCAAGCGGTGCCGGTGTATGTGTGCGTTGCTCGAGCGCGTTTGTATGTAATGAAGCTTATCTTTTTTTTTCCTTTATTCGATGGCTTCGTGCGATTAGCACATTTAGCCAGTGATAATAGAAATGAGAAGTGAGAAATGATATGCCCCCAACCCCCTCGAGCGTTTCAGTAAAGATGTGGGGCTTTACTAAGTCCTCACACTGACTTATGAGAGAATTTGAAAAGTGACGTTGCACCGTTTAGTTTCATTTGCCAACACTCATGCACACTCACGAACACTTAACGGTTATTAATCCACCATTATTTCACATTAATATTCGACATAACACAAATTTTAGAAAATAAAACAAAACCGCATACATAACTTTTCACTTTCCCGCCAAGAAGTTCGAAACTTACCTTCTGGGTCTCCTTATTTTGTGACGCTTTCAAGGCCGACCCCTACGTGGCCGGACGTCCTCAGGTATCCAGAGCTTTGATTTAGCCTACTGGTAATTAATAATTGCGAAATAAACTACAGGTTTGACCTTTGAACTTGACATTTGTCGGAGAATGCGTGATTCATGGAACGTAACACAATACGATTGGTCTGCTTCGTGTGTCTAATTTCAGATTGAATATTCATCAGATTTTGTCCGCATGATTTTGCTATCGTTATATTAGGGTCTTATGCCGACTACTGTTGTGATTTGTGAACCCACTTCTTTTTAAACGCTTGCCCTGTTTATTTATTTGTTTATTTGTTTGGGTCAAATCTAGTAATTGAAATTTGACCCCCTTCCTGTTGACGGATTGATCTGAAAGGAGAATGCCTATTCTTGGTATCGTTTTTTGTTCGAAGTGTACCTCCACCTAATTTATAACAAAAATCAAGTTTTTATTTGCATAAAACCCTGTTAAATAATTTGCTTTAACTTCTCCGACGAGAAATCCCCATATTATTAAGTAATTAAATTCACTTCCATTTAATTAGATTTTTTTTGACAAGTCGAGTTGTCGTTGTCTCTTCGGTATTGCCATTTTGTAACAAGCAAATCGATTTTTCAAAATATAATCGATTCACTTGTAGTTAATTCATTAAAATAACGAGTTTGCTTATTTTTATGTGTCAATAATTCGATATGATATGGAAAATATATTAATCAGCATTATAGTATTGTAATGCGACAGTTGTCACGAAAAAAGTAGTCGGATCTGTATGGAACTATGTATGTTACGTATGGATTCGAAAGTCTACAATACAAGTTTAGACCTCTTGTTACCCGTTTTTTTACCGGATACCGGGCCGGTACCATACGGCTGTCTTTGCTATCGAGGGGTTCAGAAAAAGATAAACATATCGCACCGGCTCGGTGTCCAGTAAAAAAAAACCGCCGTTAACAAGCGGACTTAGGGTCGTACATGATACATGTAGGTACGGCCCTAAACATTAATGCTGCATCACATGCATTTACGTCAACGAGCATGACATGACAGACGATCACGCATACGTGTCATTCATAGCTTTTATTTGCCGATATTTTATTATTTATTATTATTTTTATTTGGCTACTGATAAGTCAACCGCTCTATCATAATAGTTAAAAATGCTATTTACATATTTACTCAGATTACGTGCGCCCAACGATTTTATTTTTTTGTCTGATCAATGCCCTAGTTTGATGAGAGTGGTGTGATGACTGGTACCTAGGACCTACCGACTTATTTTTTTAGCTTTTAGTACATTGTCTACATCATTTTTTTATCTTTATTTTTTGATATCTACAATGCTCTATTTTCATAACAAAAAAAAAGTTTACCTGAAAAAACTTGCCGGTGAAGTAGTTTAAATACTTTGTTGCACATATCTTGGTTGCTCCATTTTAGTTGACCAAAATCTATTTATTGATTTGACAACAAACAATATGATCTGCCCCCTTACTATGAGCTCTTATAGCAGTATTATTGCAGTTGTGGAAAAGAGACGCATGTATATTCACCGCTACACGCGTCTCGTTTTCACAACTGCAATAACACTGCTTTTTTTTTTGATACGGAGTGTAAAATCTGCTAACAAACGCATCAGCGGGTTACAGCTGGCTGTCCGAGGATGACCAAGACTCTGTTCCAGGGCTTTGGCCCTAGAGAAAGCGAGTCGAGGCCGACTCGGTAAAAACCACTCCGATGTCCTTTCGTCACCTTGGGACCAGCAAGCCGGCAATCATCGCGTCGTCCTATAAGAGCTTGTGGTAACCCCCCTGGTCAGGACATAACCCAATTCAAAAAAGTGATCATCAATAAACAAGCAGTGAGCTTATTTATTTATTTATATATATTTTAATTAACATAGTTTAAGTTAGTTGAACCCATATTATAGATTCTTGTTGGTTTACCTATCTCGGTTGGCCTATCTGGGTTGACCCATCTTGGTTTACCAGTCTCGGTTGACCTTGTTTGACATAAACTTTGTCTATTTCCAGTGAGATCTACTGCCACGGGCCGCTGTTAGACACGGTCCAGATGGCGGGGTTGTACAACGACTCCAAGACCTTCGTCGACATGAAGATGAAACTGTCTCCTAACATCACCATGGAACACTTTCAGCGAATGATGAACAGGTAATTATATGAGAACTTACTGAACCCACTACTCATCATTTGAAATGATGGTTTTATTTTAATTATGGAGGTATTTGCCCAATAGTAGGACAAACATCACTGAATAGTACAATATGGCTATAACTTTTTCTTAGGTAAATACTGAAAATCATATCCTAATTTATTGGCAAAACTCTTTCTTATTGTTATTGAGTGTTAACAACTCAGTGTGATGTTGTTTTTTTAAAATATATATATATTTCACCAGGAATCGTTAATTACTGAGGTACTGTAACTGCCGGAACACAACAATGCTACAACATTGATGTTTTGGCGACATATTTAGACGAGATGGTGGTAGCTAGCCAGGCGGACTTACAAGCCCTACCACCAACCAAACCGAGTACACAAACATGAACCCGCCGCTGGGAATCGAACCCGGGGCCTCTGGGTCTAAACCGGTGGTCTTAACCACTAGACCACAAATTGTGGTTATGCATATCAATAAAATTGTCTTTCTTTTACCCTAGGTATACTTACCGTAAGATGCGTTTTTTAAAATAATTACACGATAATAATTAATACAATGATTTTTCCAGGACAGATTCTCGACCCACAAAAGCGGAAATTATGGAGTTTGTAGAGCAGAACTTCGATTCCGAGGGTTCGGAGTTCGAGGAATGGCGGCCGACGGATTGGAAGGAGCAGCCTGGTAATCATTTGTCATCATCGTCAGCTCATTTCACGTCCCCACTGCTGGGGCACGAGCCTTCCATAAGGATGGAACACCACAGAGAGAGAGAGCCATAAACTATCACGCCGGTCCAGTGCGGTGTGGTGGTGGTTCATCATCATCATTTATTTTTTATATTAAAAAGAGCCAAATGAGCAGGCGGGTCACCTGATGGGAAGTATAATCGCCGCCGCCCATGAACACAAGCAAAACCAAAGTAATCGCAGATGCGTTGCCAGCCTTGAGGAAGGAGTTGGATCTTGAGGAGGAAGTAGGAAGTAGGAATGGGGAGGGGTGAGAGATGGGCCTCCGGTACTTTCACTCACCGGACGAAATACAACAGCAACGAGTGCCATTGTTTCACGCCAATATTTTGTGAGAGGGTGGTATTACGCCCGGCGAGCCGGCCCATTTCGTGGTGCAACGCAGCGTGGCTCTACCACTCAGCCTATACTGGTCCACTGCTGAACATATGCCTCTCCAAGTGCACGCCACTGAGCACGATCCGCGGCTACTCTCATCCAGCTCTTGCCAGCCACCCTGCAAAGATCATCGCTCCACCTAGTCTGAGGGCGTCCTACACTACGTTTGCCGATACGCGGTCTCCACTCGACTGCTAATGCATCCGGGACCAACGGCTTTACTTGCCTTCCAAAGGACGGCGGAGCTTACGATGAAACTTTTTTAGTCACACAATAAATGACCGGCTTATCCGAAAGATACTTAACTGCAGCAATCGCAGACCGAGCGCTTGTACCATTTAATTATCAGGATAATTAGATGTTGGTTAACTTAAAGCTGCCCTTGCATGTTAACTGTATTCAAACGACGAACGTGTAATGCACTTACTCACAGACACGTGTTTCTCCGCGTTTTCGCTAAATATATAGAGATTTCGTTGATACGACATCTATTATCATAATTATAAAATACTTCTGAAACGCAAAATACAAATAGGAATCTCCCGAATTACTATGTGCATTAGTTTTTTTTTTTTCAATATATAACAAAATAGTATTGTACCTACACTAGTACTAACATTTATCCGACTTTATTCGATAATTATCAAAAGTTGATAATTTTGAACCCTAACGAGAACACCTGTAGTATGTAGTAATAACAAGAACACTACAGGTGTTCTTGTTAGGGTTCAAAATTATCAACTTTTGATGATTATCGAATAAAGTACCATACCGTACCCATACGATATAAAGAAATAATAAATAAGTTGATATGTATACCAATAGATTTCCTCAAACGGATCAAAGACCCACTGCTCCACGAATGGGCTTCCCAACTGAACTACCTGTGGCTGGACCTCGGGCGGAAGATGAAGGAAGACGTCAAGCTGAACCAGGAGTTGTACTCCATCATATACGTGGACCATCCGTTCATTGTGCCTGGTGAGTTCTTGTTATTATAGAATAAGAACAACCGCCTCTGTAGTTAAATGGTAGGGTCCTTGCCGGAAATCAAATCAGGGAGGCAATTATTATATTATAGCGCTTACAATGTTTACTTTCTTAATAATATCTTATCTTATCTTATATTAGTGGGACCTGCCGAGGTTTCCCTCTCGCAGCAACCCTTCGACCCATCGGGATCTTTTGTGCAACCCCATCCTTTCACTCTTCTTCCTAATAATATATTATTATCTCTTTGCAATGTTTGTGCGATCGTCAATATAAGTTTTTTCTTCTTATTCCTAATAAATAACACCCTTTTAAATATCTCTTTCTTTTCTAGGTGGCCGTTTCCGTGAGTTCTACTATTGGGACTCGTACTGGATCATCAAAGGGCTGCTGCTGTCTGAGATGCGGCAGACGGCGAAGGGGATGGTGTCCAACTTCCTTGACATAGTCGAGAGGCTGGGCTTCATCCCGAACGGCGGGAGAATCTACTACGCCATGAGGTGAGGTGTATGCGAGTGGTGCTGGAGTAGAAACAAAAGAGTGGGTAACAATATTACTCATCCTGTTGATTATACCAACAGAAAAGAAGATTACTAAAATTTACCATTTTAAATAAAACAAAATATAATAATCGTTTGTTTCATTTATAATGGTACGTATTGGTAATCTGAGAATCTGAGGATCTGAGGATTACCTCAAAAACACAATAGAATTTTAATTGTTTGGCGGCGCTGATCAGCGCTCGCGTATTTCAAAGGTTAATCGAACCAGGCTTTCAAAGGATAATTAACTGTATTCGAACAACGAACGTGGCCTCGTACTTGATACGCACACATGCGTGTTTCTGTGCTCTCGCTAAAGGTCATTTTAGTTAAAAGATCCTCTGCAGTTATTACCTCTTATTATCAAAGCAATAAAATATTACAAACACACAAAATAAACACAAAATAAAGTTTAATTATTTGTTTAATATTCCTATAATTCCGATAATTATCATGATAATTATTCTATAGCTTTCAAGCCATTCAGGTATCCTAAAATTATCAAGATGTGTACTTATCTCGATAATTTTAAACTCTGTAAAATGTCTACAAAAATTCTACCTTCCCGTTCCAGGTCCCAACCGCCCCTACTCATACCTATGATGAAGCTGGTGGTAGACGACTCCGGGGACCTAAACTTCCTGCAGCAACACATCCACACGCTGGACAAGGAGTTCGACTTCTGGATCACCAACCACACCGTGGAAGTGGAGCATGAGGGGCACAAGTTAGTTCAAATCATTGTATTTAATATTCTTGTTGTGTAGTCACAAACTATGTGCCTATGTGTATGCATTTTGACTCTTATTCCGTTGTATTAAGAGTTACAATTGTTGATTTTTGCGTGATTGAACATTTATTTATTTATTCGGAAACAAACAGAGGTAATAATAATTGAATGTAATTTTCTCATTTACCTAAACTGTTTCCACTTGTAATTAATATGAAGTACATAGGTACTTGATATTACTACTTCGTTAAATACATAATTATTATTATATATTATTAATAGCGGCCCGTCCCTGCTTCGCACGGGTGGACATTTTTTTTAATATAGCCTATGTTACTCAGCGCTAATGTAGCATTCTATTGGTGAAAGAATTTTTTATATCGAATCAGTAGTTTTTGAGTTTATTCGTTGCAAACTTACATACATACAAAAATACAAAGGTTAGTAAACCTTACTTTATAAGATACTTTATAATATTAGTATAGATTATATTATTAAAATAATACATATTATTATAATTATTGACATAAAATGTTTTAAGTTATTATATTATTGAGATGTATTTTGGAAATTCTAATTTATTACTATTTAAATGTTACTACTAAAAACTACCATTATAATTGTGGACTTGTGAAAAGAACAAACAAACTTAAAATTATCTTTTTTTTTAAATTACAGATACAAAATGGCGAGGTTTATAGACCAATCGCAGGGCCCACGGCCGGAGAGCTACAAAGAAGACATTGACGTAGCAGAGTGAGTACTAAGTTCATATGTTAGCTTTTCTAAATGTTATAATTATTTTTGATTCATCATCACCATAATCATCAGCTCATGTTATGTCTACACTGCTGGGGCACGAGCCTTCCCTATGGATGAATAGGGAGAACGGGCCATAAACCACCACGCGGGCCCAGTGCGGATTGGTAGTTGTTAACGACTGTTAATGCAGCCGAGACCAACGGCTTAACGTGCCTTCCGAAGCACGGAGGAGCTCGAGATGCAAAATTTTTGGTCACCCATCCGATGACCGGCCTTTGCGAAAGTTGCTTAACGTCAGCAATCGCAGACCGAGCGCGTTAACCACTGCGCCATCGAGCTCCTCACAACTAAATGTAAGGCAATAAAGCTTTAAATTTAAATTTGAATTTACATTTTTCCACAGCCATTTAGACACCAAAGACAAGAAGGAGGAACTGTACGCGGAGTTGAAGGCCGCCGCCGAGTCGGGGTGGGACTTTTCTTCTCGATGGTTCGTCCTCAATGGAACTAACAAAGGTACGTTCCTTTTTCCTTTTTTTTCTTTACGGAAAAGCAATTGGCCTTGGTTTAGCTGATGTTAAGTAATAATAAGTGCGTACTGCACCGCCCTACTAATGTGGAACTGGCTTTCTTATATTTCTAAATTTCGGTATACAGCAATGTTAGTTGTTGAGGCCTCCGGTGACAAGAAGGCTGGCAGCTACCTCTGCCAACGTATTAGCTTGGCTATCTAAAGAAATGTTGCCAGCATTATTGGGACTGTTCCCATGAGCCCACAGCCGGGGGACATTTTTTATTGATAGTTTTCATTTTGTCTTTAATAAGCTATGTTTCTTTTGCTTTATTTTTTCTTCAATGTAATAAGATAAGTATTGTTTCTCTTCTGTTATTATTGTTTTTGATATATTAAATCTTAGGATTGAATAGAACTCAATAAATTGCTACAATGTTAGTTGAAGCCAAAACATTATATTTTATATTACATTGGTTTTGCTTTATACACATTATTGTAAGCCCAATACAAAAACACTGTACTGTATTACAGTGTTTTAGCTTAATCTTATCTCTTACTATCGGAACAACAATGCTACAAACATTGATGTTATGGCGACATATTTAGATAAGATGGTGGTAGCTAGCCAGGCGGACAAACAAGCCCTACCACCAACCAAAACGAGTACACAAACATGTACCCCCCGCTGGAAATCGAACCCGGGAACTATGTGTCTGGTTCTTAACCACTAGACCATAAAGGCGGTTAATTAAACATTAATTTTGAAAAATTAAAGCTAAACGTATTACATAATGTTGCACCATCGTGTTTACACAGCCGAATTTTACAAGAACACTGCAATAAACGAGCACATAAGAAAGTTGACTGGGTACAGGCAGACCGGTGGTACGTTGCATGGTGATTGTTGGATGCTAAGACTGTGTTTTTATAGAGATAGAATTTGTGTAGTTTATGTATTTGTTCCTGTTTCTTCCCAAAAATAAAATATCGTTACGAATTTTGTTTCGGGAATCAATGCATAGGACTTTTAGGAATTTCATATCAACCAAAAGACGTCCACTGCTGTACAAAGAAATTTATTTAGGACTAGCTAACCCGGCTGACTTCGTACCGCTTTTTTTTTAAATATTGCCTATGTTACTCAGCGCTAATGTAGCATTGTAATGGTGAAAGAATTTTTTAAATCGGTCCAGTAGTTTTTGAGTTTATTCGTTGCACACATACATACAAAAATACAAAGCTTTCCTTTTTATTATATTACTAGCTGACCCGGCGGACTTCGTACCGCTTTGACAGTTTCCATCATTGAGTTAAATATATATCAATGGTTTCCATGAACACAAAACAAATAAATCATTTTGTATTGGAAAATTAAATTGTCGTTTTTAGTATATTTTTTTTTATATAGCCTATGTTACTCAGCGCTAATGTAGCATTCTAATGGTGAAAGAATTTTTTTAATCGGTCCAGTAGTTTATTCGTTGCAAACATGCATACAAAAATACAAAGCTTTCTTCTTTATAATATTAGTATAGATGAGGAATTTTGTGTCGTAATAAATTGTGAAGTTTAAGTGGAAAAGAATTGGAAAAAATTATATAGGACGTGGTAGAGGGATGAAACAGGAATAAGCCGTTTTAAAAAAGTTTATAACAATGTTTTCCGTTCAAAAATATTGTAGACGTTGTGTGAAAGTGTGTGAGTGTCTTTTATTAACAAAAATAATCTAAGTATGTTGAAGTTTTTGTCGGTAGTATAAGCTACTAACAATATCTAAAATAGTTTATAACATTTTGATAGTTGAGTCTACGTTTCAGCGTGCAGTTTATTTGAATACTTTATAGAGTAGAAAACATAACATTATAGTCTAGTTAACATAAACATATCAATATTTAAAGCCCTGTAATATGTAGTTTTTTAAGTTTAATTTACTTGTTATTCGTCTTTTTCAAAATAAATTAAATTATAAACACAATTAAATAAAATTATAAACCCTGCCATCTCATAATAATAATAATAACCTGTAATAAAAGTTGTAAGGGATAAATAAAATATATCTTACCCTACTTATAATAAGGTTGAATTTTCCAGGTAACCTCACCAACTTGAAGACCCGTTCGATCGTGCCAGTCGACTTGAACGCTATAATGTGCTGGAACGCCCAACTCATGAGCGAATTCCATGCGAAGTTGGACAACAGAGAGAAGGCTGATTACTATAGGATGGTGCATGCCAGATACTTAGAGGCTATTGAAAAGGTTAGTTGTTTTTACAGACTTATTAAAGTGAACGCTGCTTCTCATTACAAATTAAACCTTAACTTCTTAATAGAAAATTTAACGAACTTATTGATTAACATCGAAAAGCACTAGATAGAATTTTAAAGTGTTTTCTTACGTATTTTCCAATAGAAAACTACTGTCTATCAAATTAGTGACTATCTTATATATAAAACAATTGATCTCTCTCTATAATGGACCGAAAATCAGATTCGTATAACAACATAAGAGTAAAGCCAGTCCTAATGACAAAGCCAAGCATTCGGTACACTTTTGAAGTTATTTGAGCAACGTGTGGCTTAAATATTAGATTACAATTGATCAAAAAATCAAAAATTAAAATCGTTTATTTTGTTAACAATACAGTTAAATGATAATTATGTTCTATTAATATTAAACCTTGTTATTATGACCACAACTATTATTTGTCACCTCACCAGTTACTCTGGCACGAGGACGTGGGCGCGTGGCTGGACTTCAACCTGGAGTCGAACCGCCGGCGCGACTACTTTTACCCCTCTAACCTCGCGCCGCTGTGGACCGGCGGCTACGACCACGCTAGGAGGGAGTACTTCGTCAGCAGAGTCATCAATTACCTGGACAAAGTCAAGGTAACGAAAACGCATTAAATTCATTTGTAATTATTATTTTTTACGAAATAAATACGCCAACAAGTTTTTAATGTTCTTTAAAATCAACAATCACTAATTTGAAATGAAAAGGACTAGTAATGACTGCGATGAAAATGGATACATTTCACTAAGCAGTAGGCAGGCATTCTTTATGCAATGGCCGCCGGAGCAAAAAGTGAAGATGGCGGCGTCATGATAGTTTGACATTTTGTCAACAAATTCCCAGTACGAAGTTAAGGTAACAAAACATTATGACGGAAAGGCATTATACAGATGTTCAGATGTAAAGTGTTTCATTTAGATTCATGATCGAATTTACAAAATAAATACCCCAACAACTTCTTAATATTTCTCGTAATCCACAATCGATAATTTGAAATAAAAAGGATAAGTAATGTCGGCGATGAAAATGGATACAAGTCACTTAGCAGTAGGCTAGGCAGTCTCCATGCAATGGCGGCTGGAGCAAAAAAAAGAAGATGGTGGCATCTCGCTCGTGCAGCCACGCCGTCATTACCTGGACAACGTCATAGTAATAAACCATTTTGTACCCCCGAAGGCTTTCAAAGGTTTTTGAAAGTATATTTTTGTATCACACATTTTTTTTAAATAGTATGTTCAATGGCATCCATTTATAACAGTCATGTTTACCCATATAGAAAATTGATAATCTTGTGTTATGAATAGGTTATATAGAATAGGCTCATTGTGCGGGTTCAATAGTTGAACTTTTTTTTTATCACGTTCTCCATTTTTAGACGATACCGATGACAGCGCTGTTGTCTCCATCCCCTTTTTTTAACAGGAGAAAATGCATAAGGCCTATCACTCTCTCCCTCCTAGGACTCTGATCCTGATCCCTTTAAGGAGGAAGAAAGGCTTACACTAAATCTCCTGCATTTCCCCTCACATGCCGCCAGGGTGAATCGGTACTGCCATAACCAATCACCGGAGTATTACCTCTCTCCCCAGGTGGACATCTTCGAGGGCGGCATCCCCACCACGTTCGAGCACTCCGGCGAGCAGTGGGACTACCCCAACGCGTGGCCGCCGCTGCAGTACATCTTCGTGACCGGGCTGGCCGACACCGGCCTGCCCGAGGCGGCGCGCTACGCCAACGAGATCGCCACCAAGTGGGTCCGCTCCAACTTCGATGTGTGGAAGCAGAAGAAGTTCATGTTGGAGAAGGTGGGCTTTATTTGTTTGTTGATTGCCGCAGAAGCACGCTGGCGTAGTGGTTGACGCGCCCGGTCTGCGAATGCTGGGGTTTAGCAACATTTGATGGATGACCAAAAATGTATCATCTCGAGCTTCTTCCGTGCTCCGGAAGGCACGTAAAGCCGTTGGTCCGCACTGGGCCCGCGTGGTGGTTTATAACCTGTTCTCCCTATCCATCCATAGGGAAGGTCCGTGCCCCAGCAGTGGGGACATAAATGAGCAGATGATGATGATGATGATGAAAAGCCGTTCGGTTGATTAAAGTCTTCGAAGTATTTTTTTTGTTCAAATAACTTTGAAAAAAAACTTTTTAAACGTCCAAACATTTTGCTAAAACTTTGGAAAAATTATAATCAGTACACGGTGATGGACTGTGTAAAGTTGCATAGTAAATTAATACATAACTAATTTCGGAGATATAAAATTAAACTTTATTATAAACGAAGCCACAACCCTTTGATGCTCTTACCGCTGACCTACCGAGGCCCCAAAAGACTCGTTGAATTTTTCTAATAGTTTGTGATGTACCCTGTTAGCCAGCGGTATTCACTTTACTCACTATTCCATAGTACGATGCGACCATATTCGGTGGCTTCGGCGGCGGCGGCGAGTACATGGTACAGACGGGCTTCGGCTGGACCAATGGAGTCATCATGGCGCTCCTCGACCGATATGGAGGTAAAATAGGCTTTATTACCATAGTAATAGATTTTTAAATCGCACTAATACACATCTATATACGTTTGTGACTTTGTTTGTTTGAGTAGGGTAATCTCTGGGACTACTGGTCCAATTTCAAAAATGCTATAACTGATATAATGCTATATACCTTGTAGGCAACATAGGCTATATAAAAAAAAATCTTTGATCGACGTAGATGAAGTCGCGAATAAATTGCTAGCTTTATATATAAAGTCACATATTATCAACTGCAAATATTCTGAGGATAAACTTAACTACATATATAAACTATTTTTATGAAAAACCCTTAAATTTTTATACGCTAGTTTTCAAGAAAAACGCCAAAAGACATTTCCATTAAAAAGAAAAATAAAGGTTTCGGTAGTTTCAATTCAAAAGAGCCGAAACAGAGAGGCCGCAATGCCTTCGCTGCTTACACGTGCCCCTAGTTTCATTCAAAAAAGCCGACAGAGAGGCCGCTCTTAAAAATATTACAATTTTTGTGTCAGGAAAAGTAAAAAAAAGATGGCCTACATTTTTTTTAAATGGTAGGGCCTTATTTCTCTGACATGATTAGATGTTTTGTCAAAATATTTGCAGTTGATAAAATGTGACCTTATATATTGGAAATGCTTACTCCAAACAGTTTTAAATCATGAAACAAAGTCGCTTGCCGCTGTCGATCTGTCCCTATGTATGCTTAGATCGTTAAAACTACGCAACGGATTTTGATGCGGTTTTAATAAGTTTTTTTTAATAGATAGATTGATTCAAGTGGAAGGTTTATATGTATAATACATGCATAGAATTGGACCCGGTACTCAAGCGGACGAAGTCGCGAGCGGGCCGCTAGTTAATAATAAATTACAATTTGAGAACTATTGAAATTTTCATAAAGCCATTTAAAACTAACTAGGGTGGTGGCACCGTTCAACAGCAACCGGCGATCGATATTTTTTGCTTTAATGATTAAAAGTAGGGGTCAGCGACTGATTTTAATCATTATCAACAATTAAGGGGGTGCAGCGCGGAATTTGAAAATTTACGTGTTTTTAAGTCACTGGTGCTAGGCGCTGAATAGGTCTTATACATTAAAAGAACTAGTGTGGGTTAGCTTGATCCTTTCACAAGGTCATGGTTATCTTGGAATTTGAAACAAATACCCAGAAACTGCATAAAAACATTACGTAAAATAATGATATCTAAAAACTTATTTCTTCAGAAACTTTGTAAATATAGCCCAAATGAAACAATGATCCGACATCAAAATGTTTGTATTGATATTCCGCAGGGCACTGTTGTCTTATTTTTCAATTAAAAATATGAATATGAAAATATTAAGACTTTTATAATTTTTTACCCAAACGCCTATGATTTTACGAAAGTAAACATTGCTCTAATTAAATCACCAGCCTACTCTGTACAGATATTAGTGTGCGTGCGTATTCTTGTCGTGCGCCGTTGTCACACCACTGCCACGCGCCGCTCGCTCGCTATCATAAAGAAACTTGAAACTCGCAGTTTTGCGTCCGCGCTGCACCTCCTTAATGATTAAAAGTAGGGTTCAGTAACTGATTTTAATCATTATCAACAATTAATACAGACCAATTGCTTCCCAGCTGTCATTTTGTAAAATTTCAATGAAAGTCTATGTAGGTATTGTTTTTGGCGATGAACAATGTGTCGAACTGTGTTTTTATTGGCTTAAAATATCTAAAATTGATGTTACAACGATAAATTATGCCATTTACTTTTTCAATTTGCCTACAAGCATTGTTATGTTGCGGTTCTCTTACTATACTCGACTTAATTTACTCTAATTGATATACTTGGTTTTAGATATTTCTATTGCATTGCTTATTCACTGCTCTAATCATATTTATTTGTTCATTCACTTGCAACGGACAGTCGATGAATTAGGTATGTCATTTTTATTGGTTTCTTAATTGTATAGTAGTATTCATGTTAATTTAGCAAATTACTAGAAATAGATTGTGAAATGTCGAAGTAACAATTTAACACTTTTCCAAATTATTTATTAATATAATATTATTATCAGTGAACGGAATAGGTAGAGCTATTTTGGTTCATTGACCGTAAAGGTTGATGTTAATATGGACATTCCGCAAGATTCTAACTGATTTTTTTTATAAAAATGATAAAAGAAGGCTTGTCTTACGTATTGGCAGTGGGCGCCACGACGTTATCAAACTTATATTAGCGACGCGTTGCCAAATTCCATTGCGCACACGCGCGATGTTGCCGCATGATTTTGCCGCGCAACACGACTTTTGGAATCAAAAGAATACAATAGCGGACTCCGCCGCTAAAAGAACGCACCCGTTTTGCCTCTTTCTACAGCATTCAAATTGTTTATCGACAATTTTTCGGGAATGTCCATATTAATACAACGTATCGCAAATACAGAAAATGGCTTTACCTATTCCGATCACTGATTATTATATTATGGTGAGGATTGACGGTAGCGTATCATCAGTAACGTATCAGTAACGTAACCATTCGCGGCGAGCTTGATACGTCATTGTTCTGACCATGCGAATGCTCGCATCGAATATGTTACGTTACGGCAAAATGCTCCTGTCACTCTCCGGCTAGGATGACGTCACTGTCTCTTCAGTTATCTAACAGAGCTCTGTTGTAGTAGGAACTATATTTTTACCTCCGTACTTATAAACATAGTATAAGGTTCGAACAGTT
This sequence comes from Eudonia mercurella, assembly GCA_963082485.1. Classification (NCBI taxonomy): domain Eukaryota; kingdom Metazoa; phylum Arthropoda; class Insecta; order Lepidoptera; family Crambidae; genus Eudonia; species Eudonia mercurella. The sequence goes on from OY720048.1 coordinate 2,759,512, forward strand.
ATTCCATGTTTTCACGTTTTTACATTAATTTGTAATGAAGTTTACATGACAAGATGAAAACAAAGAATATATCTATTGCAAGCTTACACTCCGTTTATAAGGTAAGTCCCATATTTTAGATTTCTTTTTTGCATAACGAAAAAAAGCTCAAGATTATATTTTTGCAAGTATATCGTAACTTGGTTTGGTCGCTGCTGCAAAATGGTGTCTCGCCGAAGCGACAGCATTACCAAGCCTGGGCTAATGCGGTGTAATCAAAGGATCCAAACACCAGCGTGCTCAGGAAAAGGTACATGCCGCCAGGTCCTTTACAAAGGACATTGCCAAGGCGAAGTCATCATTCATAGGTAGAATTGGCGAGAGGCTAGTGTGTCTTCCTTCGGGTACGCGTGCGTTCTGGTCTCTCGCCAAAGCTATCTTAGGAAATTTTTGTCAGCCGTCCCTACTGCACAGGATACTGCAAAGGAGAAAGCCGATCTCTTGGACACTCTTTTCGCATCAAACTCGACCTTGGACTATGGCGAAAACTCTCCACCAACCATACCGCATTGCGCTAGTTCAATGCCAAACGTTCGGTTTCTACAAAGGTCAGTTCGTAAGGCTCTTTTTTCCCTTGATATCCATAAGTCGAGTGGGCCTGATGCAGTTCTTCCCATTTTGCTTCGGACGTGTGCTCCTGAGTTGGCTCCGGTTCTAACGCGCCTTTTCCGTCTCTCTTACACTACTGGCGTTGTCCCGAGTTCTTGGAAGACAGCCCTTGTCCACCCGATCCCCAAAAAAGGCGATCGCTCAGATCCGTCCAACTACAGGCCAATAGCCATCACCCCTTTGCTCTCCAAAGTAATGGAGTCAATTACAAACTGCCAGCTCTTAAGGTACCTAGAAGAGAATCAGCTACTAAGTGATCGCCAGTATGGGTTTCGTCGCGGTCGTTCGGATCTTTTAGTGTACCTCACTCACCGATGGGCGGAGGCAGTCGAGAGGTAGGGGAGGCACTGGCAATTAGCTTGGACGTAGCGAAAGCCTTCGACAGGGTATGGCACAGGGCTCTTCTCTCTATACTTCCATCATACGGGCTTCCTGAGAAATTGTATTCGTGGGTCGCCAGCTTTCTTTCTGGGCGTAGCATCAGGGTGCCTAGAGTGAGTTTGTTTACTGTCCGTATTCATTCGATTACGTTTACGGAAACGAAAATTAGTATTGCATCGAAGCAGCACCTCCTGGCGACATACGAGAAGAGTTAACATTTTGCCATAAAAAATGTTGTTTTCGTTAATGTGATCGAATGGCGAATCAAACTCACACTACGCAGAGTCGTGGTCGACGGTTCGTGCTCTGATATGAAGCCCGTGAATGTTGGAGTTCCGCAGGGGTGTGTGTTATCCCCTACTCTGTTTCTTCTGCATATCAAAGACATGTTGCATAACATCATTGCTATGCGGACGACAGTACTGGGGATACGCTCTACACCGGACGTGCTAATATTTATCTAGAAAGCGTCATCGAGAGCCGGAATAAACTTGTGACTGACACCGAGAACGTGTTAAGTCATGTCTCGAATTGAGGCCGACGTAACCTAGTCCACTTTAACCCCTCCAAAACACAAGTTGGCGCATATACCGCGAAAAAAAACATCCCTTGGTCGTACCTCTGAACTTTGAGGGAGCTCTCCTTGATACCAACCCGACTATTGGGATCCTTGGCGTCGATATTTCGAGTGACGTTCAGTTTCGGGGTCATTTGGAAGGTAAAGCTAAATTAGCTTCGAAAAAGCTGGGTGTGCTTAATAAAGCGGGTCAGTATTTCATGCCGGCCCACCGCTTACAACTGTACAAAGCAAAGGACAGGCCGCATATGGAATACTGCTCCCATCTTTGGGCTGGAGCACCCCAGTACCAACTCCTTCCATTTGACCGCATTCAACGCAGAGCTGCTCGAATTGTCGATGACATGGTTATTTCAGGTCGGCTCGATCCACTGGCTCTTCGGATAGACGTTGCGTATCTCTGTATATTGTACCGCATATCATGGAGAGGGTTCTGAGGAATTGTTCGGCTTGTTCGGCTTGATCCCTCCCGCTGATTTCCTTCACCGCACTACACGCAATCGACTGTCATTCTATCCACATCACCTTGATGGATGACGGTCTACTACTGTGCGTTTTTCACGAAATTTCTTGCCTCGAACTACAGTGATGTGGAACCAGCTCTCGGTGGCGGTATTTCCGGGCCGTTACGACCTTGGGATCTTCAAGGAACGAGCATATTCCTTCCTTAAAGACCGGCAACGCGTCTGCGAATCCTCTGGTTTGCGGGTGTCCATGGGCGGCGGTGATTACTCTTCATCAGGTGACCCGCCTGCTCGTTTGCCTCCTTCTTTTATAAAAAAATAACTTAGTTATGTAGTCAACATAACTTTTAGCAAGCTTACTATTTTTTTGTAAAACATATAAAGCTTTGTATTTACAACATTATATCTTATTCTTCCTGCCCTGTCCCCCGATTCCCATAACAAAAACTGTAGCGATATCGTAGATAGTTAGTCATTGAAACCATATTCGTACTTGCATCCGTCAATCGAGCCCATTTAAAAGTCTTTCGAACGAAGTTCCAAAGTGTTTGATATATTATGCTTTAATCTAGAAAACAAGCTTTCACGTAGTTTTAATTTATATAATCTACGGTTTTAATTTATATTATCTAATATTTTGTTTGTTAATTTACTTTAAATATTGAACATGTTTTAGTTAAAATTGAGTTGATTTTACTGATGATCTATTTACTACTATCACACTTAATTATTTCGTGCTTATATCAAATTATGTACTAGCTTTTAACTTCATCATGCCTTATTTTTACCTTATGGGTCCATGGGGGCCGGAGGCAAAGCAGCTGGTCAAACAGTGCTCGCCTTATTGAGGCCTCCGGTGACAAGAAGGCTGGCAGCTACCATTGCCAGCGTATTAGTTTGGCAATACAAAGGGGCAATGTTGCCAGCATTCTTGGGACCGTTCCCATGAGCCCACAGTTGGAGGACATATTTTATTTATAGGTCTTTAGTTTTTAATTTCTAATTATTTTTTCTCTGTTTTTTTTTTCAAGTTAAGTTCTGTAATTAATACAAATGTTGTTATATGCTGAATAAATTATATTTACTAGATAAGTCTAGATCTAGTTTTGGTAAATATATCTTAATACAGTACTTACCTTCTTCAATTTTATAAACAATTTTTGTACTCTTTTATATAATGCAAATGTTTACTTTATTTAATTTTTTTTCTTTTATGTTTCTAATAATACAATTAAATGGCTATTTTTTAACAAAATTACTTATATACACTTGAAAAAAGCGACATTTTTTTTTCAAAAACAGTAAATTATTGCTTTATTGCTTTTGATCAAGCGATACTTTGATTTCCCAGTCTATTATTTCAAGTGTTGTTTCTTTCTTAGTCTATCCAGCGTAGCGTTGTTTAATCTAAACCACAAATCTATACTCAATTAAAATCTAGTAGAATGTTTGTAATCAAATTATTTACCATTCTTAGTTTAATTTTAAGATAGTTATTCATTATAACTTTTTAAACTATCATGGTCACTTACATTAGAATAAATATTATTAACCGGATTATTACCATCGAGCGCAAAAAACGACTAAGGAAGAGGGTAGATCGTTTTGTCTGCTCATAATCACCCACCCGCAATAACTTCAGTACATCCGTGATAATGGCGCATGCAACTGTGCCGAAATATCGGATACTCAAAAACAACAAAAAACATGGTAATAATCCCGTTAATAATATTTATTCTAAAGTTATACATTAAAACAAAAAAATCAAGAAACAGTAAAAATGTAACTGATACTAGAAATTTACTAAAATAATGATAAATACTTTAGTTAAAAACATTCTACATTGACTTTGGTCTGGCTATAGATGTTTGTCTATGATCTATCTAAATATTAATTACAGGTATTTCTTATTTTCTCACTGCATGCGTCCAGGGGCTCTGGTGATTAATTATATGGGCTTTGTAGCTATGGTCTATGATTTAGAGGTGATAATTATGTAGTATTAGTTAATTAAGTCTTCTGTGTTTGGCTAAAGCGAGGTGAAAATTATATGTATTTAGTTTTCTTATAACATAAATATACTTTATAGTAATCTACTAAAACAATGTTAACAACATAAGAACGTATAAAAAGCGGTCTAAGCACTGAAAGTGATCTCTTCCTGACAGCCAAAAAACATATCTTCTAAAAAAATATTATCAATATTTTAATTTTCATGGGCCACGGGCAAGCAATAATAAAATTTTTATAATTTATTTGTTAAAACATCTTTTGTAGTCTAATAACCGTTGTTCTAGCTAGACAATTACTCTTATTATACGAGTATGTAGTCAGTCGGTCGGTATGTATGTCCAATTATTTTAAATATACTAATTTTCCTGTCTCAAGTGTATTTGACAAGTCATGTGATTTAATAAAACCGCCCATGTACTGTAGTACACCTATATACTTCTTAACGCGAAATTTTAGCAGCGCAACTGGCAAGGCGGTGGAAAAATATAAAAAGAAAAAAAAAACATATGATTCTATTAAGTTCACGAAAACTCTACATAAAAATGAGACTCACACTTTATACTAATTCACTTACGCAAATTTCGTGTAAAATCGGAAAAAAACAATATATAAGTACTTATTTTTCTACTTTTATTAAGAATTGCAGTAAATATAATTGTGTAACCTATATCAACCTATGCTTTAATCAAACATTAAAATAAAATCATAGAAGCACCTTTTAAATGTAAGCATCGGTATTTTGGGTTTCGTAGATTTAAAGGTTTTATTTTTTAACTACTAGCTTTATTAACTTTGTGTCAGCATCACACTTTTGGCTGACTTTTAGCTAGTAGCAATGGCATAAAAATTCTATTAGTTACAAGCTGTTTTAGCTTCAAGAAACTTTTTGTTTATGTAAGAATTACCTTTTTAAAAACTTAATTAACCAGTCAAACACAAAATTAAAATGTAAAACAAACCAAGTAGTAATACTTGAAATATAAAACATGCACGTTCATTGTGAACGTGCGAGCAATTCAAATATGGCACGCACGCACTTTCATTGTGGGGAGTTAGTACCTATATTATTTCTACCAGAATGTAGTAAAAAGTTTTGTTCAACACAAAGGTTATAGGCACTTAAGGTATTTTTTGTAACCATCATATAATGCTATAGTGTTATATTATATTGTATACACGACTGTTTATAGCCCAAAATAAATTAGAAAAAAGTTCGTACCAAAAAGCCCATATAACTAATCGAGCCCACTGGACACGAAGTGACCAGCGCGCTCTTCACAGACACAATGTCGGCAGCTGATGCGTTTGGATCCAGCTTCGACTCCGGGCCGGTGTACAACGCGCAGGTGGGGGCGGGTGGTGTCGCCACCACTGTTCTGGTGGTGCTGGCTTCTGTCGCCGCCGGAGCGTTGGGGTGAGGTGAGTTGGAATGGGTTTATTTTTATTTTTTAGATAGCAAACTTTTTTACAGCTTTCTCTCTCTGAGCCTTATACTATTCAGCCTACATTATACTACTCAGCCTACTTTATAATACTCAGCCTACGTGGCACTATTCAGCCTACCTTATACAACTCAAACTACCTTATTCTACTGAGTCTTATATCAGAAGGTCCTAGGTTCAATTCCCAGGTTGACCTAAGTGTTTCGGACTTATCGATTCGATGTAGCATAGACCGGGTTTGGCATTACCAACCTATTTGGCAGGCGTAGTGATTATGCCAACATACAACAATTGGGTATGTAAAGTAAAAATTGACCTTTACTTATTCCAAAGCCATTCCGAGATTTTATGTTTCTAAGCGTAGCTGTCTTCAGCTCTTAAAATATTAAGATCGTGTTTATTTTTACATATAAAAAAAAACCTTTTATTTGACTATTTAATGACGTCACTGAGGAGTCTGTACTGTCAGCAGTGGGACAGTAGGTATATAGACTATTACTTACTTACTTAGACCCCCATTTGACTTTACTTTGAAATGTACGCGTACTTTATAGTAATCTTTATTTTCCCATTGTTTCAGATATATTTTTTCTGAGCGTCTTAGTACTAGTATAGTACTCGAAATGTGTCAACGATGATGCCCATACAAAGTAAGATCTTTCCTTTTTATATTATAATAGCAGAGGAGAAGATGTAGTACAAAACAATATTCCCAAGTACAATAAAGTATAGATAGTATAAGTTTATTTAAACAAATCTATATAACTCGTTAACTGGTACAGTGTAACATATTTAACATTGGTTTTCAATCTAATTACAATGAAATAAGGTTTAATTTATGGTTTGCCATTTAAGGCTTTGTCGTACAGTGTTGTTTGTTGCAAAGTAGTTTGTTAAGAGTCTGCTACTGAATCGTTGTCAGCTATATATTAGATAGCTTTATACAACGTGTAGAAAGGTGTAATAAAAGTTAAGATCCAAAGTGTATTCAATCTATAGCTAGACCGCGTAACTGAGTCCTCGCCTGCGGTAGGTACGCGGGGTGGGGGGCGGTAAGGTGGTACACACGTGATAATTTTTACAAGATTCATCTGAAGATATGCAATTATAAATATAGGTGCTACAGGGAATATTTAAGACTATTATTACATTATCTGGGTTTTAAATTTAAGAAATGCGGATATAAAGGAAACTCCTTATCGAACAGCCATATATAACATCGTGGAGGTGGAAATACCTAAATACTATTAAAAAATATCGTAGAGAAGGAAGACATATTTATATCTTGACGAAACTTATGTTAATGCGTCTCATAACGTTTCAAAATGTTGGCAATCAAAGGATGAACACGGCGTGCTTTCTCATATCGGTAAAGGAGACCGTTTGATCATCGTACATTGTGGAGGCCAAACTGGATTTGTAGACGGAGCACTTGTGATATTTAAATCTAAATGTAAAACAGGTGACTATCACAATTCGATGAATTTCGTGAATTTCAGTAAATGAATAAATATAAAACTCATGCCTAATATACCACCAAATTCAGTCATAGTAAAGGATAACGCAGCTTATCATTAGGTTCGAAAAGAGAAAAAGCCGACTATGGCTTCTACCAAGCCAGCTATGCAAGTTAGGCTACGATAGCATGAAGTGCCTTTTGATGAAAAACTTAGAAAGGATGACTTGTTCAAATTAATTCAAACCATTTCACAGAAGATATTTACAAAATTTACGAGTTTTTAAAAAGAAACGGACATAAAGTGTTTCGTTTGCCTCCATACCACCCAGACCTGAACCCAATTGAGTTGGTCTGGGGTGATATTAAAGGACAGTTAGCAATCAAAAAAGTATCGACTCTAATCTGGACCAAAAAAAAAATATGTTGAAGGAATTATTTGCTGAATATTCCGTAGAAAAGTGGGAGCATTGTATTAATCATAATATAATTAAAGTCAAGGACGAATACTGCAAACATGACAGCGTTATACATGATGTTGTTGATTTTAAAGAAAAATGATATTTTTTTTACTTTTCTCAAAACAATTGACTAATTAGGTAGACAGGCACCGATATTTATAATTGCTTCTTCTATCTTCAGATGAATCTTGTTAAAATTATCACGTGTGTACCACCTTACCGCTCGACCACGACTACTGACGTCTTGCGACGCGGCAAACGGATTTCTAGTTCATCATCATCATCATCATCATCATCATCATCATCATCATCATCATCATCATCATCATCATCCTCATACGCCGCGTCGCAAAACGCTCGTACTCGTGGCGTACCTCCCGCCCCGCGCACCTACCGCAGGCGAGGACTGAGTTATGCGGTCTAGCTATAGCTTTAGCAGTTGACTTCCCTCTACCTGATGTTAAGCAGAAGTGGAGTCCAGACGCTAAGAAAGGTAGTGGTGTAGGTCTCTAGAAACAGTCGAAACAAATATTATAACGTAGCATTTGTAAAAGTATTAAAAAATATTTTTTGCTCAGTTCTCCAGAGCCTTTATGTCAGAGGTGGCGAATTCTAACCTCGCTAGTGGATTTTTTTTCAACAATTTTCCTAATAAGGAAAACGTAGTGTTAATGTTCAATTAAATAAGTCTCTTGCTGTCTTAAAAAATACCTCTTTAAAGTGACTGACTCTATTCAATAGCCGATTCTTGAAAAAACTACTTAAATACAAAAACTGAAAACACAATTTATTGTATATTATATTAATATATGACAGGTCACGTCAACACGCCAAAAAAAAATTTTACTTGTTTCGTGCTCGCTAAAGGGTTAAATAAGTTTCTTAATAGCAGTGAAAAGCTGTTGAAAAGTGCAATAACGTCTATATAATGTCTTTCACTTTTTTTTCTATAAACTTATTGATATTGATAGATACTTAAGAACTACTAGAAAAATTTAACGTCTCCTGGGGTCTCGGTAGCTCAGCGGTTAGAGCGTTGGATCGGTTATCCAAAGGTCGTGGGTTCGACTCCCACTCGAGCTTCCTGAGGCTGGTTGAATTTTTCTAGTAAAATTTTATTTTGTAACTAATATAGCATTGTAAATGCAAAAATATCAAAAATAATGATAATAATAGATAGATACCTGTTGTATTTTTGGATTTTGATTTCGTATTCCGTTTACTTTTGTTTAATTTTAAGTTAACTTGTGTTATTAGCAGTGATCGGAATAGGTACAGCTATTTTGGTTCATTGACTGTAAACGTTAATGTTAATATGGACATAACGCGAGATTCTACTAAAACTTTTTTTTATAAACATGATAAAAGAAGGCTTGTCTTACATATTATTATATTGGCAGTGGGCGCCACGACGTTGTCAAACTTACATTAGCGACGCGTTGCCAATTTCTATTGCGCACACGCGCAATGTTGCCGCACGATTTTGCCGCGCAACACGGCTTTTAGAAACAAAAGAATACAATAGCGGGCTCCGCCGCTAGAAGAACGCACTTGTTTTTGTCTCTTTCTACAGCATTCAAATTGTTTATATTTCGGGAATGTCCATATTAATACAACATATGGCAAGTACAAAAAAATGCTCTACCTATTCCGATCACTGGTTATTAGTTTAGATTTTATTATAACCTACATCATATAACAAAAATCGTTATTGACTCGTGTCGTTACCATCCATTTTTCTAATGATTGCAAAAAATAAATTAGTATAATTTATAATGTGATGAATCAATCAGTATTTATATCGGTTTATTTTTAAGTTTTAATGTTTAATATAATTACTAAAGTAAATAAGTATTATAGTATCTACTATAACAGTAGAGAAATATAAATAATCAACATCACAGGGTGATAAAAACTTAAAGGATTTAGGTAAGTAAGTAATTTTATTGTAGATGATAATTTTAAGTTTATTCTCGTAAACTCTAAATGTTATATAATTATTTAAATGGTCTTCTAATAATATACCTATATGCTGCATAAAATTTATATTTTTTAAAGATTTATTTATTCATTATTTTATATGATGTACCTGCCAGCTAACTAAACACATGGTTTCCTATACTTATAGACTGCACAGATAGTACACACTTCGGCCCATCAGCCCAGAAAACCACAAACCGTCGAATTTCATCAATAGACTTTGAATTTAATGCCTATAGCACAGTGGTTCCCAACCTTTCTCCGACCATGGACCCTTTTTCTAATTTATTTGTTAGCAGGGACCACATCATAAATTGTATTTAAAAAGAAAGTTTAAGCTTAATCAAAACTTAATAAAAAGTATTTGTAGCGTGAGTTCAGTAGTGACAGTTTATCTTCACACACTTTATGCTACCAAAAATGCGAATGCGAAGTAATTCATGTTCCACCCTGGGACCTAGGAATTAGCAAAATAGCGTAGGTGATAGTGCAGGAGTTAAAAAATAACAATATTGCCTTTTTGAAAATTATTTTGTAGATTTAATTATGTTCTGTCCCGCGGACCATTAGCGATGCTCTCTCGGACCATCTGTGGTCCGCTGACAACCAGTTGGGAACCATTGCATATGGTTGAACATTTATTAAAGAAATTGGACAGTTTAAGATAAATTGACGTGCAAGCGTCTGTACATTATTATACGTAAGCATTCCCGCTCTTACTACACCACTTCCCGCCATAATTTAGTTAAGATGATTGTATTATACGCTATATTATTGTCCATTTAGAATTTGTTATTTAAATGTTTTTTCTTATCATCATCATCAGCTCATTTGTGTCCCCACTGCTGGATCACGAGCCTTACCTATGGATGGATAGGGAGACCGAGTCATAAACCACCACGCGAGCCCAGTGCGGATTGGTGGTTGTTAACGACTGCTAATGCAGCCGGGACCAACGGTTTAACGTGCCTTCCGAAGCACGGAGGAGCTCGAAATGATACATTTTTGGTCACCCATCGGATGACAGGCCTTTGCGGAAGTTGCTTGCTTAACCTCAGCACTCGCAGACCGGGCGCGTTAACTGCGCCATCGAGTACTTATATTTCCGGATAATATTTAAATACTGTTTTATTAATTTATTCCTTAACAATGTAAAAAAATATTTATAATATTATGCATAAACCAATTTAGTTGAAAAGTAATCGTTATGGTGCTATTATGTTTTTTTAGTTTATAAATGAATCTTAAGTAACAAATAATGTTCGACTGTAATATTTTTTTTTTTATGAAGCGAAAATTATTTTGCTACCTTTTGAGAAAATTGTTTAAAAAAATAAAAATATCAAGACCTTTATCAGGGCTTACTTAAATCAGACATTACTTATCTGTGATAGATAACATCATAACCAGTAGTTGCGTCCAATACGTCTTATGTTTTTCCTCTTTAGTAGTACTTACATACTATTTATAGAGTCAATTTAAAAAACAAGTGAGTATATAGAAAGTGGTACCGTCTATTTTCCTCATAGCATATCACTTTGTACGAAACGATTCCTAATTCTTATGAAGTTGTCTATATTTATTTGTAAACCATATCAAAATGGATTACCTATTTACTTTATACGCAATATTGACAAAGATAGCAAAAATGGCCTCAAAAACGCTTTTACATATTACATAGAAGCTTAAAGGCGAAGGGTAAGGCACACTAGCGCCACCAATTGATAATTAGACAATTACTAACGGACCGGATTTTTATTTAAACATTGCGTACCGTCCGATAACAGGAAAGCATCCATAGTATTTATTTAATAATTGTGCACTACTTTTTGTTGCGTGGTTCATTCACAAACAACGGCCACTTCTGATGTTAGCGAATGAATACAAAAACAAACCTAAAAGTAGTGCACAATTATTAAATAATAGATGTTTGCCTAGTGTCGGAAAGTCCGTAATGTTTGAAAAAAGATCCAGTTTAGCAGTTATCAAATTAAATCCACTAGCGGCGCTAGTGTGTCTAACCCTTCGCCTTAAATATTTCATACAAAAAAATAAGGAAATATCTACTAACAAATAGAAACAGCCCGTGTAAAGAAACGCAGATCTTCAAGATCTTTTCCTGCCACTTCGTTATCAGACGTATCCGCTTAAATGCACGCTACATAGAATAATAGTAGAGTGACAACACTCCCCGTCTGTCTTCAGGATACTTTATTATATTTATACTTAATTAACGAATAAAAGCACAGAAATTTTAAGTACTCATTTATTAGATTAAGTACACGACAATATGCTTTTTACAAATTAAGAAAAATGTTTTAAAATATTAGTCAATAATACAATTAGTTAGTTTGGCATATCGAATGGCGATGAAACAACCCATGAATAATAACCGTACATTATGTTTAATTCATTAATGGAATCATATAATTTTATCAAATTCTATATTATGGAAATAGTCATATTCATAACTACAATGCCTACATTGTCTACAATTTAAGTATATAACAGGGTAGGACCGACTTCAATATTGCGAAATATTTTGCTGTTTCATATATATAAAAAAAAACAACCTTCACTTATGAGCCCCTCCGTACTTTGGTGGTTGTAACATAGCAGTCGTTATTACCCACCAATCCGCATAAGTCCAGCGCGGTGAGTGACCAGTGATCGCAATAGGTAGTGCTAAATGGGGTGAATGAACTCGAATGTTGATGTTAATATGGACATGACCGTGGTATTCCGGGATTACGTATATTTTAATAATAAGCGTGACGCGCGACCTTCAAAATTCGATTAATAGGACATTAATATTAATACATTTCTTTTTGTAGGCCATTTTGAACTTTTTTGTTACTACACCGATACTAATTTCTAAAATAGTTTTTAATTATTATAATGTCATTACATTAAAATCTCGGGATTCCTGAGGCATATCCATGCTAAGATTACGTAGACTAATCCCGCGAAATAGCACTGCCTATCGCGATCACTGGTAATGACCCAATCTCCCTAAATAATGCTATTTTGTTCATCTACATGTAGAAAACCCTGATTCCAGAAGTAGAATGTTTATAGGCCGATAATGATAGTATATTATTAAATAAGTGCTTCATCCACACTTAACATACCTACATTGATAGGTATTATATATTGCTTTGTAAAGTTTACGCAAATACTACACATTTAAATAAAACAACTTTTATACTCGCGTTAATTTTACACATTTATTTAGTGTGACCTTGGACCCTGTAAGGGGTTCGAAACGTCAGGATAAATTAATTTGTAAGTATGTAGTTCCGTAAAAGTTGTTTTATTTATATAGAGTGTTGTATTATATGTTGTATCATCCCATTTTCCTAGCAAACTGTAGATGTAATAAAGGCAATAAAAAATAAACAAACAACACTCCTTCCTCGTATCTTTGTTTATTTTAAGATTTCACATTCGAATCCTTTCGTTGGCCGTGGCGCACTCAGCCTTGACGTTGGCAAGCGATATTTAATTAACATTTTGATAACTATATCGTGCATGACGAAATAACGCTCTTACATAACACATTCGGAACGTTTTGTTTTTTCGTGTGGTTTCACAATGTGCGACAATAAATATAGTATCTAGCATGTACCCGGCAATGGTACTACAAATGGTAGTGTTATACAATAGAGTTTACTGCAACAAAAAATAATTGAAACTGGCTACTTACACAATAATAAAAAAATATGTTAAAAAGTTTGTAGATTTCGCCAAAAAACCATTCAAGGCTTTTTTTCCAATAAATATTGCTTAAAATCTGGTAGTTTATTGTACTTATACTTTATTTGCATTTAAAATTATAAACTTAATCTCAAAATTTTAAGATTTATGAGATTTTAAGACATAAAGTGTATAAATCTCCTCGTTGATTATATGGCAACATTACAACTTGCCTTATTTATGATGAATTAAGTATTGATATATTAATTTTCGTAAAAACCATCGCACCGCGCTGGGCCCGCGCTGCGTAGTGGTTTATGGCCCGTTCCTCCTTAGGTGCGTCCATCCAAAGGGAAGGCTTGCGCCTCCAGTAGGGGAGTCATAATGAGCTGGTGATGACGATGATAAAATATTTAACATATAAAACTCTGATGATGCAATCGCTGATAGATTCCCTTGAACTATCGGTACATAATATAAGCAACCTATCGTTTTCACCTAGAAAGTTACTGGCTCATTATCGGTCGTGCACAATATTGCTTTCACATAACATAGCTTAGCATGTTCAATTTTCCCACTACAACTAAGATGTTAATGAAAACAGCCATCCTTTCAACCATCCCTTTGCAAACTTAAAAAAATATCTCTCGATTTATATAACAAAAGCAATACTTTTTAGTTGAGTTTAACATTGAGTTATAGGCAGTGATAATTAAAATTTCAAATTAAGATACAGACATACTTAATGATAGTACAAGAGTATATCATTTTCGGACTGTTAATGAACGAGAACTTGAAATTTAAACAGCACGTTCATCATGAAGTATTTAAAAACCGTATCATATAGCCAAATGTCTAAATGAGGCAGTGGACTAGTATAGGCTGATGATGATGATGATGATGATGATAGCCAAATAATACGGTTTTTAAAAATCTTGTACACACGCGTGCACATCAACCTATCCAAAACTGGCAAATTTCTTCAATACATTTTTAACCATATCATCACTACATAGTATAAAACAAAGTCGCTTTCTCTGTCCCTATGTCCCTTTGTATGCTTAAATCTTTGAAACTACGCAACGGATTATGATGCGGTTTTTTTTAATAGATAGAGTGATTCAAGAGGAAGGTTTATATGTATAATAACATCCATTAAATAGTGGAGAAGTACTGTTATTTTTGAGGTTTCTAATGTGATGTCGTAAATAATTACATTTTTTCCGCTTACATTGCAAACGCAGGCTGAACCCTACGAGTTTTATCAAAATAATGTACTAAGTATTGTACACATTGAAAAGGTCTACAGAAAAGTCCGTGATGGTATATGTCTATCTCTTATGGATAACCCACAATAACTTTTTTTTGTCATTTACTTTTTACGACAAATAATGGCTAATTTTCGAAGCGATTTTAACCAATACAGCATTAATCCTTAACCAATTAAATACCTTGAATACATTGTTCATTTAATATAGATCTATATGGCCCTGTACACCGTATGATTTAAGTGAATATTTTCGAAGATATTACAGATTTAAAAATTGCGGGACGTAGCGTTTGCGGCGGTACCGGCCGGCCGCCCGGAACGGGCCGCTATGTTTTTATATACAACGTTCACAGTTTTTCTGTAGTGTATTTAGTATCAGCATTGCACCCGTGCGAAGCTGGGGCGGGTCGCTAGTTAAGGTATAAAGTTCAAAGTCTATGGAAGAAATTTTACAGTTTGTGGTAGGTAGATGTGCACGCGTGTGCACAATAACGCTCAGGCAGTTATACGATAATAATCTAATCGAATAAATTACATTATAATTATGTAATTGTCTAGTCTTATCTCTATATTTCTACTGTGCATGTAATGTGTAGAGACGGCATTCACGACGATGTCAAATCACTCGCACAGACAATCGTAATAGTAGAGAGAGAGCAAGAGATAATGCATTCATTCCTATTTTAAAAAGTTTTAGCGCCTTACAAATAAACAAAGAATAAGGTCTGAATAGTTATTCATAATTCCGTGTTTTGTCGCTTTTACTCTAATTTTAAATGACGTTTACATGACAGGAACAAAACACGGAATAACTATTCGGACCTTATTCTTTGTTTATTTGTAAGGCACATAGTGTATGGGAATAAAGTACTAGATGTTTCAATATGCTTTAACCTGTATAAGCTTCATTTCATCACTAAATAGAAAGTTGAAACCTTTGGCTTAGAATTATCACTAGCTTAGGTATATGTTCCCATTGCTGGGGCACGGCACGAGCTTTCTCCATGGTTGGAAACGGGAGAACGGGCCATAAACTACCACGCTGGTTCATTGCAGTGCGATGGTTGTCAGCGACTGATAATACCTACAGGCTAAAATGTCTTTGCATTCCTCTCAGTAGTTTGAGATTAATGTTTTATACTTACTTGTTTAAAGTATAAACAGGATGGTCACCCTATAGGATGGCACTGCAGTCACAACGCCCATACGTCGCGTGATATTTTTAAACCCAAGTCCTCGTGCCATTACGGTTACTGCACATAATTGATGCAATTCTTTGACATAGTAGCTTGAAACGACATATAATACAGAGGAATTCTTGTTACCACACATCCATCTTTCCGCTAAACGCAATCTTCTTTCAGCCGTCTTCTTTAAGGCACAGTATTCTAATCTATAGTCTTTGATCGATGTAGGTACTAGATTCCCGATGAGCGTTTGAAAAACGGTTTAACCGATTGGCACATTTAGCCAGTGTCAAAGTAATTTTTCTAACAAGTAATACATAAATAAACAATATTTCTTTTCTGTATGATGATGATGAATGATAATAGAAATGAGAAGTGACAAATGATATACCCCCCAACCCCTCGAGTATCAGTAAAGATGTGGGGCTTTACTAAGTCCTCGGGCGGACTTCTTGAGAGAATTTGAAAAGTGACGTTGCACTGTTCTGTTTCATTTGCCAACACTCATGCACACTCACGAACACTTAACGGTTAATAATCCACCATTATTTCACATTAATATTCGACATAACACAAAGAAGAAAGAAATTAATTTTAGAAAATAAAACAAAACCGCAGACATGACGTTCACTTTCCCGCCAAGAAGTCCATCTTTAAGATTTAAGGTTCATAGTAAACTGGGGGTCAACCACCTAACGCTCTCGCTTTCGATCGCTTTGAAGGCGAGGCGAGGAGGAGGCGTCATCTTGTCATTTCGAAAGCAATATGAAAGCAATATCGAAAGCTATAGGCTATAGCTTTCGATATTATTCGATATTATATTTCGATATTATATCAGAAAGCGAGGCGAGGGCCTCGCCTTCAAAGCAATCGAAAGCGAGAGTGTTAGGCGGTTGGGGGGCTGGTTGTTGATACTCTCCAATGTTTTTTCAGATTTTGTTATTCGAAATTTAAATGTATGTAGGTATGAGCAAATAGGACCACTTCGAGATTCATTTTTGTTCGGGATCCTTTATCTCTAGTACATAATTGGTCGAAGTCCATAGTACTATATATAGGTCTAATTACGGATTTGTAAATATTACACTTTAATCTAATGTAACCTTTCTCCTTATCAATTTAAGTATTTATTTTGTCTGCAACGCTGAAGTTAGTTCGACTTCGCGACCTTCAAATGTCGCAGTTTCATTTTGAATACAGCCTTGTGTGAGTATAGAAAAATAATCTTTCTGTGTGATTCTTGGCACTGTGTGATTTTTCCTCGTCATCATGATCATAACAAGTTATTGTGTAAATTTACCGGCAATGTCAAAGATAAACAATGTATAACGAACAAAATTTTGTCCAATAAATATATATTTTTTTTAAATTACTGCGACATAATTATATTGTAAAAACTTAAAGTCACAATGAGGCTATAAAGTTAAATTTTACTTAGTATTTAGTTTTAAGCCAGTTATATATGTATAATTTTGCTCTGTTTGATTGTAATCTGTTTTGTAGCATTTTTGTTAATAAACAAAGAAATAATTAATTAATAACAGTACTGGTAACCCAAATAGAAAGCTAATGCCCATTTTCACCATTGACCCCTAAGTTTTAGGTGGCCCCTAAGCCATGTTAGGTGACAGTTGTTGAAGCAAAACCGTCACCTAAAATGGCTTAGGGGTCAATAGTGAAAATTGGCATAAGACGCTTGTTTTAGGAATGGGTTTACGTCAGCAGTAGAGCTAAGGGAATTGTACCATGATATCTAGCATTCAAGCCTTTCGGTGACGCTTAAATAATCAGTGATGAGCTCCGTGTGTAGTTGTAGCCCAGAGGTCCCAGCTTCGATTCCCAGCCCAACTCGCTCAATGCAGGATTGCAACTCTGTGTTTCGTAATTGAAAGCGTTCCTTTATTTTATTTTATTAGATTATTAAAACAAATATTATGTAAAATCATATAAAAATTGACACACAAAATAACACTTAAATATAATGTTAGGGATAAAGACTCATTATTATAGCATAGTGGCATAGGCATTATGGCATAGTGACATTCATAAGAGCTACTTGTAGCCTAAACTGAATAAAATGATTTTGAATTTGAATTTGAATTGAATATGACACTCTAAAAAAGAAAAAGAGAAAAGAAATGCCTTCAGTCGTAGACTCACCACATTGTTACGTTGTAACTTAGCTAAATGTTGTCTTTATTTTATTAACACTAGGAAAATATCAAGCAACATCGGGCCCAGGGGTCTCCCCGGGTTATGTAAACTTACATATATAGCCTTAATAAAAACAAAATTTTGATTTTGGACCGTAAGTCTTTGTAACCGGGCCACCAAGTGTTGATTATTTAAGTTATAAAAACTCTTTAGTATACAAAACTACATCTTTATGTAATGTGCACGAGGTAATAATCATTAGTGGACCCAGAAGGTCACAGTATGTAGCTGACACATCCTCTCATTGTCATGTTATCTGTAACGCGACTGTAGTTAAGTCATAAGCGGCGAGCGGAAAAGATGCAAGGTCGAATCAAGGTGCATATTGCGAGTTTAATTTGCCATTGAATCACGGTAACGAGAATTTGTGTGGCATTAAAGCAACGCACCCTGGCAAACGAGGTGAGTTAAATTTTGCCGTACAAATTCTCGTTTTAGTTAGTGTGATCGAATTGCAAATTAAACACGCACTATGCAGACCTATTCTGAGTTGTTCAACATATTTTTTATTAAGGGTTTAAATCAAACTACTTAGTTTAAGCATTAGCTAATAATTATTAATACGTGTAAAAAGTATTCTAGGCAATGCAAAACTTTTTATGCATACAACTTTTAATTGTTGGAAGTGTTTTTTCTTTACATTTCACATTTCGGTGTCCTATTCAAACTTAAAAGCTCTAATTCTTTTATACCAATAAGCCGATTATAATGAAACTTTCGGCGCTAAGTGAAATACACAGATGTTGATAGTTAATATAAATCATTTAAAAAAATTTTTTATAGCTGATATGCTATTTAAAATCCACTAATTTAATACAAGTTCTCATTTTCGTTATCGTGACCCCCGATCCGATCCGAACCCCTCGGGGAATCTATTAAGGCACGGGGACACGCACTAGTGCGTGATGCCGTTCCCTCTAGAAAACCTCCGATGGTGCTTTGTTTCACACGGCTTGAGGAACCCTTTTTCTCGCCGCCCCCCAAAAACGCCATGTAAAGTTAAAAATGCCGTCTGAAGCAATCAGTAAACTTTCTAAAAAAAACGTGACGGTTAAAAAAACAACTAATATATAAAATTCTCGCGTCACAGTTTTCGTTGCCATACTCCTCCGAAACGGCTTGACCGATTTTGATGAAATTTTTTGTGCGGTATCTATGAGAATCGGCCAACATCTATTTTTCATCCCCCTAAATGTTAGGGGTAATCCACCCCTAAATTTTATTTTTATTTTTTATGGCAAAACAACGTTTGCCGGGTCATCCGGTATCTATGAGAATCGGCCAACATCTATTTTTCATCCCCCTAAATGTTAGGGGTAGACCACCCCTAAATTTTTTTTTTTTTATGGCAAAACAACGTTTGCCGGGTCATCCGGTATCTATGAGAATCGGCCAACATCTATTTTTCATCCCCCTAAATGTTAGGGGTAGTCCACCCCTAAATATTTTTTTTATTTTTTATGGCAAAACGACGTTTGCCGGGTCAGCTAGTATGATATAAAAAGGTACCTTGTAATTCAAGTGTTTAAAACACCATTACTATAACTAATATTATATTATAATAAAAAGGCGGTTTTGAATTCGCTATCTCTTATAACTTAACACACAAATCCGCTGGCAAGTTAATCACCCCTATTCACCTATCCACGTTGTATTGTCATAGATAGATAATTTATATAGCACAGATTACATAGACGCAAATAAACCAGCTTCACCCAACTATGTCGGCATTGTAAAAAAAATATAGCTTGAACATAGTTATATGAGTATATGTAAAAAAAAAACGAGCGAGCCTTTCAGTAGTCGCATATGATGTGTAATATTTGACATCTCACCTTAGTAATAAGCAATTTTAACATTATATTCTGAAAAAAATGGGTCAGGTATTACATCATTTTATAACTATAAAATAAATGCAGTAAATACTCATTAGAAGACATTTGACATATCAAAATGACCTTTGATAGTCAAATGACACAATATGTCACATATAATAATAATATGTCATGTTCATAATATCGATTTTAAATTTACAAAATGGCGCGCGCTTGCGCGCTTCTCCGACTTCCTGTTACACTGTTACACATTTCACGAAATCACTCCCACAAGCTTCCCCGACTTCAAGTTACACACTTGTTACACTGTTACACATACTTCCGTCCCTTTTCACGAAATCACCCCCACAAATTGCTTATATAGAATGCAAGCGGAAAGATGTTACACATCAAAAATAAGTAGGTACTTGATAATGAAAAAAAAGTAAAAGAAACAACTAAACTTAGGACAAAATAAAACCTATAAAAAAATATGTCCTCCAACAATGGGCTCATGGAAACGAACGGTCCCAAGAATGCTGGCATATGTATGTATTGTTATGTTCAATATGTCATTTATGTTATTTAATATCTATTGTTTAGATAGAATATACTGTTTTTGTTAATATAGAACGTAATAAATAACATAGTAACATAGTCAAGGTATTGACGATTGTGAAAAATGACCTATTGTTTTGTAGTTTTTATGTGCTGATAAGGCTTTAAATATTTTTCTATTTAAATAATATGACTGAACGCCGCAGTCACGTTAATATTATGCACCGGGCCGTGGTGCACGAGTGACGCAGCGCTTGGTACTAAATCAGGAGGTACTGGGTTCAGTTCTCAGTTGTGGCAACGTGTTTCGGATTTTCGATGGATAGCCTGCTTTTGGCAAGCGTGGTGTCCCTATCAATTGTTGTGATGACTTGATTTCAATGATAGAAGCCTTTAATTAGTGAAAACCGAGATATTTTTAATGAATTAATTGATTAGTTACTACTGTAAAATGAAACGCCAATCACAAAATTATTTATTTAAGTAGACGTATTAATAAAATAGGATATGTTAGCCAACCTTAGAGACGCGTAATGTACATTTTGTTTATCTGTAACAAAAAAAACAATTATTTTTACAATACATATATTTATACATGTAATATAATAATAAAAAAAATCATAATAAAACGACCAACATCTCACTCAGTCTCCTTGTGATTACACTAGACTAACTTAGAGCATTAAACCAAATGCTCTAAGTTAGGAAAAGATAACATGTAAAAATATATCGCAAGTGATTCGTGAATTTATATAAAAGAATTAGATAATAATAATAATGAAAAAAAAAGATGCAAAAGGCAGTACTCCTTGACACGGCACGTATTGTCAGGAGGTTCCTCACTCTGCAGCCCTAACCACCGATAGCTTGGGTCTATCCCCGCTGCCGGTGGCAACCTAGGTTAAGTTTTTTATAATATTTTATATTGTAAATATGTTTTTATATAAAATATTGTAAATTTTTTTCCTTAAGATATATGTTTAATAAAGAGAATAATAATAATAATATTAACAAGAAACTCAATAATAGTGTTAAAATTTGTAATGCATAAAATTAAATTACTCGAACAACGAAATTTTTATTAAATATTTATTTTAACATTATTAAATTCTATTCCATTCTAGTGTTACATTTAATTGAGCTTGATGCACTGTAAAAGACATTTTCTTAAAAGGTAAAAATGCGGTTTTTAAAAGATAATTATGTTTGAATTTTGTATTTACAATGCTATTGTATATGTATAGTTACAAGATAAATTTTTAGTAGAAAAATACAACCAGCCTCGGTAGCTCAGCGGTCAGAGCATTGGACCCGGTTATCCAAAGGTTCGTGGGTTCGATTCCCACTCGAGCTTTCTGAGGCTAGTTTTTTTTTCTAGTAATATTTTATCTTCCTTTAATTTATTTATTCTCCTGTATGTTATTATGGCTACTTAGTGTATATGTAGTTAGGATGGTATGTAGTATGGTTAGTATATACTTTTTATTTTATTAATATAAATTTATTTTATCTTCAAATCGTTGCTCTGTTGTCTTAATTAACAATAATCATTATCATCATCATCAGCTCATTTTGTCCCCACTGCTGGGGCACGAGCCTTGCACAATAATCATCATCATCATCATATCAGCCAAAAAGACGTCCACTGCTGGACAAAGGCCTCCCTCAAGGATAAATCATTTTTAAGGGGAATTTGCCATAATCGCCACGCTTGGCAGGCGGGTTGGCGATCGCAGTAAGGTGACAATAATCACAGAGAGACGCTGCTGCCCATCCTCTGGAATGGTCCCATAGTCGCCTTCTACGACACCCACGGGAAGAGATGGGGTGGTGCAATTCTTTACCCCCGGCACCACACGGGGGACACACAATAATACTTGCTGTTATTTGCACAGAATACTTAAAATCTTTTTTATTTGTTTAGCTGTGTAATGAAGGTTGCTTTAATAAATAAGAAATGATTAAAAACTAATTAAACTTAAAATTATTGTTCTTTAAAACCGCGAAAAATAGCTACATATATGTGTGGTCTAGTGGTAAAAACGGTAATAAACGTTGGCAGACCCTGAGATCCCAGGTTCGACAATCAGCGAGTCTAACGTATTGTTGTACACAGTTCGGTTGGTTGGTAGAGCTTGTTTTAAGTCCTCATACATATTTTTTTATACTTACTGTATGTCGCATGTGGCTTTCAGCGTTACCAATGGTACGGTAATCAATACAACTTAAATATCTTTGTAATGTAAGGAAAAACTACGCACAAAAGTATTGGCGACATACTACTTATCAGTTTGGTATGATATTAATATAATAATAAAATTGCAACTTATTATAACAAACTAGCTGACCCGGCAGACTTCGTAACGCAATTCTTTTTTTTTAATATAACCTATTTTACTCAGAGGTAATGTAGCATTCTAATGGTGAAATAATTTTTTAAATCGGTCCCGTAGTTTTTGAGTTTATTCGTTGCAAACATACGTACATACATGCATACATACATTCATACATACATACATACATACATACATACTACATACATACATACATACATACATACATACATACATACATACATACATACATACATACATACATACATACATACATATGTACATACATACAAAATACAAAGGTTTCCTCTTTATAATATTAGTATATATAGTAGTATAGAAGTTATACTTTAAAAATTCTTTACTAACCTTCAACTAACATGACTGTCTATCAAATATCTGTCAAAAAATGTACCTATATCTGTTATTGACTATAACTTTAGCTTATAAGCTACCTATTGCTTTAAATTGTATTTAGGAAATGTAGATTTTTGTTAAAAAAATACACAAGTTACAAAAAAAATGCCGTGTCAATTTCAATGTTGGAGGCCTTTGCCCAGTATTGGGACAGTCATATGCTATTTACTAACTCGTCAGTCTCTAATTGAGACGAGACTAAATTAAATGAAATGAAACTTTATTCAAATAAACTTACTAAAAAAGCGCTTTTGAATCGTATTAAAATATTTTGTCTACTCACTCATTCAATCAGGAGACTTAGTTTTAAGTCTATAATTTGTTCTGCCTAGTTATAATATTGCTTGTATTTGTGTTTGACCTTAAATAAAATAAATATCCTAAATGGTAAAATATAAATGTTTCAAACTTACATGCTTATAATATGTTTCGTACAACGTAATTGCTATTATGTTGTAGTGGACGCGCCCCGTTCGATGCTCGGTCGCGGCACGACTGGAGATACGTCCGTCCCGCGTAGACGCGATTGCATTTGCGCCCGAGCGCGTTATGTGATTCAATTATCTTACATTCGCACGTCTACAGGGTGTTGAAAATTGTTCGTGTTTTTGTTAGTTGTTATTTTTTATTAAAAAATAATAGCTTTGTTTATTTACATTCAATTATGTTTATCAAGGCTTCGGTGGTCGAGGGTCCCGGGTTAAATACCCAGGTCGGGCAAAGCGTAATTTTTTTTTAAAAGTTTGCTGATAGCATCAGGTGGTTTTTTTAACGTAACAGGACTCATCTTATTTAAGTCTTAAGACGACACCTCGGTCCGTGAACATTTAAAAGCGGCTGATCCTTGCAGCCGCTGTCATAAGGTCGAAAATACGTATCGCCCACGACGATTGAGACCGCGTAGAAATGAACAGGATTCTTAAAATATTTAAAAAAAAAATTGTTTTACTTATCATAATATATCAGCTACTAAATTACGAATATTTATTTATTTATTTGCTTGCTTACAGTCAAATATCAACTATTACTAGACAATGTGAGTTAACATTTTACAAATCTCCACGTATAGGATTGATGATAGCAATGTATTTGAGTGGTTTCCAAGCATGTAAATTAGTAAGTAATTTCGTTGTAATTTCAACAATAGTGATTTTTCAGAGGTTTTTCATTTTCGAAAATAATTATGATCGAGTCAAAATTACATAATCGTGTATTTGAGCTAGCAAATTCAGGATAAAGACATGAATTTACCTATCGAGATTCGTTAAACATAATTTAGTATTAAACTATTTGATGAAAGTTGGTGCATTTTTTCAGTATGTCGCCTAAGAGGTGTCAGTAGCGGCCATTTAGAGCATAAAGAGTTTTTCTTACCCTTTGTCCTAAAATAGTGTGTTGTTAATTACTAGTGATTAGGTTTACCATAGAGTAAAAACAATAGGTAGTTCAAATTACTGAGCTTGACTAAGTATTTACCTTGATCTGGTTTCTTTCCGTCACTAACATACAATACAAATGGGAGTTTGTGTGTTGTTTCTCAATGTAAAGTAAGGTATGTATGCAAAACTTATTGTGCGACTGTGACTCTCTGGTTAGGAAAAGCATGGGACGCCTAAGATCGGCCTATCCGAAACCAGAAGACATTAGGCTGTTCGCTCTTAAAGACGTTGCCAAACTTATCTTATATCTTAGATAAAGTATGTTTGTATGTAAAGTATAATGATCGGTTATGTGTAGTAGAATTTCTAATTGTTCAGTAAATTACTAAGGAAATGGCACAATAAGTGATTATTTAATAAAATCAAATTATAAAAATCTTTTGGGTTTCATATCAAAATCCGTTTTGATATTTTAATTTCAATGTTAGTTTTAGTAGCATACTGTATGTTATAATATATATGTCCGGAATGACGCCATTTTACAATGAGTTTAATACTGTTTTCGGTCTCTTTTGTTCGAAATGTTATCTCATTCATTCATTACTATTCAAGGTAAATGCTTTTTTATGCGGGCATACAATAAAAAATTATAAGTTGTTATGTGAAAACCTATTACCTGTAAAGCAATTTATCTTTTTATTTATTTGTAACATGACAATGGAGTATCTAAGCATGATTTATATAACACTTTCAATATCGAAGTTGAAATTGAGTTGATTGTTGAAAACAAAAGATTTTTATGTTTTGTATGTTTTCATACACATATTTTTTATATTCTGTTTTATATACGAGGTTTGTTGACGGATGATACACTCAACAAATTCATTATTTTAAAATATTACTTTCTTAAAACTATATATTAAGTACTTACATTCTTTTGGAGAGAGTTTGCCTCAGTCGGCATTTTTAGCGACACCAGACTTTTTAGGCAGCGAGAAACTTAAAAGGTTCCTAAAGTCGTTTGATCGAAACACCGTCAGAGGTTTTCTAGGGGGAATGGCAGCACGCACTAGTGCGTGTACCCGTTTTACTAGATTCTCCGAGGGGTTTGTATAGGATCGGAAGTATTTACTTAAGGCGAAGGGTAAGGCACACTAGCGCCACCAATTGTTAATTTGACAATTACTGACGGACCGGATCTTTTTTAAACATTGCGTACCGTCCGATAACTGGAAAGCATCCATAGTATTTATTTAATAATTGTGCACTACTTTTTGTTGCGTGGTTTATTCACAAAACGGGCTATCGCATTTATTCACAAACAATGGCCACTTTTGGTGTTAACGAATGAATACAAAAACAAACCTAAAAGTAGTGCACAATTATTAAATAATAGATGTTTGCCTAGTGTCGGAAGGTCCGCAATGTTTGAAAAAAAATCCAGCTTAGCAGTTATCAAATTAAATCCATTAGCGGCGCTAGTGTGCCTTACCCTTCGCCTTAAACGAATTGATATTCGTTTTAAAAAATGTTGCTAATGATTGAACCCAGTTCAACTTTGTTCATGCCTCTGATAATACAAGTTAAATTATAAAGAAATATGATTATTTCAAGTCTCAAGAATATGTAAGGTTCTAGATATACGTATCAAAGGGCCTGCGTTGTCTGATTTTACAAAGAAGAAGAATTTTAACAATCATTTATTTAAAGATAACTCGCCTAAATTAAAAGTTTTAACTATACAATATAATACAAAACGTGACAAGTAATTATTACCTTTATGATTATTTACATATAATTTTACGCAAATATTGTTGCGAACAAATTACAATTTGAAAAAAGACAAAGTGTTGACAAAATTCCACGAGCGGGATTCGAACCCGCACCCCATGACATGCCGGGTCAGATGCACTGCCAACTATACTATCGTGGTATAGTTGGTTATGCTAATCGTTAGCATAGTTGGTTTGCACCTGACCCGGCATGTCATGGGGTGCGGGTTCGAATCCTGCTCGTAGGAATTTTTTTCAAGTCTTTCTTCAAATTGTCATTACCGTTACAAAAAAATAATTAAAAATCCATTCCATTTTAAATGCGCCATGTATAATAAACACCGGACAGCGATACAGAGATAATTACGGCAATATCACTGACTGTCCGTATGTTTACAACCGGACAGGTGCGTTGCATATGTCCGTTTTAATACCACTAGCCTTTGCTCGCGGCTTTGCTTGCGTAATTAATTTACTTTATAAAAGTATGTCGATACATTCGCTAAAATATGGCTGAGCGAAGCGATGGCTGATTCATATGTCGTACTCGTGAACGGGTGCCGCCTGTAGAGGCTGGTCTACTCTCGCATACTTGTCTTATTTTTATTATTATTAACTATAAGTAGTTTGAATATGTTTTTCTTTAACAAGTTTTGACTTTTACTAGAGTACTGTAGTGGCACTGTATGTTTGACATTGTGGAAATTGATACTGGTATAGGTCGCGCCAAATTCTAGTCCCTTCTGAAGTTGGCGCGATTTGCGTCGCAGTAGTAAAAATTAGGCGTTCGTAGGGCGATGGCGGGGACGAGCGGTAGGGCCTGACTGTACAGCTGCGCACCGAAACAACTTCAGGTGGGTTACTCTTGAAACACAATTGCAATAATCAATTTCCAATCCCAAATCTTAAAATATCAAATGGCACTCTTAAAAGCGATAATAGCGCCACGTTGGAATTAAATTGCGTGGAAATAGAGTGTATCGTACCAACCCACCCCAGCGTGCGGGCCAAGACTGATTGTGAATGTATAATTCATAAATAATAATTAATAAAAACCTTAAGGATGATGATGATGAAAAACATTAATCCTCATATTAGTTTTCTATTGTAATACTGTTGTCCGGCTTGAAAAGCGTAAATCCGGCTTTAAAATAGTGTGTTGGGCTTTCCACAATCATGTCCGGCTTTTAGGGCAAAATGTCCGGCCTAATACAGCGCTGAGTCCGGCTTATTATTTTAGGATCTGGCAACCCTAGCTGTAGGGTTACTTTTGAAACACAATTGCATTAATCAATTTCCAATCACAAATCTAAAAAATTCAAATGGTAAATATATGTCTTAAAATGATAATAGCGCCACATTGGAATTAAATTGCGTGGAAATAGAGTGAACAAATTATTATCGAGATGGGGCGTTCCGAAATTGCGAAACTTATCCCAATATCGATACATATTAATCGCATTGGAATTGTATTGAGATTGAGTTTGCGTCAAGAGTAGCCTACCAGAGGGGACTAGAAGTTTGGCGCGACCTATAAGTACCTGATGTAAAGCTAACTTAGATTTTTTTTATTTTGTTTTTGACATGTGGTTGTCTTTTATATTTTGTGTATTTATTTGAAAGGGAAAGTGTCCTGCTTCTGGGAAAAAACAAACGCCCTTGCTGGGTTTCTTGCCGGTTCTTCTCAGTACAAGGTCTCCCGCCCTGTGAAGACTTACGAACCGATCGATGGCATAGCGACATTCATAAGATATACTTGTAGCCTAAACTGAATTAATGATTTTTAATTTTCACAACGATTTGTGTTTTTTAATCTGTGTACTTTTTAAAAGTATAATTAAATTTGTTCTCAATGTAATGAGGTGCTATCCAATATTTATAAGTAACGGCACGTAGGGTCTTTAATTACGATTTTATGTTACTTTTTGCGGCGCCGGCGCCGATTTCTTTGATTATATCGATATAGGTTTTCTTTAGCATTTTTAACACACGTTTCTCATTACATACTTATCCATAACCGTTCCCTCAGGCTCTTTGTTACATAGCTACTATATATATTTATATTAGGTTCTTACCTATGAAATTGACGTTTTTTTCCACTGATTAATAAGTTTATTACTTCTAAATATTATTATACACATTTAATTAAGAATGTGGTTCTTAAGGAAGCTTAAAATTAAAATTGTTATTACTGAAGAGTAATAACATATTTTTTTTAATTTTGTGTCTTTATCGCTCAATTTTTTTAAATTGACTTCTTTTTTGTTAGCGGAATTGACCTTTTGTTTCATTGTAGCTTTGAAGGGACTTGATTTTTTTTCTTTTTAATATTTAGCTAGTGAAACAGACACACTGCCCTACAATTTTTATAGTTTTAACATAAATAGATGCTAAGAAAATTGGAAAAACGTTAGTATGAAAAACTTTATGATATAAAAAATCTTCATACAAAACGTCAATTTCATAGGTAAGAACATTATGCAAAAAATAATGAAGGACAAACACACACACTTACATACTACATTTATGTGTATGCATTAGTTAGTATTGGAAATGACGAAGTGTGAACATAACAATTCTAGAAATGATTACATGTTATATACTGTGTATTAGATTGGACAGTCACGAGAATAAATTGTTACATAAAGGACGAGTTGTCCTCTGCTTGTGCTTAAATACCTCGATCCGATCCGAACGGCTCGGAGAATCTAGGAGAAGAAGGGGCACGCTTGTGTGATGCCATCCCCTCTAGGAACCCTTTGAGGATGTTTTAATCACACAGCTTAAGGCACCCTTTAAATTTGTCTATATAAATATAAATTATCACATAATTTAGGCTATTTAATTTTGCTTATATAGCGTAGGTATACTTTTCTGGAGCAGATATTTATTTATTTATTTCGCCCGCCACTGCTGGAGGTGCCGCGGGCGCGGTCTATGACGCCATTACATCAATGTTTGTAGCATTGTTGTGTTCCGGCAGCTAGAGATAAGATAGCCAGTGCCTCACTAGTTGAGGATCCCGGGTGAAGTGTGCTTCCATCATTGGCCTTATCATCCTTAACATCAGGTGAGATCAAGGCACTGTGCTTACCCGTAAATATAAAAAAAAAACTAACATTTTGAAAGAAGCGCCAATTACCCGAGCTCTGCGCACTATTAATAAAGTCGCTGACGATATTGATATATTCAACTGCTCTCTAAATGAATTCACAAAAGTCACGTTATATGTTCTTTGTTATAGAAATAGTTAGATAATAAGGAACTACACTATCGCATTAGGAATAAGTATCCTGTAAGTAATGTTAGTTGTAAATTTGTAATTAAATAAATAAATAAATATTTATCATTAAATACAGCTATTATTACAGGATTTTTCCTAATCTAATAGTGTAGTTAACATTAATTATTATTATATTTATATGCACGTGACTGTACTTGTATCGTCCGCTAATTAACGCCTCGTTAAGAAATCACGACATTGGCATTTTATTGAATAGTTTCACCTTGGTGTTTAAAGGAACACTGTTCAAGTGGTGACAAAAAAATTCAGAGCTTAGCAAGTAAACTGTATTAATCTGTTGTTAACGATGTTTTCTTATAACAAATATTTGTTAAAAAAAAATGTTAAAATGCGAGCCATTTTAAAATTTTTATTTAACTTAGTTTAACTGAGTTTACGAATTCATGGTTTCGAAATTGACGTTCAAAATATAATTTGTACATATATAAAGTTGAATATGAATATATTATTGTTTTCTAATGTTTACGCGAACACTACACATTGAAATGAAACTATTTTTACGGAGCTACTCGCGTTTATTTTACATTTTAATTTGATTTAATGTTTATCTTGACGTTTCGAGCCCTTTGCAGGGTTCGTGGTCACAGGGACTGAGGTGTGACCACGGACCCTGCAAAAACGCGAGTAGACCCGCAAAAGTAGTTTCATTTCTATGAATTTATTGTTACTAGTAATCGCCCAGTGGTCAAAATTCGACCGTAATTTATATATCAAGGCTGCACGGATTGTTTAATAATAAGCTATGAAAAAGTAAAAAAGATAGAATGTGACGACTCAGACGCTATTGCACTTCCTTAATTAATTTAGTTAGAGTACATATTTTTTACGTGTCAGCTAAATTTTTATCCGACTTAAATAGGCTCTTTTTAGAATTAATTTTGTATATACTTTTTATTTTATAATCTATAAATAAAAATGTTTTCAAAATTAAAATATATATATATGTATATATATGTATATATTTCCAACTATTTAACAAAGATAAAACCTGTATTATTATGGTTATACTTACTTATATCATTTTACGAAAATTTTGTTGCTTACCAATTAACTAGTAGGTAAGTACAATTTGAAAAAGTGTCAAAAATACTCCACCAACAGGATTCGAATCTGCATCCCATAGCATACCTGGTCAGGTGCACTAGCAACTACGATATAGTGGCTCTGTCCAACCTGCCGAAAAATTTTTTTTTTATTAAAAACTTATTCAATAAAAATTCAACCTGTTTTTATCTTTCTTTATCAGTTAAGAAAATCTCTAACAAACATTTAGTTCTGTATTAGCCACTCTGATAAGGTTGTTTTGCAAGTTTTAAGTGTTATATGGTTATAGGCGTCACGTTATAAAATATATATATACCAAATATAGCATTGTAAAATACTTACTCTGTTATTTATGACAATGCTAAAACTCTAAACTGAGTCTAGTGGTTAAACCATGTCTGCCACCCAGAGGTGCCGCGTTCGATTCCTGACGGGGAGATACTATTATTGTACTGGTCAATTCTAGTACAGAAACTTGGTGGTTAATTCAATTTAATATTAGTTATAGATAAAATCCTTGAAAAACTCTTGAATTTTTTTACAGTTTTTATTTTATTTCTTTACAGATTAATGGTGTACAGAAAACGCCTGGGTTACGTACCGCTTAATAGGAGTGAAGACGTGAAACTCATCTCCAAACCGTACACCGAGCTGCGAAGCCTCAACGGAGCATCGAACCAGCGACTGCGGTGAAAGGGCACGCTCTAAAATCATATCAAAATTGTAATTATAAAATTGTATTACAAATTATTACTTAGTTTATGTACTATTTGAACGCATAGCGATATCCAACCATAGATCTAAAAATGTTTGTGACAGACGCTCGATTTAAAAAAAAAGCTTAGATCAAAACAGTACAGGTCAAAGTATCAGTAGGTCACATCAGTAATAATGTACAAAAAATATGTCTATTTTATTAAACATACAATTTTAATAATATCAGACTAATCGAAGAATATTGTCAAACGACATAAAGTTTAGGTATTTTAAATATAAAACATGGCGTTTGTATGATACCAGTTCTTCATGTGCTGTGAATGTTTTAAACTTTGTACATATAGACATAGGATATAATATCAAATCTTTTTGTATTACTAGCCTTTTCTTTTGTTGAGAAATGGAAATATCGATATGACAGCTTCCGGTACTGGCGTGCGATTATTGAACTAGTGACAGTTTTTCACACACAATGAAATCAAATAATAGTTGACTATGTTGACACCGAAAATTGTCTAGTGGTAAAATGTAAATAGTGAAAAAAAGAACTTTTTCCTTTGATTTTTTTATGTCATTTCTAATATCGCCATTTTTTAATCGCACTCCTGTTCAAGTTGATTTGAAATTGATCAGTGGAATACCTATTAGAGAATCTTAAAATCAATTGTAAGAAATAACTGATAGATAAGCCTACGCCAAAGATATTTTAATTTAAAATGTCTTCAAAGTAGAAACGTCGCAGATATTGTGTAGTGTTATGAGATGTAGTTTCCATCTAATATTTATAAAAATATATGTTTAACTTAACTTATTAAGTCTGTTATAATGTTGGTTTTTGTCAAAAATTCATGTGTGGAAGCTAAATCTGCTTACTTCTGTCAAGCAATATTTGTATACTGTGTTTGTTCGCGAATAGACATTTTGAAATCGCATGCCATTTGAATGTTTTCAACCAAACTAGTTTATTTTGTGACTGTAACCTTCTCCGATGTTTTAGTGATTTTTTATTTATTTAATAGACTTGCCAGGTCTACATGTTACTGGGTCTATTGGAGAATATATCTATCTCTATGGATTACTTTTTGTTTCTTTTCAATTAAATTATTTTATATTTTTTTCACTCCATTTATATGAAAAACATAAATGTATTTATGAAATGTATTATTTTTATTTTTACACCATGAACAAAGCAATAGTCAGAACGTAACTATCAAATAGTTAGGTATTAACCGCGAGTATTATTAGATTTAGATTAAACTTTAGTTTTAAGTAGACAATTTATTATTCATTGTAAATAATTTATTGCATTTATTCATTAAAATAAACGCTTGATTACAAAATGTCTATTCGCCAAAAATGTAGTTAGGATTATGAACCGAAACGGTTTCATTTTTTGTTTGCGTATCTTTAAGGGTCTATCCACAAATGTCTGTACGCATGCGGGACGTTACAAAGCTGTCAGTGTTAAAAAAATAAAAATAATGTGTGATTTCGTTATACATCCATAGGTGTCGTGACAGTGCGGTCTCATGCATGACATAGACACATAGACGTTATCTCATGTTCCAAGTAAATTTATTATACAACGTAAAGCGTAAGTTTGTTTTACATAAGATTTCATAGTGACGGTGAAATGATAAAGCTACATTGAATCTGAATAACAGATCATATATGTACCCACTGATATAGTTATATCAGTAGGTACTTAGTTGGATTATAATGTTCTGCGCCTGTTCAATTCATACTTGCTTTGGCAAAGAACTAATGTGTTCAACGACCGTTGTTATTGAGTACGTGCAGATATGTGTGGATCGGCCTTAATGCTTTGTTTTTAGATCAAAGTGAATCTAGATAATGGGTTATTAGCTTATTTTTATCTGGATGCGGGCTTGGATGTATGCAGTCTAGTATTAACGACTGTTGGTATGTTTAAATTATCTTAGAAAACACGCTTTTAGTGTAGAAAAAATATCATTTCGTAAAAAAAACTTATACCTTTTTTTTACAACGAATAAAATTGAATATATTTAACCGAGAAAGTTAAATTTAAAAAACATAGTATCAAGCCCGAATATAACAAGTGGATATCCTAATTTTCACTATAAATAGACAAAGAAATTAATTCCTATAATTTTAATTTTAACACTTATTTTCTGGGTTGATAGGCTATATCAGTACAATATTTTTTTTTAAATTGCTATTCTAATCATTACAAATACATAAATGTTTTTTTAGAAAATGTAGATAATCTCATGTTTACACCAAGGTTAAAATCGTTTTATTATCACTTTTGTAACAGATATTTTTTATATTTGGAATTATGAAATTTTTGATGTACTAAAGATTTTCGTGAACGACTCATCTCAAAATCAATTACAAAATGTTTGTTTAACATATGGTTTCATATAGTGACCATTGGTGCTGGACACCATAGATTATAGACTTCTTTCACATGTGAAATCATCATGACATGTTGTAGTATAGATAATTCATATTAGTTTTTAGTAAATTACATTTCCTTCATACTAAGACAATTTGGAGTTGAATAATTGTGATTTTTTTAAATTTATTTATGTTAATTTATTTTGAAATCTCTATAAGTCTTGTGATGGTATTTTAAATAGAATTATCCCTTTTTTTAATAAACCTTTAAATGTAAAGCCCATTGATTAATGCCTATATGTTTTACTGCATTGAAAGTTCTATCTAGGTGTTAACGTCGTTGACTGTACCACATACATACAGCTGTTTGTGATATGTTTATATAGATATATAGTTTTAAATGCGTATTTTAATATTGTAGCGATTTTGTTCCTAGGTGAATTGTTTTTAGCAAAGTGTAATTATTTTCAGTTGTCTTTACAATTATTGTTTTTTGGGTTATTGTTTATTAAATGACGATGAATGATGACACTGTATTAGTTATTAGCATGAATTTTGACAAATAAAAAGAAAATTAATTATTTTGTGTATTTATTTCTTCCTATGTGTTAATTTCGGACACAATAATAAGCTTAAGCTTAAGTAATAGTATTACTAGTACAGACAGGTACAATTAGCATTCCTCATTGACATTAAAGAGCTCCTTTGGCATATATAGTAAAAAAGTAGATAGTGTTGATTAATGTCGGCGAGTTGGGTTGAGCCACGATAGTATAGTTGGTAGTGCACCTGACCCGGCATGTCAAGGGGTGCGGGTTCGAATCCCGCTAGTTGAATTTTTTCAACACTTTGTCTTTTTTCAAATTGTAATTTGTTCGCAACAATATGTGCGTAAAGTTATATGTAAATAATCAGCATTCCTCATGTCAATACAGATTTTACATCTATACTAATATAATAAAGCTAAAGAGTTTTTTTTGTTTGAACGCGCTGATCTCAAGAAATACCAGTCGGTTTTTTTTTTAAATTGCATTAGATATCCCATGTTTAGTGGAAGGCTGTTTAACATTAAGCTATGACTCTTAAAAAAGTCTGAAAACGCTAAACGCATACGAATTCGGGCGACACGGTGGGTCGGGGTACAGGTAGGCTACTCTTGAACGCATACTCAATCTCAATACAATTCCAATGTGATTAATATGTATCGATATTGGGATAAGTTTCGCAATTTCGGAACGCCCCATTTCGATAATAATTTGTCCACTCAATTTCCACGCAATTTAATTCCAAAGTGACGCTATTATCGTTTTTAAGAGTGCCATTTGAATTTTTTAGATTTGTGATTGGAAATTGATTAATGCAATTGTGTTTCAAAAGTAACCCTACAGCTAGGGTTGCCAGATCCTAAAATAATAAGTCGGACTCAGAGCTGTATTAGGCCGGACATTTTGCCTTACAAGCCGGACATGATTGTGGAAAGCCCAACACACTATTTTAAAGCCGGATTTACGCTTTTCAAGCCGGACAACAGTATTACAATAAAAAAATAATATGAGGATTAATGTTTTTCATCATCATCATCCCTAAGGTTTTTATTAATTATTATTTATGAATTATACATTCACAATCAGTCTTGGCCCGCACGCTGGGGTGGGTTGGTACGATACGGCGGCGGCGCGCGGCGTGGCGCCACACTGCGCGCATTCGCTTTGTCGCATGTCGAACGATGGGACAAAAAAGCCTAACAAAACTGCCTCCCAACCGCGTAACACTCTCGCTTTCGATCGCTTTGTAGGCAAAGCCCTCGCCTCGCTTTCTAATATAATATCGAAATATAATATCGAATAATATCGAAAGCTATAGCCTATAGCTTTCGATATTGCTTTCATATAGCTTTCGAAATGACAAGATGACGCCTCCTCCTCGCCTCGCCTTCAAAGCGATCGAAAGCGAGAGTGTTAGGCGGTCGACCCCCTGGTCAGGCCGGCCGGACACGACCTTAAAAAGTCAAACATGTCCGGCTAACTAGGTACAGGGGGCCGACCGCCTAACTCTCGCTTTCGATCGCTTTGAAGGCGAGGCGAGGAGGAGGCCTCATCTGGTCATTTCGAAAGGAATATGAAAGCAATATCGAAAGCTATAGGCTATAGCCATCGATATTATTCGATATTATATTTCGATATTATATTAGAAGGCGAGGCGAGGGCCTCGCCTTGAAAGCGATCGAAAGCGAGAGAGTTAGGCGGTTGGGGGGCAGCTATTGTTCAATAAAGTAATTTTATATAAACAATATACCTACTTTGCTATTACTAAGATTTTAGCCCTAAGTCTTATGTCTAAGGTTTGAAGCTACATGTGCGATAAATACTAAATAAAAAAAATAATACTGCTTGGCGGCACAAAAATAGGTATTGGAGTCAACTTCTATTCTGGGTAAAATCATACCATCCTACCTAAATTCGTGTGTTGTCGAGAAAATTGCATCATCATCGTGATCGGCAGCTCATTTTATGTCACCACTGCTGGGGCACGAACCTTCTTTATGAGGAAACGGGCCATAAGCCACCACGCGGGCCCAGTGCGGATTGGTTTGTTAATTGGATTGTTAACGACTGCTAATGCAGCCGGGACTGACGTCTTTACTTACGTGCCTTCCGAAGCTCGGAGAAGTTTGAAAATTGCAAACGTCAACTAAATTGTTATTGTGATTTCATCAAATGTACGATACAACTCAAAAGTGTTGGCTCAGCTTAGTAATTTATTTCACAATCTTAGCTCTTATTTGAATGTTAATAAATAGCATTTGGCATTATCCATTTGATTTCTGAATGACCCAGTTTTGTTATACATTTCGGTCCCTCGTTATAAAGTAAAAAGAAAATGAATTTGCTTTTAATATTCACGTTTATATCAGTAATTTATTGTGATTTGGATGTGAATGGAACAGTTTACAATATTAAATCTAATAACAAAAGTGATAGACACAAAAAATGTTTGGGAATCGGCAAAGATTTTATTGGGAAAACTTTGAATTTTTTTAGTGAGGCAGAAAATTATGGTGATTTTGTTAGAAATCATAGTGTTAGTGAGTGTGTGAAGGACAGAAATAGCACTGACGACTTGGAGAAGCATGTTTTGTCAGATTTATTGGTTCATCACGACCTGCCACACACGCATTGGCATGAATACAAGGTTAGTAAATAAATATCTATACATCATCATCTGTCTCATTTTATGTCCCCACTGCTGGGGCACGAGCCTTCCCTATGGAGGGATAGGGATAACGTGCAATAAACCACCACACAGAAAAAAAGGATTTCTTTAAGCAAGAAAAATATTTTTCTTGACATGGTAATTAATTATAAGGAAAACTGTCTTATTTCAAGTAATATTTGTTTATTTCTAGATATTGACTCTCTCAAAACAAATAAATAATACTCTTAGTGCAATTTTTACAATCAAGGAAAAATATTTTAAATGAAGTAAAAGTAAAATTAATCTAAGAAATTTAAATATTATTGTTTTAATATAATGAAATACTTACTTCAAAATGAAAGTTTATTTATCTTTCTATCGTTCCGCCCTTGGAGGGCAAATCCACCGAAACGGCCCTCCATAGCTTGGTAACGAGAGTGCAGAGATCACTAAGCAATACAGAGTACGCAATGGGCTGCTTCTTCGACGTGGAGGGCGCATTCGATAGGGCGACCCCCGACTCAATAGAGGCTACCCTAAACCGTGAAGGAACAGACAGCGACGTATCAGACTGGGTGAAAAACATGCTAAGACACCGGCAGATACGAACAGAGCTAGCAGGGATAACACATGCGGTGGTGGCGAAAAGAGGATTCCCCCAGGGAGGATGTCTATCGCCACTACTGTGGTGTCTGCTAATAGACGAACTAGTAATCAAGATAAACAGGATGCACATATACACACAGGTGTATTCCGATGATGGCGTGCTCCTAGTGACAGGCAAAGTTCTCAGTGTCATGTGTGAAATCATGAACAAAGGCCTAAAAGTAGCCCTAGAGTGGTGCAGGAGCAAAGGTCTGAACCTAAACCCTGATAAGACCAAGCTAGTTCTATTCACAAAGAAAAGAAAGAGAGGACATGCTGAACCAGTGAAACTGGACAACCAAGAGCTGGAAACAGTCAAGGAAGTCAAGTATCTAGGTGTGACACTGGACAGCAAGCTCACCTTCAATACCCATATAAGTAACACATGCTTAAAGGCCAAGATGGCCATGATGCAGTGTAAAAGTATAATAGGCAGAACCTGGGGCATGAAACCAGCGATGGCACTATGGATATACAAGGCAATAATCCTGCCAAGGATCTTGCATGGAGCCATCGTATGGTGGCACAGAGCCGCAGTAGGGAAAAACAAAGCAGAATTAGACAAAGTCCAAAGGCTAGCGGCCTTAGTGACCACGGGCGCGATGAGAACATCGCCCACAGCCGCGCTCGAGATCCTACTGGGGCTAAATCCCCTGGACTTAGAAATAAAGAAAAGAGCCACTGAACAATGGTTCAAGCTAAAAAGCACTGGCATATGGACCGGGAACTTCATGGACGAGGGTCATGCCAGTATAAGCAAAAACTACGAAGATAAGCTGTCAATGGTCTTCTCCAACAATGATCTGATACGGAAGGAAAGGATCTTTGACAAAAAATATAGAATACACATAGGAACAAGAGAAAACTGGAGCGTAGAAACTGAAGGCACTATTTGCTATACAGACGGCTCCAGAAAAGAGTCAACAAAGCTCTCTGGATCCGGTGTGCATATTAAATGCGCAGACGGGACGGAGGTGAACAAGTCTATACCGTTAGGCAGATTCGCCAGTGTTTTTCAAGCGGAAATATATGCAATAATCGCAAGCGCCGAGATGGCCGAACACCTTAATATCACAGGAAAGTTTGTCATCTACAGCGACAGCCAAGCGGCGCTGAAGGCACTAGGCAGAGAAGAGACGACATCAGCAATCGTCAAAGAATGCAAGGAATCACTGAAAAGGTTGACCGAAAGAGCGGACTTGACGATAGCGTGGGTCCCAGGACATGAGGGAAACACGGGAAACGAACAGGCCGACGAACTAGCTAGAAAGGGAGCAGAGGAAAGCTTGGTGGGACCGGAACCCCGGTTGCCAATAGCGCACAACATCACCAAGGGAGTAATCAGCTATAGTATTATAGCAGAAACCAACCGAAGATGGAGATCCTCGACGGGCATGAGACAGTCGAAAATCTTCATCAAGGGAGTGGACAAGAAAAAGACTAGCAAACTGATGGGACTCTCCAGAGAGAACATGAGGCTAGTCATAGAGATCATAACAGGACACTGCCGATTGAACAGACATCTGACAGTGATAGGAGTGAAAACCGATTCCATATGCCCGGAGTGCACGGAAAGCGAAGAGACCAGCCTCCACCTACTCGCTGAGTGCCCTATATACTCACAGATAAGACGGGAGCTATGGGGGACGGATACACTAGACATAGAGGACCTGAAGGATCTGAAGGTGGAGCAGATAGCAAGATTCACCAAAAAGACAAAAAGATTTGACGGGGCGCCGTGAGGGCTGGATAAACCTTTTAATCCCCTCGAAGGGGAGAACGGGGAAAAGGACGAAATGGCCCGCAGACAACGCGGGCGGATCGTCCGTTCGGCCAGCGACGTCCCCACCAGAAATAATAATCGTTCCGCCCTTTGTTACTAGATGGCGCTGGCGGTAGCATCCTGAATCGCGCTATCGAGATGTTCTTTACGAAACTATAAGTAAAAATTGTAACTTTGATATAGTTAAGAGATTAAAGTCGCTTCCATGCTATTGGAACTATCTTGGTCTTCCTTTGATTTTCTGTGTTCCTAGTATAGTCTATTACTGCGGCACTAAACCCTGCGCTTTTACGCCTGTGAAACGTAGTGGTTGGGTCCGTACGGCTACAAACCCTGTCTTAAAATTAAGTATATTTTATATAAAGCGAAGTTGTTTACTTTCTGAATTCAAATCAACATTTTCTTAAAATAAAAAAACATTCTAAGCTTACACCAAAAGAATCGTCGACTTACAATAAGAATACTAATAATTCTTGGTGAAAGATAGAATGTCTTAAATCAAGTGAAATTGTCTTCATTCAAGATTTGTTTTAATGTCAATATAAGATATTTTTTTCCTTTACGTAAGAAAATAATAGTTTCCATATATCTGAAACAACCATAATCTTGGTTTAATGCAATTTGCTTTCATGCAAGTATTTTTTGCTTATTTTGAGAAAACCGTTTTTTCTGTGCACGCGGGCCCAATGTGGATTGGTGGTTATTAACGACTGGCTTATGCAGCCGGGACCAACGGCTTAACGTGCCTTCCGAAGCATGGAGACCTTTTCATAGATTACCTATACCATAGCCTAAATGCCTATAAACATTTTCGAATTCATAAAACTTGTTTTTCAAATTAAATAGATAGTACTGAATAAATTTACGAGATATAAATCATCATTATCCATCATCGTCATCATCATCAGCCTATTTTAGTCCACTGCTGGGCATAAGCCTCTCCAAGTGCACGCCACCGAGCACGATCCGCGGCTACTACACACATAGATACTATAGCCCAGGGTTTCTTAAAGTGGGGTCCACGGACCCCTTAGGGCTCCGTAGCATGTGTATCAGGGGTCCGCAGTAGCTCAATAAACTCTTAACACATTAAATTGTGCAGTAAACTCAGCATTACTCGGCTAAGACACGCACTCGCGGTGACGACGACGCCGACGCATCATCGTCGTCACGCACGTCGCAAGCAGCATTTTTCACATTAACTTAGTAGTAAGGGAAACTACCAATAAATGAGTTTTCTTTTCCTAAAATAATCATTGACAGGGGTCCGCGGAGTTGTTTAAATTGTGAAAGTGACTGCAAACCCTGCTATAGCATAATCTGTACGGGTTCAAATCCCCTTTCCCAGTCACGAAACAATGGTGTAAAATGCAGTTAGTTTTTCCTAAAAATGTTACAAGTTTTTATATTTTTTTTATTTTTAGTGCCTTACAAATAAACAAAGAATAAAGTCCGAATAGTTATTCCATGTTTTGTTCCTGTCATGTAAACGTCATTTCAAAATAGAGTAGAGACAAAACACGGAATAACTATTCGGACCTTATTCTTTGTTTATTTGTAAGGCACTTAAAATAAAAATTAAAAACAAAAAATTATAACATTTTTTATAAGACACATAGGTAGGTCTTACAAATAAACAAAGTGTGTTAATCTCTGAATATTTGTAAGGCCCTACGTGTTTAACACTCCATCAAAAATGTTACATTGACTCTTCCAAAATACAGTCCTAGGGTAGTGGTCCAGTTTACGACAGGGGGTCAGCAACTGATTTGTTACTTTAACGACAATTAAATACAGATCAACTAACTGCTTCTTAGCGGTCATTTAGTAAAATTTAGGTAATGGTACCTACTATATTATTCGGCTACGGACGACCTCCGTAGAGTGGCTCGTACGCCGGACTTTGGGCGGCGTTAACTCTTAGGTCCCGGGTTCGATTCTTTTTTTTAAATATAATATATATATATTAAAAGGAGGCAAACGAGCAGGCGGGTCACCATAGTCAGGAAAGTAATCGCCGCCGCCCATGGACACCCGCAAAACCAAAGTAATCGCAGATGCATTGCCGGCCTTGAGGATGGAGTTGGATCTTGAGGAGGAAGTAGGAATCGGGAGGGGGGAGGGGTGAGAGTTGGGCCTCCGGTACTTTCACTCACCAGACAAAACACAACAGCAACGAGTGCCATTGTTTCACGCCGATATTCTGTGAGAGGGCCCATTTCGTGCTGCAACACAGCGTGGCTCTACCACTCAGACAGTGTCACTCATTTAGCACCACCCAGGGGTCACGTGTAGGGTCTCAAGGGTAAACCTACGGACGCGAGTAACTTTAACCCCCATATTTCCGATTCCCGGTCGGGTCAATGTCGAAAACAAACTTCTATATTGTGTCGGGTCTGGGTGGTGGGTGGTACCGCCGTTGTCTCTGATTTCCATGAAACGAGTGCTTTAGCTACTTACCTTAAGATCAGAACAATGTATGTGACGTTGTCTAATATA
Source organism: Eudonia mercurella (assembly GCA_963082485.1). NCBI lineage: Eukaryota > Metazoa > Arthropoda > Insecta > Lepidoptera > Crambidae > Eudonia > Eudonia mercurella. The sequence continues at coordinate 2,801,143 of OY720048.1, forward strand.
TTATCATCATCAGATCATTTTATGTCTTCACGGTTGGGGCACGAGCCTTCACTATAGATGGATAATGAGAACGGGCCATAAACCACCACGCGGGACCAGTGCGGATTGGTGGTTGTTAACGACTGCTAATGCAGCCGGGACCAATGGCTTTACGTGCCTTCCGAAGCACGGAGGAGCTCGAGATGATACATTTTTGGTCACCCATCCGATGACCGACCTTTGCGAAAGTTGCTTAACCTTAGCACTCGCAGACCGGGCGCGTTAACCACTACGCCATCGAGTTCTTAATATATATTTTATAGCGTCGAAAACTATGTCGGAAACTGGGCTTAAAGTGTTGAACACTGGTGCGGTGCCACTACGGTACAACACATTAGATAGAAATTACATAGGTAGAGATACTTTATTTTTAATTAAAAATTAAACTAAATTAATAACTTAATTTAATTTTATATTATTTTAATTTTGATTTGATTTAATTTTACATTATTGTAATTTATTCTATTTTTAATTTATAATAATTTGTAATTTATCAGTTGTAATTGGTCCATTTTTTGACTTGGAATAAAAGTATTATTATTCTCTTTATTTCTTTTTTCTCATATAAATGTACATTTTTAAATATTTTCTAATAACAAATTAAATAATAAATTTAAAAATATAAAGAAAATACCATCGGGACCGGGTCCAAGCTACCGGTGAATTGTTATTATTAAACTTTTAAATCTAATTTGTGTATGTACTTACATTAAAATACGACGTGCTTTTTTAACCGTCTTAGACCCGCAGATGGATTGATCAGACCTTCAATCTGAACAGCTTTCCTCAAGAAACATAGGTCAAAAAACGAGTTTTTTTTTTACTTTCCCATACAAACCATGCTCGGTTAATAGAAGCTTTGTAAGGAAAAGTAAAAAAAAGCTCGTTTTTTGACATATATTTCTTGGAAAAAGCTGTGCAGCTTCATAGACTAATCAACCTATCTGTATGTCTAAGACGGTTAAAAAAGGACGGTGTATATGTTAGATTACTTTTCCTTTCATTATTGGATGTAAGATATTTCCTAACATTTCAGTCGGTTTTCGACAAAGCGTATTCATCGCACAAACACGAGATGGCGGCACTGTCGCAATGGCGGGAAAATCTGAAACGCGTTGCAGAACACAACCAACGATACCTCGCCGGGGAGCTGTCTTACTCGCTGCAACTGAACCAGTTCGGTGATTGGGTGAGTCTTGCTCATCATCAGCCTTATTTTCCCATTGCTGGGATCATATACTAATCATCATCATGTCAGCCAAAAGACGTACACTGCTGGACAAAGGTGTTGTGTTGCTTGCATCCGGCGGCTTCCTGCCTTCACCAGATCGTCCGTCCACCTTGTTGGAGGCCTGCCCACACTGCGTGTGCCCATTCGAGCGATGCACCCTGCCTACTTCCACTTGAGCTTAGCAACTCTTCGGGCTATATCGGTAACCTTACTTATTTTAGGGATCTCCTCATTTCTGATTAGATCACGCTGAAAAATCTCAACCGTGATATCATTATTTTTGTTCAACCCTGACATGTTTTATAACTTCTGCTTCGTTTGGATTATGATGTTGACAAACAAAAACAATGTATCAGCTGGACCTAGCCAGACTCCGCCATATGGTGCTTTTCAGGTATATTTTATAACTCTCTAGGGTTCTACGCCCTGTGCTCAATCTACTATACTCGGGATTATACAAGTAAAACAAATACTGTGTGTGTAAATTACTACAAGATCAGCAAAAAAAAGAAGAGCAGCTTGAAACCGGTCGTCATGGAGATAATGGGGGAGACATGTCCAGCAGTTGACGTCTTTTGACTTTTGATAGGAAATCATTCACATTTTCAAGTATAATGGAAAATGGAACCATGTTTTGCAGCACCCTGAGGATTACTTCAAGAAAATTCTGAAGCTGTTCGACACGATTCCTCTCATCGACCCAGCCTTCGATCACCGACGTACGGACTACCGTCACTCCGCTCACAAGGCTACTCCGGAGAGCGTAAGTTTTTTTATATATATGTCGGCGGCGAGGTTGGTTTTATAGATAGGACGGTCGAGCAAACTCTGATTCGTCGATAACACTGTTCATCTTGGATCTTCAAAATAAAAGCGCAGTCGTATTCCTTACAGTCACTTTAATATTATTTTAATATCACAATGTAATAATTTAGAAACAGTTGCCCGATGCAAATGGATTTTAGAAACGAAGTGAGTTCTACGCGTGCGTACTCTCCGACCGCTCCCGTTCAAATGTGCCCCGTCCGTTGTCGCGCCAACTGACGTTGACGTTTCGCGTACCATAGAGCATAGGCTGCGCAGCCACACTAAGTATAGACTATACTTGTCGTTTCTAAGCGATGCTAGCGCCACGTCTCCGTCACGGCCATCCTGATTGAAACACGTCCTCGTGTTTTTCTCTGTAACAAAAGATAACCAAGCACAGTATTTTCCGTTCGGTCTACATTGACCCTGCAGATTTCCTACAAGCCCTTCAGAAGTTTTTTTTTTCTTTTTTTTTTGTCCGGCTACACAAGCCCTTCAGAAGTTTTTTTTTTTCTGGTTCGACTATTTTTTTTGTCCGGCTACACAAGCCCTTCAGAAGTTTTTTTTTCTGGTTCGACTATTTTTTCTTTGTCCGGCTACACAAGCCCTTCAGAAGTTTTTTTTTTCTGGTTCGACTATTTTTTTTCCCGGCTACACAAGCCCTTCAGAAGTTTTTTTTTCTGGTTCGACTACACAAGCCCTTCATTTTTTTTTTGTCACAAAAGATAGCCAAGCACAGTATTTCCCGTTCGGTCTATCCTGACCAAACAACAATTGACTCTTACATTTAGCTCCACAGTAGGCACTATAATAGGCTCTACAGTAGACTCTGCAGTAAGCCTCACAGTAGGCCCTACATAAAGCTCTACATAAGTCTCTACATAAGTCTCTACATAAGTCTCTACATAAGTCTCTACATAAGTCTCTACATAAGTCTCTACATAAGCCTCTACATAAGTCTCTACATAAGTCTCTACATAAGTCTCTACATAAGTCTCTACATAAGCCTCTACATAAGCCTCTACATAAGCCTCTACATAAGCCTCTACATAAGTCTCTACATAAGTCTCTACATAAGTCTCTACATAAGCCTCTACATAAGCCTCTACATGAGCCTCTACATAAGACTCTACATAAGACTCTACATAAGACTCTACATAAGACTCTACATAAGACTCTACATAACACTCTACATAAGACTCTAACTTATTTAAAACTGAAAACTAAACCTTTTCGATTTAGAAAGATAACAAATCAAATGTAACATAACAAAAGAAAAGGTAACTAGACAATCCAAATCCAAACTAGATAACCAGGTAACCAGGGCCATTAACCATTCGTTGCACAAATCAAAAGTCACTATTTACAAGCTATGTAAGCTTTAAAATCACCTCGAGTTACTCCTCCAATGCCACGGCTCTCACAGCCGAACAGCGATCCCAGTCGCTTACGCGTGTCCATCTCAGTGGAACCATGCTCACGTCTGCATCACCCTCTGACTACACACTGCTGTCCTGATAGACCACGACCTCCGCCAGAGCTAAACACGCACCGCGCACCCACGGACTACTTGAGTTTCCTCAATAGACACCGATTTCTACCGGGCTACGACTATGTAATAGCTACTGGTATGGTCGACAATCGTTACGGCCATTAGAGCACTAACTCGAGTTCACACAACAACTTTACTCATTATCAATCGGGTCACAATGTACCTCCACCTCAACTTCGACTGGTACATGACCTTCTGGCATCCCTGTTAATCTATAGTGTGTGTATTTGTATGTTCGCTTAGAATTTAATGCTTTCAACGTATCATAATCATGAGCTACCTCCATCAGGTACCCGTACACAGCTCATCATTTAATAAACTACTGGCTCTCTCTAATAAACCCTCATGTCTATGGGGTACTAAACGTAAGTTCTAGTGAGTCTACTTCTAATGCCGCAGTTATAAAAAAACGAGTCTCTAAATTTATTATCTAACTTGGTTTTGTTTTGTTCACTATTTTTAACCAAGACAAAATCACCTGTAATAAACTTGTCCAGCTGTAATAACCAACAGTACAGTACTAATAACATTAGATTGTCCAGTAACTCTCAATGTCACTTCAGTAAGTAAACGTTTTCCTCTGGCTATTTGACTTTTTTTTTTTATCATAGAAATTTCTAAGCATTATAAAATAATCATAATGAATCATGAAAACATCACCAGAAACATTCAGCGTCCAGCAGGGTTGCCGATGCAGCACAGGTCTGTTTACCCGATGACGCTGGTTCACGTTGCTCGCCATGCTGCCGGTGTCGGTGTCGCTGCTGCCGGTTGCACCACAGTTGCTAGTAGCGCCCTTCCCCGCGCCCCGCAGTGATAGTATGAGCGCGTGGGCACATATTTGCAAAAGGGTCCGTGCCTCTAAATCTGAAACATAACACCAGGCGCGTTTGGTCGATGTTTGACAAAATAATTAGCACTAAAAATAATGGAACGATTACATGACCTTTTATTATCCTTGGAGAGGCAATTGGTGCTGCGATGTCCCAGTTTCCCACACAAGTAGCCGTTTTGTTTTGTCCTTTAAAAAGCTTTTAAGCAAGGCTTCATCAAGCAAGGCTTCACCGAGCAATCACTAATGCAGTGCACTTTGTACATTTTTCTCGGCTATACACTCACATGGAGAATGTAGCAATCCATACGTCGACTGTAGCTACGCACGCGTATATACTCCGGTAATGAATCTCCTCATGTGCTTTCTGAACTTGAAGTAACGCCATCCAATTCTGATTTTGCTGTTCCAACATCCGTTGTCATTTACGATAAAACTTGGCATCGTTTTCTTTTAGTTGTTCGCGTCGATTACATCCTTAGAGCAAAGGTTACATCCCACTTCTGATGTCGGCGGCGAGGTTGGTTTTATAGATAGGACGGTCGAGCAAACTCTGATTCGTCGATAACACTGTTCATCTTGGATCTTCAAAATAAAAGCGCAGTCGTATTCCTTACAGTCACTTTAATATTATTTTAATATCACAATGTAATAATTTAGAAACAGTTGCCCGATGCAAATGGATTTTAGAAACGAAGTGAGTTCTACGCGTGCGTACTCTCCGACCGCTCCCGTTCAAATGTGCCCCGTCCGTTGTCGCGCCAACTGACGTTGACGTTTCGCGTACCATAGAGCATAGGCTGCGCAGCCACACTAAGTATAGACTATACTTGTCGTTTCTAAGCGATGCTAGCGCCACGTCTCCGTCATATACTTATTGAACAAAGTTTACGGATCTACTCGCGTTTATTTTACACATTAGTTTTAATTAATGTTTATCCTGACATTTCGAACCCCATGCAGGTTCCGTGGTCACAGGGAGACTGAGCTGTTGGTCGTGTCATAATTAGTTGGTAGCTTATATACCCTCATTTTAATTTAATCACGTGCGTTCCGTTTTACGCAGAATGAGCTTACAGTATCTTTTGGTCTGGCAGTATGGTATTGGGGATGGGATTAAATATTTTGTATGATAGGATCCCAGGCTGGGCGTAAAAGTGGTTTCATTTCAGTGTGTAAGCATTCGCGTAAACTTTAGAAAACAATATACCAACAGTTATCATAATTATTTGATAAATTTCTTGCCTGTTCTTCTTAGTGCAAGTAAATTACTTGCAATTTTTCTGTGCAGGTGGACTGGCGCACCAAAGGCTTCAAGCCGAAGCTCGAGGAGCAGTGGCAGTGCGGCGCCTGCTACGCCTTCGCGGTCACACACGCTGTTCAGGCGCAGCTTTACAAGAAGCATGGGCTGTGGGGAGAACTCAGGTTCATACATCATTTCAACCACCTCTGTGTTTAGGACCACCATTCTCAGACCTAGACCACAAAGTAAGGAGACCCAAGAAAGTAAAGTTAATACATACCGCGCACGAGCAACGCACATATCGACCCTCGCACGGACACGGCTCTCGGAACAGCTCGGAACAGTCCGAGATCAGCTGTTGCGCGATTCCGTGTCCGCGAGGTTGTCTATGTGCGCGTTGCTCGACCGCGTTTGTATGAAGCTTATCTTCCTGCAGTCTCCTCATTTTGTGCCTAGAGGATTCTGAAGTCCGCTTGGTTAGTAGATGGTGGTAGCTCATTTAATAAAATGTCACTAACAACAACAACAATGAGGAGCTCGATGGCGCAGTGGTTAACGCAACCGGTCTGCGAGTGCTGAGGTTAATCGACTTTCGCAAAGGCCGGTCATCAAATGGGTGACCAAAAATTTATCATCTCGAGCTTCTCCAGCCGTTGGCCCGGCTGCTTTAACAGTCGTTAACAACCACCAATCCGCACTGGGCCCGCGTGGTGGTTTATGGCCCGTTCTCCCTTTCCATCTATAGGGAAGGCTCGTGCCCCAGCAGTGGGGACATAAAATGAGCTGATGGTGATGATGATTTGATAACAAGAATGTCATAGCATTGTTGTATTTGTTTTGTTGCGTCAGTTCAGGTGAAGAGCGTTTCCACCTTCAGTCTTAACGTCACTTATCTTATGGTGTGAGGAAGGCCAAGTGCTTACCAGTAAGACATACAAAAATTGTAAAATTATATTTAAAAAATAAAAAAAAATAGTTCTCAACATCTCCATTATTTCAGCCCTCAACAAATAGTGGACTGCAGTTCTACGGATGGCAATGAAGGCTGTGACGGTGGATCCCTGCGAGGAGCGTTCAGGTACGCCGCGCGCGCTGGCCTGATCTCCGAGCAGTACTACCCATACACGGGCAAGGTAACTCTAACTAAAATTATTTTTTATCACTTCTAGACTTAAAATAAATATATTTATTAGAACACACAGTATAAACTTATTAACAAAACAAAAAAATTAATAGAAAATCGTTCTCGTGCTCGTTCAAAGGTATTAGATTATATTTTATTTAAAAGTGTAGTAACATAAACTTTTTTTATACTCATTGTACCTACGTATTTGCTTTAATAAGTACCAGCCGGGACCACGGCTTTATGTGCCTTCCGAAGCGAAGGAGTACCTTGAGATGATAAATTTTTGGTCACCCAGCCGATGACCGGCCTTTGCGAAAGTTACTTAACTTTAGCAATCGCAGACCGGGCGCGTTAACCACTGCGCCATCGATCTCCTCACAGTTATTTCATTATCAAACCATATATGCCATTTACTGTACTCTTCTCTACTCTTCCACTTTTGTCATCACAACTGTGGACTGCTGGAAAATGCCTCGGGTCATGCCAGTAAGTCATGTAATGTGAGTTATGTTGCAAAAGTGTGAAAAAAAACAGCAAGTTATTTTTGTTTATTGTTCCAGAAAGGGCACTGTAAGTCCAGCAGTCTGTTCGCTCGCACCAAGCCCAAGAGCTGGGCCATACTGCCGTCTGGTGACGAGGAGGCTATGGAAAAGGCGCTGGCCACCATCGGACCCCTGGCGGTAGCTGTCAACGCTTCTCCATTCACCTTCCAGCTTTATAAGTAAGAGGGAACTGCTATTACTAGTTCACTGTCTTTTAAATTGCGAATGTTACCTCCGGCAACCAGGGGACTTACCAAGAGATCTTAAAGATGTATTGAAAATCACATCACATGACCAGATTATTTTATGTGCCCACTGTTGGGGCACGAGCCTTCCCAATGGATGGATAGGGAGAACAGGCTATAAACCACCACGCGAACCCAGTGCTGATTAGAGATTGTTAATGACTGTTAATGCAGTCGGGACCAACAGCTTTATGTGTCTTTCGAAGCAGGGAGGAATTCGAGATGATACATTTTTGGGCACTGATCAGATTGATTACCTTTATGAAAGTTGCTTAATTATTTCAGTTTTTTTTTTGTCATGGTACTGTCAAATACTATTCGTATCCTTGGCATGTTTGACGTGATTGTATGCTAAATAAAACTCGCTTTATGCCCTTGGTAGGGTACTAGCCACTACCTTTGAAGGATTCTTAAGTCTTCAAATATTGGTGTTCCCAGGAGTGGTATCTATGACGACCTGTTCTGCGTGCCCTGGGGTCTGAACCACGCGATGCTGCTGGTGGGGTATACACCAGAATACTGGATACTCCTAAATTGGTGGGGAAAGCGGTGGGGGGAGGACGGATACATGAAGTAAGTGTATGATGAGTACTTAAAACTATGAGTAAAAATTATTCATTAGTTACAATACAATATTTTTATACTTAAATATTTAACGAGGTGTGGAGATGCTTCTCCAAGTTGCTACTTGCGGTTAGGCTAGGTGAGGATGACTCAGGATTCTGCCATCTTGCATCTGGATACTGCTTATTCTTAGCATCTCATCATAATCATCAACAGTTTGATCTAGCTACCTCAATCTTTTATCTAAGTCTGTCTGTCTTAAAATTATTTTTGATGTGTAACATCTTTCCGGTCGCCTTCTATATATTCAATTTGTGGGAGTGATTTCGTAGATAAGGGACGGAAGTACCTTAACAGTGTGATCCGCAACAGCCACCACTGATCGAAACTTTAAGCTCAATGTCCGTTGTAGATAGTAATAATTGTGGGAGCGATTTCGTAGAAATGTGATCTAAAAAATATACGTCATTGTTAATTTCTATATTCTATTTTATATTGTAATAGTAGATTAATAAATATAAATTTACTGATGATATGTCTCAATAAAGTGCAGATCATTGATAAAAAATCCAAGTATGTCAAATGTTACACATCATATGCGACGCGACTACTGTGAGGCTCGTTCTTTTTTTTTATTGTTTTTTTTCTTTTTTTTCTTTCTTTTACAGAATTCGTCGTGGTTACAACAAATGTGGCGTAGCAAATATGGCGGCTTACGTTACCGTTTAAAATAAGTAATAAAAATATATTTTATCATTCAAAGTTTATTTTTATTTCTTGGCTTATACAACGTGTAACAGAAAGGTGTGGTCAAAATAAAAAGATCCAAAGTATATCCGACCTAGAACTTGTATGTGTTGTTAGGACATAATTATTACCTTTAATTTGTCATGCAATGGTTACTGAAATATTTATATTTGTGAAGTGATGCGGGTCAGGCGCGCATAAGCAAGTAGCAGTGATCATAATGTTAGTACACAGAGGTTATTAAACCATTAGGGCTGTGATTTGTTTATTTTGATGTGACGTCATAATAGAAATATTGAATTAAAAATTGCATAACACATTAAAGTTAATAATCAAGACTTATTATATATTATATGTAACTCTGCATACAAGATCTAGATCAGATAAACTTTGGATCTTTTCATTTTGACCACACCTTTCTGTTACACGTTGTATATTCCCATCTGACACCCTAAACCTAAAATACTGATAAGTAGTTATATGAATTCGAATTAATTTCGCAAACCAAATAAAGTACGAAAAAGCATATTAAAACAATTTTATTGGCTAATAAAGGGGCCGAGATGAAAATGTGTTTCTGGTCTTCATAGTCTACCCTCATTGGGAATAATGAAATGGTTATTAAAAACGATATTCATTAGAACAGAATCGCTGATTAATTTAGAAGCCGTAATGGTTTTGCAGTTCATTAAAATTCACTTTAAAATTGCAACTGTGTACCAAAAAATAGTAAAAAACAAAATAAAATCTATAAGCAATTTATAATTTATAGCGCTCTATAAAGCGCTCGGCCCGAAACTGTAATGTTCAATTCCCGAAGCAAAGCGTGTTTCGGAATTTTCAATGCATAGCCCGGGTTTGTGATCACCAACCCGCCATTGGCAAGCGTGGTGATGGAGCGATTACTTATCAATTGTTGTGTTGACTTGATTTCAATGATTTTGCCTTTACCGAGCAATGGGACAGTGATAGGTTATTTACGGGTCTCCCTCCGACCGCCAAGCGGTCACTTGACGGGTTTTACACCATGCGTACGGTGGTCACTAACCAGACGGGCAAACCCTACCACGCAGTGGGGCATATGGTAGCTCTAAACTCCGTTAGTCGCCTCTTACTACACCCACCGGAGGAGAGTTCTCCATCTCCGCACGGATAAAAAGTGCAAAATTTGTATATTTTAAAGGCAAAACGGATATCCTGCGTTTCGATGCTGCGTTGTTTTCACGCTGCACCAGTTGTCGTCGCATCTGGACTCCAAATTCACTTAACATCAGGTGAATGGATGTCATTTGCAGTGCTATATACATAAAAAAATATCCTCATCTGCCTTACATCAGGTAGAGTGGAGTTTACATACTTAAGAAAAACGAAAATATGTATACTATAATAAAAAAATCGCGACTTTTAAAGACCCTAAAACGACCCAGAACAGCATAATAATGACGTAACTTTTAACGAACCTTCCTAATTGTCTGGCGAAAACCGAATTATAATAATTGGAAGCGACTGCCCGTCCCTCCCTGTTTTATATTCGCGTAATTATGTATGTTACGGATTATGATGAAGAGGAAAATAAAAGAATTAAACAATAATCTTAATAATGTGTACCTACCCAAGACTGTACTCCAAATATCATGTTTTCAAGGCTACACAATTTAATTAAATATTGTGTTACATAGAAGCTCGATGGCGCAGTGATTAGCGCTCAGTCGCTAATGCTGAATTAACCAACTTTCACAAAAGCCGTGATTGGATGGGTGACCAAAATTTATCATCACGAGTTCCTCCGGACACCTCGGAAGGCATGTAAAGCCGTTGGTTCCGGCTGCGTGTCGCAGTTGTCAACAAACACCGCCCCGCACTGGGCCCGTGGGGGCTTACGACCCGTTCTGTGGTGTGTCCAGCCATAGGAAAGGTTCGTGCCCCAGGGGACATAAAACTTGTTGGTGATGTGATGTGATTGTGTTATCATCACTTAAAAAAAGATTAATAAAAATATATAAACATTATAAGTAGGGTAGGTAAATAAAAGAAATCACTGCCTACAATTACTGGTTTAATCACCACACAACTCGATAGCATCTACTTTAAACCTATTCTTGGCATAGTAGATTGTTTGAGATAATTAACTTACAAAAAATTTCGTGTAGGGAAAAAAGAACACATTTTATACAAAAAGTATAAGCACCTATCTATATATTAATACGTGAAGCAAAAACTTTGTACCCGTTTTTACGATAATTGCGCAGACGGAGGAGTATGAAATTTCGCACACTTATAGTTTATATAGAGAAGGTTATCCGAATGTTAATTTTTTTTTTAATTATGCCTAAAAAATACATTAAATCAACAAAAACAACATTACCCACACTACCATGTATTTGACACACACGTATTGTTTGTCTTTAATGCGGCCGACATCTGTCAATGCCAATCCAAACTCACATTCTATCTTTTTTAATTTTTCATTGCTTAGGATACAATCCGTGCAGCCTTAATATAAAAATTACGGTCGAATTTCGACCACTGGGCGACCACTAGTATATATAATTCCACAATATAAAACTCTGCCAAGTATAGGGTTAACAAACATCATTTATAATAAAATATGTTATGTGAAGTAAGCGTGCCCTCGGTCGCAAATGGAACTCGCAACAGATTTCAGTGAGACGCTGATTTGTCGTACTGAACTGAAAATATAAATTCAACCATTCGCCACTAAACAACCACGCTCTGTCCTCCGAAATTTAAATAACCAAACTTTTTCTTAAAACATATAAATCCTTTTTACAATGTACCCTATTCACATTCAAGCCACGTCGTGCTGGCAAGTCCACTATTAGCACTGGGTACTAGTGATGCAAGAGACTCAGTCTTTTAATGCCTTTAAGTCCTTTAACACTTTAAACGCCATTTGACCGACAAACAATTGAATTTCTATTGTGTCTGGGCCCGGCAGCGGTCAACCTGTTAAAAAAGACTCGACTCTATTGTATAGACTTCTGCACGTTAACCTATCCAAAACTGTCAAATATCTTCAATAAATATTCAACCATATGCTTCACACATAAAGTTCAAAGTCTACTGAGGAAATTTGCCAGATTGTACAACTAAAGTCTGAACAAAAACTGCAGTTTCCAGACTTTAGTAATAAGACTTAGTCGTTACACTAAAAGATTTTTAAAACGGCTCGAGCTGTTTTTAAAAGGACTAGCGCCTGAGTCGTACTCGATATTCAATACAGCTCAAGGTTTAAATGCGATGGATTTATGGTTGGGTGCGGTTTGTCTATTTATCTATACTAATAATAATGAGGTAACGTGTGTGACTTAGTTTGTTTGTTTGTATGTCGGGAGCCGGAGCTAATCTGTGGAACAACTGGACCAATTCCAAAAATTCTTTCACTAATAGAATGCTATATATACTTTGCTATACTACCCACATAGGCAATATTTAATTTTAATTATAAAAAAATATTTTTTTAATCTTAAATCCACGCGGACGAAGTCGCAGATAATATCTTATACATCCTGTATTATATGTATAGTCTGTAAATTAAAACAAGAAAATAAATAGCCAAGCTTTTATTACAGTTATATAATTGTTTAATTAAATTACCTTTCCCCTTGAGCGTCGATCTACCACCAGGTGGCCGATAACAATTAAAATTCTATTGTGTCTGGTATTCGCGCGCTCGAGCTCCTATACAATAAAATTCAAAATTCAAAATTCAAAATTCAAAAACATTTATTCAGTTTAGGCTACAAGTAGCTCTTATGAATGTCACTATGCCAACGGTTCGTAAGTCTACTCTGGGCGGGAGATCTTGTACTGAGAAGAACCGGCAAGAAACTCAGCAAGTGTCCAGCTCTTTTCTCCCTTACAGCGTCAAAAATATTGGAAAATGCCCTATCATAGCAGGACACTTTCCATTACAATAAACACAAAAAAGACAACCACAACATGTAAAAAAAAAAAAACACACACAAAATAAAAAATATACGTTAACAAATTTGCATCAGGTAACAGTTGCAATTTCCACAATGTCATACAGTACCACTACAGTACTATCGTAAAAGTAAAAAATTGTTTAAGAAAAATAAAGTCAAATTATAGTGAATAATACTAAAAATAAGATAAGTATGCGTGAGCAGACCAGCCTCCACAGGCGGCACCCGTTCACGAGTATGACATATGAATCAGCCATCGCTTCACTCAACCATATTTTAGGGAACGTAACGACCCGACGCACACGCCACCACCGCAGAGACAGTAAAGAGAGCATGACACACTCAAGATACTCTAAATAAAAACTTAGTGATCTATTTAACGCAACGCTGTTTGTTATCTGTAGGACACTGTTGATAAAGGCTATCATATCAGTATAAAAATTATATAAATTAATTTTATTATGATGATTCAAATAGAGTATAAAGTGTTTTTATTATAACCAGGCTGTTTTATCATCTAAATATTCTTTTACTGTATAATAACCTTTTATGAGTAATAAAGATTTCACATGTTTTTTAAACTTATCTAAAGGTAAATCTAGTACAGTACTTGGTATTTTATTGTAATAGTGTATACCTTGCCCCAAGAAAGAACCAAGAACCTTTTGTAACCTGAACAGTGGCATTACAAGTTTTGTCTTATTTCTAGTATTGAAATTGTGTACGTCACCATGTTTAGTGAAGGAGTTGATATTGCAACGTACAAAAACTATACAATTATAAATATATTGAGATGCAACTGTCAGGACACCAATCTCCCTAAAAAGATTTCTTAAGGAAGTTCGTGATCCTAGTTTATAGATTGTTCTTATCGCTCGTTTCTGTAGAATGAATATAGTTTCAATATCAGCCGCTGTTCCCCACAGTAGGACGCCATACGACATGATACTATGAAAATAACTAAAATAAACTGTTCTAGCAGTTTCAACGTCTGTTAACTGCCTAATTTTTCTAATGGCATAAGCAGCAGAACTGAGTTTACCGGCCAATTTCGACATATGAGGATTCCATTGAAGTTTTGAGTCAAGGGTTATGCCTAAAAAAACTGTAGAATCTACCAATTCTAATTGATCACCGTTTATTCTAATATCAGTTGGTTCATTTCTGACATTTGGTAAAATAAATTTAATACATTTGGTTTTCTTAGCGTTAAGCTGTAAATTATTAATAGTAAACCAACGGAGTACCTCTGAAAGAGCTTTATTTACATTTTCATAATTAGTTCTACACCTAGTTACATTAAAAATGAGTGAAGTATCATCTGCAAATAATACAATTTCACAGAAGTTCTCTACAAAGAATGGCAAGTCATTAACATAAATCAAGAATAGAAAAGGACCAAGAATCGACCCTTGTGGAACTCCCATTTTTACATGAGAACCAGATGATTTAGTACCATTTATATCGACAGTTTGTGTTCTAGCGCTAAGATATGACTGTATTAAATTTAGAGCAAAATAAAAATACAATACTACGAACACGCCTTATGAGACTTACGACTCACGACTACCGAGGCTTTAAGTCGTGAGTCTTTTACGCTATAAAAGTCTTTTAGGTTACGACTTAGTCTCTTGACTCTTACTCAAATTAGTCTTCAGTTTTAGTTTTTAAGACTTGAGAGTTAAAAGACTAGTCTATTCGTTGTGACGCTTCAAAAATTTGTCTTTTTTTATAAGCCTTAAAAGACTGAGTTTCTTGCATCACTATTACCCAGTAGGGTAGTGGGTACCGCGAGCTGTAAATGGGGTCTAATTTATAAAACGCCCGCGCAACCGAGTTGAAATCTTAATTCGTTTATACCAGTTTTCACCATTCGTCCGCCGAATGGGAAACTATCGCCGCGTTCATTTGAACTCGCCCTGTGGTGTGAGTTACGGACGTTAAGCGTTTTTGTAGCATATGCTGGTACGGCCGGCAAAGTGAGAAGAAGGAAGACGCATAGTTTCTTAATCACACGTATAGTGTACATTATGCAGATAGATTTATTATATATTACGAAAATTTCTCGCTGAAAACGCCTTGGTGGCCAAGTAGCAGAGAACTCAGCCTAATACACGAAGGTGGGTTCAATTCCCAGGTCGGGCAAAATTTATTTGGAATTTTTTGATGCATAGCCCTGTTTGTGATGACCAACCCGCATTTGGCAAGCGTGGTGATTAAGCCATTACCCATCAATTGTAGCGATGACTTGAGTTCAATGATGGAGGCCTTTGCCCAGCGGTGGGACAGACAATGAGTTGTTGATAATGTGATGTTATGATAAAAAGACATAACGTCTACAACGCCTTCCGCCTATGCCCTAGACCACCGCACCGCCTAATTGAGTGTACAGTTGAGAAAGCGGTCAGGGAGGCACAAATGCGATTTATCTGTTCCGCAGTCAGTCAGCGCACAGTTTTCAGTCAGTTCCCAACTTCTAACCAACGCAGTCACTCACAGTTAGGGGGAAAGATAATACGAACCGAGCGTTGAGTAAGGGTAGTTTGTGCATAGAAACGAATAGAGAATGTTTGTTTAACAAACTAAAATACATAAGAGTTTATTTTATTTATTCCATCACTTTTTGATTAATCTCATGATAGTCTGAGGAGCTCGATGGCGCAGTGGTTAACGCGCCCGGCAACTTTCGCAAAGGGCGATCCGAAAATGTATCATCTCGAGCTCCTCCGTACTTCAGAAGGCACGTAAAGCCGTTGATCCAGGCTGCATTAGCAGTCGTTAACAACCACCAATTCGCACAGGGCCCGCGTCGTAGCTATTATGGTCCTTTCTGCCAATCCATCTATAGGGAAGGCTCGTGGCCCAGCAGTGGGGACATAAAATTAGTTGATAATGATGATGAACACGTGAAGTTGTATGGTAAAATTGTAACACGCATCACTTGTCACCAGAGTTTTGTAAGACATTGAAGCAGTCTTATGTTGGTTGCTGTTGCGGTTGAAGCGCCTACTGTTTCTGTGCATGCAATTCTACAATACGATGACAAGCAACGGTTTTCAGGGTGCCTAGTACGAGTTTCATTCGCTATCGATCAAGTTGACGAAAACGAGAATTTGTATGGTAAGAGTTTAACTCTTCTCGTATGTCGCCAGGGGGCGCTGCTTCAATACCATACTAATTTTCGTTTTCGTAAACGTAATCGAATGAATACGGATAGTAAACAAAACTCACACTAGGCACCCTGCTCTTCAACTTCGACGTCAGTTCAAAGCTTATTGATATTTCCTAAAACGGAGTCGTCGCCTGGCCACACATTACGATTACTGTTTGTAAATATGAATTATTCTAACACTAGGCACCCAGTAGCACAGATTAGTTAATAGTTGCTACCCAGTAGTCAATTCGTAAAAGGCGAACAGAAGCGCTATTCTCTCTAAGCAAAACAGCGTCGTACTCGACGTTGAACTCGCTCATAATTTATATAGGCATTTAGTTTTTAATATGCTATTTTTATTTCTTTGGTTTTTATTAAGTTCAGTTAAGTTGTTTCTTTTTTTTTGTTTTAAGTATTGTTCTGTAATAAATTATAATTTACTTGCAAACAAATTTCAACTTACTTTAAAACAGTGGTAAAGTTTACATTCGTTTGCAAGTTATGAGCGAGTTCAATGGCGAGGTCGACGCTATTTTGCTTAGAGAATAGCACTGCAGGTCAGAGAAGGCGTGGTTTTGCCCAGCTTCTCCCCCATAGGCAAGCAGAAGTTTGCAAGAGTTCTGCTCCAAATAGAGCAAGGAGAGCCCTCAGCAGGGCATCCGTCCTCACACAGTTGCAGTAGAATCGCCAGACGATTGCCCGGGATGACGTGTGTGCGGAAGGTGGGCAACGATGTGGTGTAACTGGCTGACCCTCTTCCTCGCCTTGAGCCCAACGGCGAGGGTGAGGGAAAGGAGGATGGAAAGCCGGTTGAGTCCCCGACTCGGGCGCCCCTTCCGGGTAGCCGGAGTAGCATAAAGCTAATACAATTAGCTTATATTATATTATAGCTAATATTTGTAAAAATATTATGATCGGATGTTAATGACGGTAGTTGTTGACATTGAATGGGCGCCTTTCAAAGTAAAAGTAAATAGTGTGGAATAGTTTCGGCGGACAGCTAACCACGATAGCTCAATTAGGAGAGCACCTGACCCGGTATGTCAGAAGGGTGCAGGTTCAAATCCTGCTCGTGGAAATTTTTTCAACATTTGTGTTTTTGTTTTTTAGCATAAAGCGGTTAACAGCGAGAAGAAAAAAAAGGCACCCAGTAGTCGTTAACACTGCTAATGCAGCCTGGACCAACGGCTTTACGTTCCTTCCAAAGCAGGAAGGAGTTCGAGATGATACTTTTTGGTTACCCATCCGATGACCGGGTTTTGCGAAAGTTGCTTAATCCCAGCACTCGCAGACCGGGCGCGATAACCACAGCGCCATCGAGCTACTCACGTTTTCATAAACATGATCAAATGTTTAAAAAGGCTGATAATGAAAATATTTGTGAATCTGCATTATCAATACTAATTAATTTTGCAACAAAATATGAATTATGGATATGAATGTGACTGGATAATTTTCCGTCTGTCCGATATGCCAATTAGACTGATCATGCATGACTCTCATGACATCCGTTATGTGCATACAGGGGAAAGCACTTAGGTTCCGTCACATGATGCGAACTACGAGATTAGTTGGCGCTCTGACATGTTTTATTCAGTATAATTATTAAATAACAAGAACGAGAGGAGCTCGATGGCGCAGTGGTTAACGCGCCCGGTCTGCGAGTGCTGAGGTTAAGCAACTTTCGCAAAGGCCGGTCATCGGATGGGTGACCAAAAATGTATCATCTCGAGCTCCTCCATGCTTCGGAAGGCACGTAAAGCCGTGGGTCCCGGCTGCATTAGCAGTTGTAAACAACCACCAAACCGCACTGGGCCCGCGTGGTAGTTTATGGCCCGTTCTCCCTATCCATCCATAGGGAAAGCTCGTGCCCCAGCAGTGGGGACAAAAATGAGCTGATGATGATTAAATAACAAAAAGAAACATAACTCAACTGAACTTAACAAAACAGAGAAAAATAAATAGCAAATTAAAAACTCAATACTTACCTGTAAATAAACGATGTCCTCCAACTGTGGGCTCATGGGAACGGTCCTAAGAATGCTGGCAACATTGCCCCTTTGGATTGCCAAGCTAATACGCTGGGTTTTCTTGGCGGGAAAGTGAAGAGTTATGTCTGCGGTTTTGTTTTATTTTCTAAAATCTGTGTTATGTCGAATATTAATGTGAAATAATGGTGGATTATTAACCGTTAAGTGTTCGTGAGTGTGCATAAGTGTTGGCAAATGAAACAAAACAGTGCAACGTCACTTTTCAAATTCTCTCAAGAAGTCCGCCCGAGGACTTGGTAAAGCCCCACATTTTTACTGAGATACTCGAGGGGTAGGGGGGTATATCATTTCTCACTTCTCATTTCTATTATCTATCATTCATCATCATCATACATGAAAGAAATAGTATTGTAAGATTTTTTCATTGGCTAAATGCATGTGCAAAGCCATAAAACAACTAAAAAATATGCTGGCAGTGGAAGTGGCCTTCTTGTCACCGGAGGCCTCAATAAAGCGAGCACTTAGTTCTTCAACAAGCTGCCCTGCCTCCAGCCCCCATGGACACATTGTTTCCACCGCAAACGAAACAGAGTTGTTTTATTTAAACGTATCTGATTACATCAAGGCAAGAGTACCAGACGCTAGATATTTCGCGTGGTTATGTATATACAGGGTATTTGTAATACTTGTTTAATACCGAATATGGCAAATAGGGCACAGAGCATAGGACCCCGGAAAATTATAATCATACCTGAAAAGCACCATATGGCAGAGATATTAAGGTTGTTTGACACTTAGTAAAATTGCAAAGTGACAACCCTAGATTCCTCCCTGGGTTAACTCCATGCTTCGGAATGCACGTAAAGCCGTTGGTCCCGGCTGCTTTAGCAGTCGTTAACAATCACCAATCCGCACTGGCCCCGCGTGGTAGTTTATGGCCCGTTCTCCCTATCCATCCATAGAGAAGGCTCGTGCCCTAGCAGTGGGGACATTGAATGAGCTGATGATGATGATGATAATGATGAGCCCTAGGTTTAGCAAATTCTTGGTCGACAACCTCATGGTCCAAACGAAACAGAAGTCATGTAAGGGTTGAACAAAAATTATGTAATAAAATAAATTTGAGTTTTGTATGGAAAAATAAATCTTCATAAATATGATTTTGTTGTATGTTACCAAGGTGTTATTTATACTTGGTTGCATGACTATGTTTCGGGATTATACACATATTATCAAACACCCAGTATATATAGCTATAGCTACATATACAACATGTCACAAGATGAACGCACATCCTCAGAGACCCCAATTAGAATATTTAATTATAATTAAAAAACATGCAAAATTATTTTACTTTTATTTAATTAAATTGGTTTATTTAAGTTATTAGTTATACTCATCGAGGGCAAACAGTATGGGTATATTAGCGCTTTAGACTACCGACCTACCGCATTTTAAAAAGCCCATTATTGCATTGACTTACGTTTTATTTTCGTTTGTTTTAACTATTTAACGAAGTGTTGACTGTAATTTCAACTTAGATTTTAGAATTTCAATAAGTTCTAATAATTTTGGAAAAAAAATTACCTATATTTTAAATATTTTTAATCAATTGAGAAGCCGATTTATAACAAACTACTTTCTGGGTGTGCGCTTAACCTGTTACACGTTGTATATAGCTCCATCTCCAAGGTCTAGCAACTAAAAAAAACCTCAAGTCTGTATCAATTACACAAGTGCCAAGTTAGAGTATACATTATTTACCTTATCGTATCTGAATCACCACGTTTGCCAAATGCAGGCTATCCATCACAATATCCGAAACACACTTTGCCACAACTAAGAATTGAACCCAGCACCTCAGGATTTCGAACCGAGTGCTCTAGCCACTGTCCACCGAGGCTATAACTAGTATGATTTAAACTGCAAAGGAGAATACCCATCGTGGTATGGGCTTTAGTATCGCTACAAATGATTTTTGTATGATGATTTTTATATCAAAAATCAAGTTTTTTATTTTCATAAAACCCTGTTAAATAATCTGCCTTAACTTCTCCGACGAGAAATCCCCATATTATTTAGTAATCTCTAAAACTGACTTCCATTTAATTTGATTTTTTTTGACATGTCGAGAAGCAAATCTTCTAAATTGCAAAAAAATAAGAATCGATATTAATCTTTTCCGATTTATCAATAATCTTTGCGCTATCGCGAACATTCGCCGTTTTCACGACAAGGAATTACATTTTTGACCGTGTTCTGAATTGTGACTATTGCTTGGCCCGACTTGGCCTCTTCAAGTGCACGCCACTGGACACGGTCCGCAGCTACTCTCATCCAGCTCTTGCCAGCCATCTTGCGAAGATCGTCGCTCCACTTAGTCTGAGGGCATCCTACACAACGTTTGCCGATCCGTGGTCCTGGCTGATAGTCGAGGAAAAATCACTAATTTTATATACGTCCATAAATTAGCCAATAAATTCTTCTTCTCAAACTCCGTGTGATTTGCGCTTCCATCCTAGACCTTACCAATTACTATTAGATGAGAAGAAACCAATCGCTTCTCCTTTGAGAAACCAAAATATTTCTAAATCAAAATGAAGCACACAACAGCAAAATTGAACGCGAGTTTACCCCAAACCTGAGCACGCAAACATTGAGCCATTCGCCTAAATGTTTGCTCCATTGAAGCCCAGTCTAGGCTAGACACAGACCCAGCGTTATGGCAACATTCAGTCAATAATTCAGACGCAGACAGTTCCGGCGAGACACGGCGGAAATAAACGCAATATCCGCTCGTTAAAATTTTAGCACGGTACGTAGCGACCGAACGGTTGGTAATGCGTTTCAAATCGATTTTGTAAAAAGAAGGTTTTACTATAGTGCAATATTATTTGAGAATTGAAATTTTGTTTTTTAAAGTTTACGCGAACATTACACATTGAAATGAAACTATTTTTACGGATCTTCTCGCGATTATTTTATACATTAGGTTTTAATTCATGTTTGTCGTGACGTTTCGAACCCTTTGCAGGGTCTGTGGTCACAGGTAGAATTAATTAAACTTAATGTGTAAATAAAACGCGAGTAGATCCGTAAAAGTAGTTTTATTTCAATTTTAATTTTATTGACTGCAAATCGATAACGACCTTAATTAGACGAGAAATACTTCGGCAGATGAGTGGCTAAAAGCTTGGCCCGATAACCGGAGGTCCATGATTCAATACCCAGGTCGGGAAAAGTGCTTTTCTGATTTTCTGATGCATAATTAGCCAGGGTTTGTCATTATATTTGGCAAGCGTGGTGGTAATATACCCATTAATTGTAACGATGACTTTATTTCAATGATGGAGACATCCTAGCAGTTGGATAGTAAACTAAATAGATTTTCAATTTTCAATTTTACTTCCATGTAGCGTCTAGTTTTTGGGATGTAATGTAATGTTTATATTTTTTTTTCTTTGTTTAATTATTGTTGAATTTTCCATGAAGGTCAAATTGTACACATTTTTTTGGGTTGCATCCCTCTATAATTCAATAATTCCGATCTTAATTGTTGTGATGTATTTGTTGGATGTGACCTGTCAATGTACCTAAGTAAATAAATAAATAAATAAAATACATTACAACTTACTTTGACGAGAAATAAATCTTTAGTATTGTGATCTCCATCAATTGTAGTGATGGCTGTAGCAATAATATAGTCTTTTAACTTGCAGTGGACCTGAAAAGGCTAATTACTATCACAATCAGTAGACATGACTGACCCAACCCAAAGTTACATTTAACCTTTTTATACAAGACAGTTCGACATTGTGGAACTCCGCAAAAACTAAAGAAACGAAACGTTCGAGCGACGCGCGCTCCCTAGTGTCCGGCGGTGATAAATCGCCTCTTTGTCCTGGCAAAACTAACGTACGGCCATATTGTTACTGGGCTTTTACTGTAACTTTGAATAAATAGTAGTTACATATAGAAATATTTCGAGAAATATTCTCCCTATTCATCCATAGGGAAGGAGCTCGATGACGCACTGGTTAACGCGGCAGGTCTGCGAGTGCTGAGGTTAAGTAATTTTCGCAAAGGCCAGTCATCGGATGAGTGACCAAAAAATTATCATCTCGAGCTTCGGAAACGTTAAGCCGTTGGTCCCGGCTGCATTAACAGTCGTTAACAGCCACCAATCCGCACTGGGCCCGCGTGGTGGTTTATGGCCCGTTCTCCCTATCCATCCGTAGGGAAGGCTCGTGCCCCAGCAGTGGGGACATAAAATGAGCTGATGATGATAATGATGACAAATAGAAAGTTAGAATAATTCATAATTACAAACAGTAATCGTAATGTGTGGCCAGGCGACGATTCCGTTTTAGGAGATATCAATAAGCTTTGAATTGACGTCAAAGTTGAAGAGCAGGGTGCCTGTGTGAGTTTTGTTTACTATCCGTATTCATAGAATACGTTTACGAAAACGAAAATTAGTATGGCTTTGAGGCAGCGCCCCCTGGCGACATACGAGACGAGTTAAAATTTTGCCATACAAATTCTCGTTTTCGTTAACGTGGTCGAATGAAACTAGCACTAGACACCCAGAAGCTCTTTAGCTTTATAGTCTACATTCTAGAAAGCAATAAAATTTATTGATGACATGATTACTAATGATGACTTTTTCAAATAAATATTTGTGTTCCCATAAATAGTTATTTGTTATACAAGAGTGCAAAGTTGTTTTTTAACCGCGTGCTCAATTTTGATGACCGAGCAAGCGAAGGATTCTAAAATTGAAGTTAGTTCAGAAATTAGAATCCTGAGCGTTAGCCAGGGAATCAAAAGAGCACCAGGTGAAAAATCTTTGCACTCGAGTGCAACACCTAACTTTTCATCCCACCTCAGCGAGGAAATGACTAAATGCAAAAAAAAACATTTACAATCACAAGATACTTTTATTTCAGTTTAGGTATTAACTACTACATTATGAAAGGTAAGTATTACAGAATAATCTTTAAATTATAAGAAACAATACTAAGGTATAATTAAGAAAAATTGAAAGTAACGTTGCTACAGTTACTAAGTGTAATATTTTTGTTAGGTACTGTAATGTTGGTGTTAGTAACTTGTGTACTGTAACACCCCGCTGGGTCGTTACTTAAGGAACGGGGGGTTGTATCGAATAATAATGCTTTATAGCTTTAAATATTTATATTACTTTCAACATGAAATAATAACAATCAATTCGTCGTCGCGACCCGTCACCGAGTCCGCGATGTTCTTCTTTTTTCTCTTCTACTATATTTTAATGCAGGCCACGGTAGCTGCCAGTAAGTATGCCCGAGCAAGGAGGCTCGGTTGCTACAGTACTGATAAACTGGGCACCATGGAGGTAGAAGCAAATAGGTTTAATGATGTTTTGAATTCACAAACTTAGTGCACACGATGTTCTAAATTCAATTTACTTTATCCTCTAGGGGATAAAAACGGCTTTTGCACTCAGATATCGAAGAGCAAAAATACTCTTTCCGAGATGGTGGGATGAAAAGACTTTTATCATGCAGATTGTATTAATTACTTACTTAGTATTGATATTATCCTTTCGATATGAATCGCATTAGTCGAAAATGAACAGATTGGACACGTGTTGACGCGACCGTGCACACAACTGGACATGGACTTATAAAACGTTTAAAGAAAATGAATAAATAAACAGAGGAGCTCGATGGCTCAACTTTCGCAAAAGCCAACGGTAACCAAAAATGTATCATTTCGACCTCTTCCGATCTTCGAAAGGCACGTGCTAATGCGGCTGCATTAGCTCTGTGGTTGACAAGCACCAATCTGTTTGCATGTATAGGGAAGATAAAATGAGCTAGTGATGATGATGGTGATCCGCAAATTAAATTACCAAATAGATAACACTTAACTAAAAAAGACAAAATATGCCCAATTTAATAAGATCTATAGAATAAAATGCTCCACCATTAGCTAACTTGAACTAAAGACTAACCTTGGGATTTTCAAGGTTTACAAGACCAGAGCCTAGTGGAAAACCACTAACGTGTGCTAATCTACCAGAGCAGTGCGAGGTAACTAAGCGGTGCGCAAGAAAAATCTTTTTTTACAAAACACATGCTCAATTATTTTCAATTCTTATCAGAGAGGGCGTATCCATATTTAATTACATCGGCGAACTGTCAGTTCGTCATCAACTATGAATTGGTCGAGTTGTTTGCTACTTCTGGGCCTGCACCTATCGAGATGTAAGGCAGACTGTGTCATTGACAACCGATCCCTGGACACTGAGTGGGAGAAAAAGCTTCATAAGGACATCGCATGCAGCCACAAATCTAATGAGACACCACAAAATGTTACAGAAATAAGCATAAGGATCATAATGAAATATTTCACGATGGACACTAAGAAAGGCGTATTCTTCATGTACAGCTGGACCAGATTAATTTGGATGGACAAAAGGCTCAAATGGAAGCCAGAAGAATACGGCGGCATCGATACTACCATTTTCTGGAGCTACGACATTTGGATACCCATATTGATTTTGAGCAATAAGCTCAACGCTGAGGAGTATGGCTCATTTTACGGAGAGTGCAAAGTGAAAAATACGGGCAAAGTCACCTGTGTGCATAGGATGGGGGATGAGGCACTCTGCGCCGCCAAATCTTGGAACTGGCCATACGACACCCAGAATTGCACGGTCGAGTACAAGATTTCATCACATCAGAAGAACGTGAAACTTGTTCCGCTAATAGGAAGGACTGTCTCCATGATCGGTGCAGAATATGGTGCTGAGTGGATCATCGTGGACTTACATGAGCTTTACAACTATAGCGACCCTGTTCAGCTGAAAATAACGTTCACAATCGAGAGAACTGCTGAAGGCCTAGGAGCGATCATTGTGTTTCCATCGCTCCTATTAGCGGTTCTCACATGGTCTACTATGATTTTAGACGTCAACAAATCTAACAGGTTATGGTTAACATTTTTTGCAGTGTTGTGCCATTTTTACTTCTTGACCACCGTTAGTGAAAAGATTCCGAAAAATATCCCGGATATTCCAACTATTGTGCTCTTTTACCGATCTTCTTTACTGATCAATACCGTATTGGTGATTGTGAATTTAAACCTGATGCGATTGAGGAGTAGAGGGACCGTGCCATCAAACTGGATAATGTCTATCAATGGTTCGGTGCTCAATTCCTTTGGTAAATATGTAATTTGGCCTCGATGGGAGACTGATTTGGATGCGATAACTTCTGAGTCAGTGAATATGAAAGATGTACAATCGTGGTGTGATTTTGCTAATATCATAAATAGTTTTTGTTTGTTCCTTTTTGGTACTGTTTACGCTATTTTGATGATAATATTTATTCCTAGAATGCCACCTAATATTTAGGAGTTCAATATATATATTCTATAACCGTAATTAATGATAACAGGTTGGAGTCGAGTGAGCGGTGAGACTCGGCTTACTGAGTGCCAAGTGTGACTTTTGTTTATTATATGTATTCATTCGATTACATACCTACACAGTCAAAATTTTAACTCTTCTCGTGTCGTCAGGAGACGCTTTAGATAAAGGATCTGGAATAAAAATGCATCTGCAAAGTGGTCCTGTTTGCTCATACCTAGACATATAAATTACGTTGAAAAGCATCAACAACTTCAGCCTACTATGAACCTTAATTCTTAAATATAAAGATTTAAAATAAGGTTGCAAAATATTTGTACTTACTGTCATCGCCACAAACATCATTGTGGCTCCGTGGCCCCAAAGTCGCGTACCGTTTCAAGCGCTCATCGGGAATCTAATACATCATTGATCGAAGATGCCATACTCATTTTCGTTTTCGTTAACGTAATCGAATGAATACGGGTCAACAAAACTCACACTAGGCCAGACCATGCGAATGCTCGCAACGAACATGTTACGTTAAGACAATGCTCCGGTCACTCTCCACCTTTACGCAAACACCACGCTAAGAAAATTAATCGCTTTTTATGGCATAGATTTATAGTATGTATGCTGATAAAATTGTGATCTTGGACCCTTAAAAAGTTTTAATGGTCGCTATTCAAATAAATTGTAAAATAAATCGTATATAATACTTTATGGACCAAGAAAATACATATATGAGACTCAAAACAATGATAACAATTTTTAAAGGACTATATACAAGAACACTAGCATCAAAACTAGGCCGAGCCTGTGTCATAGATGGTAGTTATTTCCTATGACTTTTCTTATAATGTATGTAACAACAACACACGCATTACATAATTAAATAATGGCTTGTGTTTAAACGCCTACCAAAAATGTATCAATTCTACTACCAATAAAATTCGAAACGCTTACCAAAACGGATAAATGCTCACCAAATTGTGTTTCCTAAAATATTATAAAAAGGATACAATTTATATTTTCAACTGCATTTCAGACCAAATATGTCATTTTGTCACCAAATAGATAACACCAATATTTTATGCCTCGAGTTTCAATTTGGTAATTTTTGCTTTCCGTTGTCTAATAAAAAAATAACCTCGAAATTCAAGTCTTAAATTTCTAACCTATCACGTGACCTACAGAAGTAGGGCAGCTAGTATCCTCAATCATTTGAATAATAATGTAAAAACTTGATAAGCATTTATCTTTTTGGGAAGCAAAAATAATATTTGTACAGTCTTTTAATTTATTTGGTACTTAGGCTTAGGGTCTAAAAGATATTTCTGGTGAGCGTTTAAATTATACCCTTAAATAATTATAAGAAATAAATACGTATGGATCCTTAATACAGTGTTTACTTTATTTCACTATCATAATGGTGTAGAAAATACATAGCTGAGTAGTCACGTGATTTAAAAATTTTGATTTAATTAAATAAATATAAGACAACATCACATACTTGCTGACTCCACAGAATAGCTTTAGCACTTGTGTTATTAAAATTAGGAACAACGACGGTACCACAACCACTCAGACCCGAAAAAATATAGAAAAAGTTATTGTTTCTTCATTGACCCGACAGGGAATCGAACTTGGGACCTCGGAGATGGTAACACCAGAAACCGGCCGGCGTGCGAGTCACTCGACTACGGAGGCCGTCTTTACATTTGCATAATGACCCATATATCCCCTAGTCCTCCTAACCTAATAGTTAGGACTTTCGGAAAATAAACAAAATCAAGCCATCGCAAAACGATTGTGAACGTTTTAAAATAACAGACGAGGCATAGATGGTAGATGGATGGTAATGGTAAGGTTGTTTTTTTTTCTAGGTATAATATATTGCATACCGTGGCAGCCTCTAATTGAGACGACACCTAGCTTTAAGTCTACAATACAATATGCTCTACTTCGTTATTGCTTGTATTTTTGTTTGTCTTGTTAGTTGTCCTTTAATTAAATAATCTAATGGTCGCTCAATGGTCGAAATTCGACCGTAATTTTATTAAGGCTGCACGGATTGTATCCTAAGCAATGAAAAATTAAAAAAAGATAGAATGTGAGTTTGGGTTGGCATTGACAGATGTCGGCCGCATTAAAAACAAACAATACGTGTGTGTCAAATAAATACATATGCGTGTGTGTCAAATACATGGTAGTGTGTCTAATGTTGTTTTTGTTGATTTAATGTATTTTTTATGCATAATTAAAAAAAAATATTAACATTCGGATAATCTTCTCTATATAAACAATAAGTGTGCGAAATTTCATACTCCTCCGTCCGCGCAATTTTCGTAAAACCGGATAGATAAAATATAAATAAATAAAATATAAGTAAATTTAAATTAAAGATGACGCTATTCACGCAAAATTAAATTAAATAACTGAGAATAACAATAATACCAAAACAATGTTTAAATGAAAATATGCACTTATTATCTTGCAACACCATTGTTTCACGTCATCCCTTCAAGTTCCAAGACTATTTTTATACAGTCATTATATCTCATCCTCCATTTACCATCATTCAATGTCACAGGGAAACAAAAACATGGTATTATGTTGCCTCCACCCACGGGAACCCTTTTGACGGGACGAGCGAAGGTGGAACCAGCATTTTTTTGTCTTATTTCTTACCTGTGCTCATTTATCAATGTACAGTGGTGACATCTAGCGGCGGGTAGCGATAACGTTTTGGCGGAGCAGAAAAACTGTCGTCCTATTTTGTTTGTTATTTTTCGTGGTCGTAAAAGTTACATTTCATAATATTATTTTAGAAATGAACTGTTTTTGGTAATACTGTTCATGTTATAGAATTTAGTATGATAATGTAGAATTGCAAATTATATTTAAATAAACGAAAATAGGAGCTCGATAGCGCGATCATCGGATGATGTGCTTATGAAGGCACGTAAAGCCGTTGGTCCAGGCTGCATAAACAGCATCTGAGTGGTAGAGCCACGATGCGTTGCAGCACAAAATGGGCGGGCTCGACCGGCATAATACCACCCTCTCACAAAATATCGGCGTGAAACAATGGCACTCGTTGCTGTTGTGTTTCGTCCGGTGAGTGAAAGTACCGGAGGCCCATCTCTCACCCCTCCCCCCTCTCAGTTCCTACTCCCTCCTCAAGATCCAACTTTTCCTCAAGGCCGGCAACGCATCTGCGATTACT
Source organism: Eudonia mercurella (assembly GCA_963082485.1). NCBI lineage: Eukaryota > Metazoa > Arthropoda > Insecta > Lepidoptera > Crambidae > Eudonia > Eudonia mercurella. Next base: position 2,829,791 of record OY720048.1, read on the forward strand.
TTGGTTTTGCGGGTGCCCCTGGGCGGCGGTGATTACTTTCCATCAGGTGACCCGCCCGCCCGTTTGCCTTCTTTTAATATAAAAAAGCAGTCGTTAGCAGCCACCAACTGGGCTACCGTGGTGGTTAACGCCCCATTCTTCCTGTGCTGTTCCCATCCATAGAAAAGGCACCAGCAGGGGTGCCTCGTTTCGCCTAAAAAATTTAGTCCTAATAGTTCATGGTCAAACCGTATTGGCCTAAACTTAAAACGAACAATTAATGTTTCGCCTAACAATTGTTTCGCCACCATTATAATTTGCTCTAAGAATTGAAAGCCCTAATTTCAGGATCTATAATGTGAAATACCCTAAAATATATTGGCATAACGTTATTTTGGCATTACGACGATTTCGCTTAATATATAAAAGCTCTAATTTTAGCATATCTAATAAAAAATTACCAGCCTAAGAAACGAATGAAAGCATAGAATTTCAATTCTTCTATAGGACAAAAACAATTTTATTGAAAAAATAAATTGACAGAAGCGAATATATCTGCAATAATATCGGTAATGATAATACTTGTACATAAAAATCTGACGAAAGGTTCAGGCCGTTCGATTATGGAACGCTCTCCCCGAAAAAGTCAGACAAGCTCCAAGTAAACGGGTATTTAAAACAATGCTGTATAAACTGTTGCTACAGAAGTTAACACCCACGTAAGAGATTCCCATCATCTTTTCTTGTGTTATGTTTAAGTATGTTTATGTGGTCTTTTTTTATTTAAGTTTTTTTTATAGTATGTATACCTATTATATTATTATCATTTAATTTAATAAACTTAATATAAGTACTTATATTTAAGTTCTTATGAATTATGTAGTAATTATGTTTCATTTACGCTTACCAATTTTTCTGTCTAGCCCTTGGGTCGACTGGTAGAGAATGCCATTTGGCATTAATGTGTGTGTAATATGTGTGAAAAATAAATTATTACTTACTTACTTACTTACTAACAATAAAAATTAAGCTAAGGATTTCCGTTTTGTTACCCCGTTCTTGGGAAATTCATCGGGTTTCGCACGGAGCCGTTCAGATAGCTGTAAAGCATCGCTACAGCGCTTTGCATGGTAGTAACTCAGTGTTTATTGCGATCGTTCTCGATTCAATCTTTATCGTTTAAGGTGAAATGCGGTGTTCCCGAACATTTGTACTAAACCAGTACAGAATACAAAGATTTCTTATTCTGTAGAAAAATTTAACATTTGTTCATTCGTTGGGTAGTGGTCATTCAATGGTGCGCTTACCCTACTACTTGAATTAAATTTTTCGTTTATTGTACATAAAAAAAACATTTAAACACACATTACACAAGACATAGTCAAATGTGAGCTTATCTCCAAAAGAGATCACTTCCAAGCAACCTTAGCGTGGTGAAGAAAGAAAGTCTGTACAAAGAAAATACCTACTTTGATCAATTTTACAATTTTTTTTAAGACAACTGGGCGGCTAGTGCGAGTTTTATTTGCCATTCGATTACGTTAACCCTTTCGAAGGCAACGGTAGCTATGTTGCCACCGAAAATTAAACTTTATGTACTTGGAATAAGATTGAAAACCAATGATCGCCTCTGTGGTCTAGTGGCTAAGACCACCGGTTAAGACCCAGAGGTCCCGGGTTCGATTCCCAGCGGGGGGTACATGTTTGTGTACTCGGTTTGGTTGGTGGTAGGGCTTGTTTGTCCGCCTGGCTAGCTACCACCATCTTATCTAAATATGTCGCCATAACATCAATGTTTGTAGCATTGTTGTGTTCCGGCAGCAAGAGATAAGATAGCCAGTGCCTCACTAGTTGAGGATCCCGGGTGAAGTGCGCTTCCATCATTGGCCTTATCATCACTTAACATCAGGTGAGATCAAGGCACTGTGCTTACCTGTTGATATAAAAAAAATGAAAATCTAAAACTGGATTTCCCGTGAAAGGGTTAATGACAACGAGAATTTGTATTGTGTTAAAGCAGCGACAAACCTTCTATTAACAAACGAGTGATTCATTGGTGCGCTTACTCTAAAACTTTGATAAATTTCTATGGTTTTTTTAAAGACATCTGGTTGCCTATTGTGAGTTTTAATTGCATTTGAGCACGTCAATGAAAACGAGACTTTGTATGAGAACGAGACTTTGTATGAAATCGAGACTTTGTATGGCGTTTTAGCGACGTCTGACGCCTTGTGAAAATAAGGAGAATTACAATTTTGAATCACAAACAAAATGTTTTTGTTTTGTTTATATAATTTTTAACGCAAATTTTATTGCGAAACAAATTACAAAAACACAAATGTTGAAAAAATCTCCACAAGCAGGATTTGGACCTGCACCCCTCTGACATACCGGGTCAGGTGCTCTCCCAATTGAGCTATCGTGGTTCTAACCAGCCCGCCGAAATTATTCAACACTTTCAATTCAACAAATACAATGTCAACAACTAGGTACCAATTATTGAATGGGCGCCTTTGGCTTTCAAAGTAAAAAGTAAATAGTGTTGAAGAGCCTTCGACCGAGAAGAGCTGGCAAGAAACTCAGGACGCTTATTTCTTTTTCTCCAACTTTTCAACAAAGCTGGTTATATCATAAAAATTTTACATGAAAATCATAAATTATATTTTCAACCAACTGAATTATATCGCGTCACTCCATTATTAAGGATAGCAAAGGGAGCACTTAATAAAAGTGCGTCAAGGTTTACAATGGCGCTTTAAAAAACGCACTTCTCCCCCGATAAATAATAAGGTGCTCATGGCCCATAATGGGGGGTGAGGAGTAATAAGTCTCCCCTATCTATTGCCTAACATATTTCCTCTCACCTGGGATGTTTTTTCCACTGTAATTAATGGTGGAACATTACTTTGAGATGTTCCTTGAGAGGTTAGCACGCACTGGGTTTAAAAAAACAGCGCGTTTATGAAAATTTTCAATTAAATTTGAAGTAAAATCATTAATTCGTTAATTACCTAATTAATTTATTAATTAATAAGGAGTTACATTTACAGATAACCGTTATTATCATCATCATCATCATCATTTCAGCCAAACAATGTTTACTGCCAGATAAAGGTTTCCCCAACGATCTCCACAACGACCGAAGGTTTTGTGCTTACCCACACT